>SJOL01006360.1:111945-187680 GCA_004794785.1 Opisthorchis felineus | reverse complement strand
AAATTGGTGGCCACTTATCACTAACCCAAGCACTAGTGGAACAGAGTGAAGTACCGGGACTGCTGTAGGGAAGAAAGAGTCTCTATGACTGATGGGACAGCTGCTATCGGATTACAGGCCAGTTCTTTCAAGCTCTATAAATCCACTCATCACCGGTACCATCCGTTTGCTTTCTTAACTAGGACCACCGAAGAGTAATATAGACTGCGTACTTCCACGATTATGTCAACTCCGATCGCACTTCATGCTGTCTGTGGAACTAACCCGGGGGATGGAAGAGCAATTGATGTGGGGCCATAAGATAAACAGCTCACGGAAGTGAGAAGGGCTTCGTGCTCAATCGCTCTTTTACTGGTCGTCCCTTGATCACAGCCCATCCTAGCGGAACACTGCAAGACGGGAGCCTTTGTTTACGACACCGCCAGCTTATTCTTTCAGTTACACTGCGCCGTAATTTGTCATCAGCCTACCTCTCTTCAGGACTACAAACGATGTCCCTTCTTGAGAAGATCCATCCCCAGATTGTCACTTTTACCTGCGGGCTAGTAACGAGCTCCTCTTATTGAGTCTTCAAGCAATGCACGCACTGAAAAACAGTCAATTTTCAAGCGGTAGTCATCTATCGCCTTCACTGCTAGTGCGCATGAATTGCTGCGAGTTTCCTTTCTTCCTACCAGGGTATGGGTTGAGCGCAACTCGTTCTTTCTTTCTATCCGAATTTCCGCCTGCCTGCTAACCTACCTAAGTGAATTAAGTGAGTTTCACGCAGGAGAGGAAGAGTACACAAAATGTCTGTTGTCGGCAAATGGCCAATCCAGATGAACCGGCCAGGCAGCGATTGCTGACGCGGTGCTTCGTTGACTTCCGGCAGAGTGCATTGCAGTCACCCCTGCAGACTCGCCAGAAAGGCTGTCGATCCGCGGCCTCATAGCCTTCTGACAGCCTGCCCGTAATTCAAGCCCCGTTACAACGGCTTTCTTTGAGCGGACTGTTTTATCTTCCCGGATCCTCTTCTAATTGGTGTTGTTCTGTTTACTTACCGTCTGCTCGAATCAGCCGGAATACAGAGAAACCATCTGCGTCACTCAAAATAGTGTGCACAGGAGCGTATCAAGTAAGAACTCAGTGCAAACGAAATGACTGGATTCATTAGTTTAATATAATGCAGAGGAAAAGCTTACTTCCGGTGTTGAGATTTATAGACAACACTGTCTGTGCGTTTCTGCTCTGTGAGCCATGGAAGTAATCAACCAGCAAATTTCTCTTATAGGGAAGGAAGTAGTGATAAACTGTCAGCTTCGTATTTTTTATGTTTGCAGGCACAAAACGCAAACAGTTTAACGACCTGATTAGAACTTATCTGTTCATTTGTGTGGCTGGGAAGTCAGTCGGTTCGAGTCTATTTTCCTTCAGTGTTGCAATCTTTCGTAAATGTCATTTCACAAAAACAACTTTCACAAATTTTAAAGCACAGCAGAACGTTTATATTGCTACGACAACCAAATTCATGAGACTTTTAACTCGATCTCATTTACGATAATGTCTACATTTTCCGTCTAGATTCAACTTGGTCCTGGTTACCACATACAAAGAAATCATTTGGTCTGGTAATATTTTGGAATGTTGATAGTTGATGTGTTCACCGTGCTTCACAGCTGACCTGCAAAGTTTTTGTCACCACTCAGGGAGACAGTCATCGTTTGGTGATGAGGTCCTTGCAAGTGAGGTCAAAGCGTTTTTGGGTTAGTTGCAAATCTCCACGAACAAATCATCAGCCACGTGATTAATTACTAAAGCCTTCAGAAATATTCTCACAAAGAAAGCGGCACAAAAAATTTCTCGGTCTTCTTGTGCAAAATGACCCGAGCAACATGCGTGTGTGAGTGCTTCAGCCAGCAGAGAATGCAAAATCTACCATCTAAGAGATATTAATTGAGCATGGCAAAAAGTCTACAATAATTCAACCTAAGATCCGCCCAGGAACTTTTCTCAAACCGTTCCACTCGGTTGCCCGAGGCGAATTCACCCATGGTTGGTTTTACATGGTGTCGTCACACCAGAATTGCAGTCCGTACGACTAAAGCGCGTAATGAAGATCATTCATAAATTCGGCCTACAGCAATGTAGTCAAAGATATTTGAACGTGGTTTATTGTTATCCGGAACACACCATGCACGTCTTGAAATAAACACCGATGATCAGTGAGGCAAGATGTTCTTGAGTTCCTACGGATTTCTTCGGTGGAATTTTTTTCTATGAAAAATTGGATGTTGAATCTTTGTAGAAGGGGAAATTTTCTCTGGATACCATAGAAACCCAAGCGTATTTTTGGTGAAAAATAGTTGAGGTTACATAATACAAAGAGAACTGTGCTACCCATATTTTTGGAATGAAAATTTTATTGTGTTGAAAACGGTAGTGATGGCATGTTGACGACAGCTTTAGAGATCTTCCCCTCAGAAGGTTTTCCGTAAACAATGGTTCCCATAAAATACGTCAGTTTGTCCCATTCCCGTGGAATTTACCATTTGGTTGGCCAGAAAAATGCCAATTCCTTCAAAAGGGCATGAAAACGTTATACGGTTTAGCTCTAGTCTCATTCAATAAATCTGGAAAGTAGGGCACTAGCTGGCGCTGAAATTAATTTCTGCTTGGCAAACAAGGACCGGATTGGGCACTTTTGGCACGCTGTGCTGGAACTGTCTATTTAGCCCAATAGCCGATAGCTGCGTGTAAATAGATGGCCCCAGAGCTTATCTATAATACAAATAATACAAATAATAATACAAATAATAATACAAATAAGAAGCTATATCTCATTTGTAGTCATATTTATTTTTCCAGCAAAATCTGCGTGAATTTCCATGTATTCAGAGTGGACTTACTCCTTTATATTGTTCAGATGAATCCGTCAGGATCCTAAATTATCATGGCATGGGGAGTGAGGTGTACTCGTTCTTCATTGTTGAAATAGTGACCAACTGCTTCCAAAACTTTCCGAAAATAATGATGGTTTATTCCGTTTGAATACATTCTGTTTCAGTGCAAAGCCGATAACGATTACTAGTGCAAGGGTTAGCGAATAGTTGAAAATTAATGGCGCAGCCTGCAGGCAGCCTGAAATCAAATTCGAGGTGTCCCAGCTGCGCAACATCAAATCGCACTGATAGAAGTAAGGCATATTACGTTTCCCTACAACGCCCCTCTTCGCCTCAGGATATCGAATGAAAGCGTATTGCACGCAAATCTTGCGGTAATATCACTTTCTAAAGGAATACAGTGGCAGTCTCTACCTCTAAGCGGACTACAAATGAACCATTCGGGTAATTCAAGTATGAAAAACACAAACACATCAATGAGTTAGATTGCTCTTTATACGATTTTTAAATCGGCAATGTATTTGGCTGGTACACATGGATACCAGTTAAACTGGTGGAGGGAGGTGACAGTCGACCTGAATATCAGTAATCATCTATCAGGAAAACTATGGTTATGCTACTCGGGATAATAAATCCGAGAATGACCAGACAAATAGCTCAAAAAAGGGTGAAAGAGTGGTGGGAAAAGTCGCAGAATACTTGCTTTAGTTGCGGAGATTTTGTAAACAAATGGTAGAATTCCCGTTTAGTACCCGGTGTGCAAGAATCACCTTTCGGATGGGACCAGATGGAGAGAAAATGGTACAAAGTAAAAAAAGGTATGACTCGTTTTTAGGAATGAAGTATTTGACTTACGTCTTTTTATCCGGACATCATATAAAACTAGGTATTGGATAAGTCGTCCCGAATAAATGCCTCACTGTGTCCTGTTCTCCCGGGGGAGAGGAAGGTCTTTGATTTCAGTGGAACACTGAGAACAAGACGGAAGTGTTATTTCCTTGTTGCAATTTGTGTTACAAAGGATTACTGTCAGCTTTGCGCTGAATTCACCATTGTGGTCGTAGGCCATCTCAACAAGCAATTTTAACTGTCTAGAAAATTTTCGCCCTCCTAGCTCCTGTCACCCTACCTCCCCTAACACCTCTGGCTTAATGTAACAAAATCGCCACCTGAGAGAGAGAGTACTGCACTTGGATTTGATGACCACGTGTACGAAAACTTGAAATTTCCTGCAACAATGAACCAGATAATCACAGTTACCATAACAACAAGTCTGACATCTTCACAACAAAGTGAGTAAAAACTTGATACCTGGATGCAATGGAAAACGCACACGGATCAGTCAAATTGTGAAGTTACTGACTCAACGTTTACTCAGCTGTAAAACTGTGAAACAGGTTAGTTGTTGCGATGAAAAAATCGGGATAACTAACTTTTCATATTCTAAATTACCATCTTTCCAATGATTGCAGAGGTACATCATATAGCTTGCTTTGGGTGCATTCGTTCTGCTCAAAATGTTGCAGAGGTTGGTGTTTAGTATCGAGTAACTCTCACTGGGGACCGCTGACGATACACGCATATCAGTTTGCTCAAACAACCGGAAAGATCAACCACTGAAGTAGCTGCTTCCCCAGCTCATCGAATTTCCGGAGTTTCGGACGCCTAAACACATTTTTTCGTATTATTCCATAGATTTTTTCAGTGCCTTTGGTTCACTTGTCCGAGTTTGGCTTCTCCAGAAGTTTTTTGATAGCCACACGGATACTGTGTACCGAGTTGTGACAAAAGACCAACAGTAAGTGTAACTAAGCGTTCCTGGATATTCATTGACTATTACACAATATTAAGTGAACACTGCAAAGCGGTTCCACAATTTCCACAGCAAACGTCACTTCCATCAGATTCGGGGCGGAGTTTGGCCATTATTCTCATGGTTCATCAGCAGTATCCATCGTTACACCAGGACTTTCTTTTTATGCGCTAATTCTGGACAGTTTTGACAGAATATTCTTACTACATACTCTTGCTCGCAAAGGATTCTCTCAGTCTGAACCCAAACGAGTTCGTCGAGATTGCGTTTGTACCTAAAGGTGGTCAAAATCCAAACAGTTTATGATCTCTGCTCTCCTCAACAATCACTAGTGTTAGTCTCTCAGAGCAGTTGAAGTATGCTAAATACCTCGGAGTTAAGTTATCCTCGAGTTTGTGGTAGCATGGCCACACACAAATCTGGCGATTGGGTATTTTCTTCACACGGTTGGACGAATGAAAAACAGAAAAATCAGAACCTTTCATTCTTTCCACTACCTTATCCATGATATTGTTCTGCTCACCCGCGGTTTTTGTGGATTGTTATGGTTTGAATTCAATGGCTTAAGGTGCTGTTTTGGTATACTGTTCTCCTCCGGTGATATAGCCCCTCACTCTCTCATGAGAGAACGAGAGATCGACACACCAAAATGCGTTCAGATCCACTTCTTTGGATGCTTCACGGTTATTCTCATTTCCATATTTTAAACTAATAAGCTGTCTGTCTAAGCCGATTTTGGGACCGACAGGCGTATATCAGTTCCTGTAAAAATGCCGCAGTCGGGCATTTCTCTTGAATCTATACATCACCCTTGTGTTGTAGGTGTGAAGCCTTCGAGTTGCTATGATACGGTATGACTTAACTTTGCCAATCGTTTATGAGCATGCGATCAAGTCCTTTTTACACCTGTCTGTAAATAGTTGTATTCTTTTCAGAATCTTTTCAAATGATTGTCTGAAAATTCGTCACCCCTTGTTTACCTTTCCACAACGATATAACAAGTCAGATTCAGTCTACAGGCCTGATAACTGATCATGTTTCCCAAAAATATTTTGTCCTTGAAAGTACAACTTCTATAACGTAAAAGTTGTTTACAGAAAGTAGAAGGTTAATTTCGGGTGAACGGCTGTTTCACATCACTCAATTTAACGAAAGTAAAACTTGTGATTTTTCAGGCCCAAGGACAATTACATGAGAGCGGAATTCCGTCTTATTGTTTGCCAAATCTTTCTAGACGGGAAACACAAAATAAGATTTCCCAGGTGGCTTTCACATAGCTGAGCTTAGGTTAAACTAACTTCCATGCTGCATAGGGCATGCTCGTCTGTTGACGGCTAGCACCCATCAACCCATGTAGCTGTCGCCTTCTAGTGTCCCTAACCTACGCAAACGCTGATTGGAGCAAAATTTGCGTTAGACAGACAGGCCTGGGCAAGTGGACTGGTGAGCGCGTCCTGACACGTGGACACTGGCGCGTCAAGCTCATCCACTGACAATCGCCAGCTGTCTAGTTGAGCATCCCCAATTACACACAGAGTTGCCAAGTTTGGCCACGGTTGGCGAAAATAGTTATCACACCTTTGTGTAACCCTGGTGACAGGCCATCATTAGATCTGCTTCCACCAATTTCAGTTTCACTATGGAAATAGATTAACCAAGGGATTCATGAACCACACAAGAAAACAAAAAACGACCCCAATTATTCTTCCGACTGTGGAAAGTAATCTTCTGGAACTAAGATTCTTTTACTAAAAATAGTGAATTGCGTGTAACCGGCGTTTTTCTCAGTTGCAACCTAACCTATTCAAACTGAATTCGGTCAGAATTCCCGCGGCTCAATGCTGCTGTCCTGGCAGGTTGGGAGATGACAAGAGGTGAGTTTGCCATTGATGATTACATTTCCAACAACACGTCACGTTTCACGTTTGATATGTATGCCACAAATGACATTTTATGAATATAGAACCTGGAACATAGTCTAGAGATAAACATATGGCCAGGGGAACGAGTGGGCAGATTCGTCTGGTGACATTTGGTTCAGGACAACAGTGTACGGTGTCTGGCTAACTGTAACACAGTGGTTTTTCAATGGTGAAACAATCCTACTAAAGCCCATCCATATAATGGACTATTTTGATTGGTATCTATGTGACCTGTTCCGACCTAGTCACGAAGCTCAGGCAGTGATAGCGGCTGCAAAAATTCTGAAGGTGAAAATGAAGAAGCCGACGTCTGCGGACATAGCCGCGTGTCGTTAAGACTGGACGTTGGTTTTTAAGGGACTCTGCCTGCCTTTTTGTCTATCGAGAGATGATCTAGCCTGCATCAGCAACCATGATCTGAAGGTAGCCCCACACTTAACCACGTCTCACCGTTTGGGAAACTTGTCAAATGATTAACTTCGGATAATGCTTCACCCATGCAGCATTTCACACGATATCGATAATCTCAAGAAGCACTAGATGGGAAAAAACTAAAAAGGTTTTGTATTCTTCAGCATATGGAAAGTACGCAAAAACAACACGCGCCTTCTGATCAGGTTAATATTAACAGTCTGTTCCAGTGTTCCTTATTTTATGACAGTATCCATAACCAGTTATCGTCCCGCTAGTTAGAACATTCTTTGAATTCATAGGCCATGGGCAGTTGAGATCGATTCACAAGAAAATTCAAATAACACCGGCTACCTTGGGCTGGTAAGTAGAAATGAAGTGAGGTTACACTGGTTGACCAACACATGTGACTGTTATTAATTCATCAGCTGGTTTAATTGCAGCCTGTTACTGTTGAGGTCAACCGAGGACGCACTGCAGCCAGATTTGAACGACAAAGAGTGCGGGACAACCTTCAAATTCCGTGCGAGCGTCCTGACCTAGTTCGAGAATAAGAAGACAACGGTTTGAGGTTAAAAATGCACCTCTCTAACCGTTTGTCAGTTTAAGTCCCTAAAATTTTGATTAGTTTTGCGAACGTTCAGAAGGCTGCACACGCAAATCAGCAGAAACCGCAAATGTTATGGCCTATCTTCATACAAAACGGACACATTAGGATGTGGAACAATTTGACAAGAAGAGGTGCGACTCGAGGTGCTGAAGTCCATTGAATTTCCAAATTACACTGATTTCACTACTCTGACAAGCAGAATGAAATCGGTCACATCAGTTCTCGTTAAACCAGTCTAATTGCATGAGCTATCAAGGTCTAAATATCACCCCATTTGTTCCACCAGAAGCTATTTTCACCACGTTTGTCACTTGAAGTTGATGCTATCGTGAACCATTTCATAGGCTTATATGGGAGGGGGGGGGAATGGCTCAGTGGTTAGAGCGCGAATTTACTGACCTGAAGATCCATGGTTCGAACCCGAACTGTGCCTCTCGACCTCCTCTGTCTAGGCTTGGGCAACCTGGCAGTATCCCAGCCCTCATGCTTTCTTCGGGTGGCATGGCAACCAGGCACCGAGAGGGTGCTACAGCTGAATGATTTTTTTAAATATGTTAGTGGAAGGTTACGACATGTAAGACGAGCTGCTCACTGATCAAAAGGGTTTTGGATGTGTTTCGTGATTGCGTGATTAATGGTTTGCCTCAGACTAGCAGTTTAGTGGAAAATTGACGAAGTATTGCAGGTCGTTTTATCTTAACTTGTGGAAATCTCCTCACATACTGCAAAGCAAAAGGCCGAATGTTTGAGGTCACCAACTGTAAGGAACCGGTGCAAAGATCTGGAGGATTAGTAAAAAGAATGTTGTATAAAACCGTGCCTTCCGTGCTGATTTATCGGACTTACAGTTCACGAATACTAATGGTTTATAGCATTTTTGCCTGTATGAGTTGTATGTCTTTTCATTTTAGTTCCACGTGTCCCTGGAGGGTGGGATGCGTTTGTCTTGAGACAATTATCCTGATACCCATGCACATAGCTTGTATCTACTCCACTTTTGAAATGAGATTGCTTTTTCATTAGGGGGAGAGGCCGGAATCACTGGCCTGTTCAGCAATCATTATCTAGTACGACACTCCATACGAACTAACTTGCAACTGCACAGTGAAAATACACAACGCGGCACCACGGTAGAAGCGACAGAGGTTGAAACAGTCGTTAACAGAAGTTCGGACACATTGTAAACACGAAGAGAACACCAAGGTTTTGACCCGATAAGTAGGTAAAAGTATAGTGAAACACACTCATTTGCACACCAATTTGCTTTCACTGGAGTAGTGTTGCATCTATGCAATGTATTGCCGCACTAGCATATCGTACCAACTGAAACATTAGGTGGCCCTTGCAGCACATCAGTTGAAGAACAACATCAGCTGGGGTTCAGGTGATTCTCGCGTGAAAACCCAATTGGTGTGCAAATGAGTGTATTTTGCTAATTTCGTACAAGTTGGGTTGGAGTGCAACATAAGGTTGGGGAGAACTTGGGGACTGCGCCTACTTGGTTAACTCCAAGAAAGGAGAAGCCGGTCGTGGTCTTTGGAAGAGTTTTCAGCAACCTGATGAGTAATGTGTTACATCTATATTGGTGAATGAAGGTTTTTGCAATTATTTACCGACCAAAACCAACGGACCATGAATCGACAAGGCTTGTAAGTTCTCGTACACTATGACCATACCCAGCGTCTCATTCGGATGTGGATTGGCCATGTCAGATTAGGTTTACTTCGTTAAGAACGTTCTAATTGTTGTGATTCAAACGATCACAATTGGCCAGCTCAGTTTTTATGTGCTGGCCGCCCATATACAGAATATATGCTAGACAGGTAAGTCATCGTCTCTGGAATGTGCAGCAACCCGTCCCCCTCTCCATGATGACCGATGCATTGTACAGAACCACAGTTCATGAGACAAGTCGAGCGGCAGTTGATCCGGAGAGCTGATATGGGTGAAAGTGTCTTGTTCATGCTATAGATTTTGAAGGAGGGTGTTGAATGAATTGCTGAAAATGTTAAAAGAGGTTGCAAGATCTTCACATTCGTCTAGCTTGACACAATCGAGTTTAGAATAGTACAAACGGGTCTTCTAAACCGACGATGATGGCCGGTGCAAGTACTTTGAAAAGTGGGTGGGACAGATGTTACCGCTCGCTTGCTTCCTTTTACCACAAGCGTATACTACTTATAAAGCTGGTGACAGTTGTCGGAAAGTCCGGTGCAAATTCCGTTTCTTCGTGGTTCATCAAATAAGGCTAGTTTAAACACTTCAGTCACTTGTTTTTTTTCGCTTAAACACTAAATTAAACATACACGGCGACAGTTATTAACAGTTAGTGTTTTTTCGTGACGCGACTCACTACCCATAAGATTGCAGAAAGCTCTTCGACAGCCCACTACGGGTCTTCCCCTTCTTTTGGCTCATCGGGTAAGTGTGGTACTCAGGTTTTCATCAACCTTATGTCCTAGTCTGATGTTAAAGGTTGACTCAACTGAATTCCTTCTTCAAGAAAAGTTACCGCTCAAAATAGAGATCCAACTGAGGTTCTTTTGAGTTTAATGTCAGCTCCAAATTAAGTTATTTTATTTTATTTCTTATTATTTATTTTATTTATTTATCTATTTATTTATTTTAATGTTTATCTGCACTCAGGTCCAGCCTGATGTCCCAGTACGAAACAGAATTCATGATACTCAAATGCAGCAAGACCAGTATTGAGCACTATTCTTCATGAACTACGAAAATACTTCACTCATTGAGAGGATTTTGGTTCCGCTTATTCTCTAAAAAATATCATGAATGACAGGCCATTCAGAGATTGATCTGAGTCTCCCGTTGAAAAACATTTCAATCTGCAATTAACTGTTAAGCGGATGCTGCGCAAACACCCATTATCCAGAATAGTTTCGGCCACTTATCGGTTGCGCTCCCTATTATCTTGCGTGGGTGGATGTCCGTTCTTATACTGGGCAAAAAATATCTCTGGGTTAGAAATAAATGGGACACTGAAACCATAATCAGATATACTTATTTTTGTAGCGAAAGCAGCCTTGGCAACAGGAGATAACGAAGACGCCCTATTAGACAATTAGATGAAGAAGTTGTAGCGAAGCAAACTCAATTAATCAATCAGACTAATAAAGATTCTTGTTTCAGACGTTGAATGATTTCTTTCGTCCGATGCTCAGAATCAATGAGGCATTTTTCGAATTTCTTTGCCGTGGTTTGACTTCACAGTGAGCTAGTTCCGTTAGTCTGAAAAAAAAACATTTACAATAGACAACAAGAGATTATTGAACTGCATTTAGAACAACGAAATTAATCAGCGCCCAACTTTTCAAAGGGATCGCACTGGTGTGCACGTTTTAGCAGAAATTCGGTTCTTTGTCTAATTGCATTTAAATATTCCTCAGGGCAATCATTTCGAAATTACATTGATAACCTTCAGTTTTTGCTGTTGCGTGAAAAAGGAAATGATTCGAGCCCAACCTGTGTTTTAGAAAACTGTAAACAGTATTCACAATTTAGGGATAGAACCACTCGACTAGACATCGGGGCAGTCCGGAAAGCGAAGCAGCTACCGCTGATGGTAGTCAATGTTTCTCCGCCACATAGTCATAATTTAATACAAGAGGAACTTACCGTAAAAATGCAAACACTGGTGGGAGAAACGGGACCTACTGATGGTCTTTCATAGCCGTGGCCCGCAAATTACCTCTCTATCTGATTTGCGACCCACCACTTCAACGACACTGTTACCTTGCATTGTATTGATGTGTTGGATAGCTTTTCCCCAGTAGGGGTGATGGTTCTTCTGGTTATTCCATTCGCACTCTGCGTTGCGTTTCAGTCGAGCTTGATGATCAGCCTACCGGCCATTTGATTAGCAGTCAATTTTCCCTTTATAACTGGTGTACAAAGCGTCATAAAGATCAATACATTCTCGTCACAATTTTTGGTCACGTACGACTGGTAACATCAAACTTTCCAACATATTTCACCGAGGGTAACTCTGTTCACCAAATGCAATTTCAATTTTACTTAGTTTGTATAGAATTTCTAGAGTCTCATCCTGAGTGTTTGCAGAATCAGTTCAAATTGCTTATATTTAAGGGTATTAGGTGCCAAGTAAAAAAATCGTTCAGCTGTAGCCCCCTTTCGGTGCCTAACTGCCGTACTTCCAGAAGGAGGCACGAGGGCTGGGATACTGCCAGGTTGCCCAAGCCTAGACAGGGGAAGTTGAGAGATAGAGGTCGGCTTTGAACCACGGATCTCTCCGTTAGTAAATTTGCTCTCTACCCACTGAGCCAAGTATCGATAAGTGATAGATCTGTTGGTGGGAGGGGGGATTTAGGAATTTTTCAGCGGAGCTTCCATCCTGTAAGAGAAGCCAACCTGTGCTGAAAAGCCAAGGAGCCGAGAAGTGCTTCTTTTGCTGACCCCCTATCCTGGTTAGTCTTATTTTGTCAAGGCATAAAGCTTGTCTTTTGGTCGTTATTTTATAAGCGTTGGACTTTTCACATTTGTTAAGCACGCATATTAGGGAACTCTCAATTTTAGGCAAGCTACTGATTATCTGGTTAACTGTGGCCCTCAACACCTTCCACCGTTCATAGACATGCAGATTTTGTGATAAACAGATGGCCTTCATGAGGTCCTGTCAAAACTAAACAACAAAACTTTTAAACAAACAACCATAATTTCTGTACGACTCTACCTTAAGCCGGAGGCACACTTGTAAGCAATATGAGTCCTCTGTTTATTAGGAATAATAAAGCCAGACTAGTATCCTATGTCTCAAGATCAAAGTAAACCATCCCAAACAGTTCCCCATATCCTGCATGAATCCCGAGAGTTTGCACATTTCTGAGGACATAATAACATGATATTAAATCACCTGTCAGATCATAGTACAATATTTATGGAGAGTTCTTTCAAAAGTTCCGGGATATCTTAATGTCACTAATAAAACCTGAAGGGAGGATGCCAGTTTTTGTCCTGGTTGGCAATTAATTACCCACTGGCTTTGGATTACGTTTCCTTCTTTAGCTGGTTTGTTACTTCACCGCGACGGAAATTGGCATTCAGTCTTTGGGTTGAAGAAGTAGTAAGTTAGGACAAGTGGATCTACACCACTTGAGGAGAAGTCTGGAAGATTGTTGGACAGGTGACGTGGCCAGTTTTGAGACTGCTAAGCGAAAAGGGCAAAAAAATGCGACTGCTCTTCAGCCAACTATGCAACATATTATGCCGTTCACGACTGTCTATGCCACAACTCTTACTGACTTAAGTCTAGCTAGGCACGACATTAAATACAACAATGATGAATAGCTTTCAATCAATTTTGTGTACTAATTTGGAATCGGATAATGTAAATAACCATCTATAATCTGACAGTTAGGATAAATTAGCCGACTGTATCATGTAGAAAGCTTCACTGTAAAACATGCTTTGTAGCAACATATCGAGCGAAATGAGCAATTAAATGGCACGTTCATCCTGTAAGTAAAGCCAGTCTATGCTGAAAAGCCGAGATGCACTCTACAGTTGTCGCACCCTTATTGGGAATCACCAGCTGTGCACATCTCACAAAACTCCAGGGCGTTTCAAGCGCACAATCTACCTGCCAGTTGTTAAACACCTAACCGTTTGGCCATGAGTGGCTGATCAGCAGTGTGGTTAGCTCTCACTTAGACGGGAGGAAATGGGAATATACGGAAGGTTTTCGACAGTCCAAGCCGTTTTGATACTTTCGTGGTAAAGCGTGGCGTCATTTGAACAGACATTCTTCTTTCAAAGGTAGGCGAAAGACTACATGTCAGCTTCCTCGTTATGGAAAACAATATTAGCCCGACACACCTGCACAAATCACTGTGACCAAACAAAGCAGAATTAGGAAAAGATTATTGAATTATTCCTACCCAGAGCAAAAAATGAGACTGTGAAAACTGCTAACACCAGTTCACACAATGTCGATAACGGCCGAAAGAAGAGGTTACTGATCACAGCTCACAGTCGTAAATTGCAGTCTCTTCAGTCAAGCACATGGGTGCCATGGAATCAGACCGCACCGAAACCCGACGAACATGTCAAGCGTTTTCTGTTTTCTCCAAATCCTACTCAGAATATAACGCCTCTGCACAGGACACCTTAATGCAACCTGCTTAGTAAATGGAAGAACCTTGCTCTGTTTGTCTGACAGCACTTAGCACCGGTAATTCCTTCTGAAGCTTGGGTCAGCTCATTTAACATTTTAATCAGTTACCTTACTTATCGATCCAACAACCTCTAGAAGCTGATCACGATTCGATCTCCAAGATGACATTTTCAGATTACGTTGCCTACTGCCATATCCAGGCGGAGTTTTCAAATGACCTGAAAAGTGTTCCTTTGGAGTCTTGCGTGCGAACCGCAGTCTGCAGCTTAAAGGAACCAAATTGTGTTTCTCGCCAGGCCAGTTTACCATTGGAGAGATACGCAAGTTGTTACTATTCGGAACGACTCAATAAATAGATAAAAAGCACTTCTAACACCAGCTGATTCACATTACTTTGATTGCTGAAAACATACAAAGTTTCAGACATTATTACTTACCTTGTTCCCATGGATTTTTTTCAATCCGATAGCATCAGCCCCACCCAGAGATTGTTGGCATAATGATATGACAATCGTACTCCCATTGCATTGTTTTTGCTCACTGGTCTTTTGGTCGTTATGTCCCAGATTTGGTCAAGAAGATAAGCAAATGTGGAGTTTGGAATAAACGAACAATACAATAGAGTAAAGTCCATTACTTCGAACAATAGCAACGTTACTGGAGGACAAATAAAGCTATTGCTAGGCAGTCAATTTCCCATCTTTTCGGTTTGTACACCTCAAGTAATAAACCAATCAAACAGATTTTAGGGATGAGGCATTACGTAGTTTTGTAAACACAGGTTTTTGCTGGGGCTTCCACTAGCGTGTACAGTGATAAATATGAATTATACTCTGATTAATGTGTATATAAAGCACCACTTGCAAAATAATAGACGTTGCCGCTGAATATCAGCTGAGTCTACAAGAATTCCCGGTTGCTTCTCCCATTGACACCAATTTAGTTTGCAAATGAATATGTAATGTGTGTACATGCATCACTGACAAGACGAAATCTCATTTGAAAACTACCAAATCCCCTCGCACTTCCGCCAGTCTCTAAGTGGCTCAGAGGAATAGTTATTTCACAAGATGAGTGAAACTTTCATTTGAAAAGTTGTCACTCGAGGAGGCAGTAAACAAGTGTGACCTTGTGATGTGGTTGGATGAGTGGCACTATATCTTGCTTTATTAAGGGCTAATCACACTAATGATGAGTTGCTTGAGGTCAAAAACTTAAGTTTTCAACCACTGGCCGGAAGGTCAGTGAAATGTGCACGGTTGATGGTTTCCAATAAAGATGAAACATCTGTACAATGTCTTGTCGTTTTTTCAGCGCACGATGCCCTCACTGATAGGACGAAATCTCAACTGAAATTTTCTGCCACTAGCTCACAATCCCGAAAAAATTTCATGTTTAATTAGGTGGGAGGGGGCGGCTGATGCCTACGTCATGAGCCATTAAGGGATCAAAAGTGTTGGTGATAGCAGAGTTTATGTCAACTTGGTAAGAAGTTTCACGACAGGTAGAATGCTCTGGTCTAGTCTGGTCCTCCTTGTTCAGCTGACGTGTTCTTGGGCGACTGGTGGTAAAATTACAATCTATAGACAACGTTTTAAGGGATCCCACTGACTCTGGATGGATAGTTATTCCAAAGGTGCAACTGAACGTCTTGACGAATCTTGTGGAACTGATGAATGGGCCAGCCACTTTCAAACTGAAAATGTGGATATCTATGGCGAGGGATACGGGACACGAAGTATTGCCCTCCGATACTTGTAGAGCAATACAGTACCATATAGCACAGTGTGGTATAGTATAATATAAAGCAACAGAGTTTAAGATGGTATAGAACAGTAATATGATATGACATAAAACATTATATGGTACATTACGGTACAGTATGGTACAGTATAGTGCGCAGTGTAGTAGAGTGCAGCCAAGTTTAATGTGATATAACGTAGGATTGTATGATGGCACATTGTCGTATAGCAATGCATACTGTAGCACCATATAGTATCGTTGGAAGAAAGTCTTCCTCAGGCCAAGTGAGCAGGCCACCAGGTTGGCCGGGTTTTAAGGCAGACAGTGAACCACTCAGTAGGACGGCTTCAGATTAGCACACTAGATCAGTGTTGAATGTCAATTAAAGGGACTTGGAGGTTAGTGTGGTGACCTAAATCTTAAAGTTGATGGTTTGGTGGAATTGTTCAGATTATTTTTTATCTATAGACGTAATACATAAGGTTACTGAAAATTCTTCGATAGCCCACGACTGGTTTCGCCATTCTTGGGGCTCATCAGGTAGAAAAAAATAGACAAAATATTTTACTTTCAAAGTAATTTGTAGTGAGCTGATATCATGCAGCTGAAATTCGTTAAAGTGGATGGTCTTCATGGAGAGGGCTAACTGCTCACAAAACCCTACGGAATTCCCTATTCCTTGAATGCTGTGAATAGATGAGGTGTGTCTGTTTTGACCATAACGTCTTCATACACGCGAGATGTCCGCGACGAAAATCGTGCCGGCAAAGAAATTGCGTGATGCATTATTCGATTGAGTGATGCGATAATGGATGTTAACTTCAATCCCTGGATGAGAGAAAAGTAATTTAGTTTGTTAAATACACTCAGTTGCAAACAAATTTTTGGTTTTCCAGGAGACGCACCTGGAACGCAGCTGACTCTCTCGTTTATGATGTTTCTTAATTCAAGTAGTGAGTTAGTTAGTTAGTCAGTCAGTTAGTTAGTTAGTTAGTTAGTTAGTTAGTTAGTTAGTTAGTTAGTTAGTTAGTTAGTTGGTTAGCTAGTTAGTTAGTTAGTTAGTTCAAGTAGAACATAAGGATGACGGGAACTTGGGGGCTGCGCCTACCTCATGAGGCCCAAGAAGGCCGAAACCGGTCGTGGCCTGTCGAAAAAGTTTCAGCAACCTAATGAGTAGTGTATTACGTCTAAAGTTTAGTTTGGGTTGCTTGGAATTATTAGGCGCATTCAAGTGATTACTACAGGCAAATACATTCTTAAATTAAATTTTTCACCTAACACCTGGTTTTAAAAGCTCTTCAGTGCCTAAAATCCTTTTTGCACATTCATTTTTCTAAGAACCAGTAACAACGCATTGCTGAAAGTACCTAGAACAGAAATGATTAGTTTAACTGGACTAATAAATGCGTGAATAGCATTTTGTTTGTTCCAGCATAGATGACATCTGTTTCCTTGCTACACTTCAATCATCTCTGCTGACTGACTCCGCATTCGTCTGTTCGGCAGCTCATAAAAGGAGAAAAAGTCTATTCGCATAATTGAAGACGTTCTTGTTTGCCACCGCTCTGGAACATCCATGTCCGGTTCAGTGACACAGATGTTGAATTTCTGTCGCTATTCTAGTTTTCGACAAAAACCGGCCACACAAAAAATGAATTGATTGCTTGCTTATGTCCTTCGTGAAACACTAGCTGACTGAGGCTTAGACAGATATATTGATGGGACATACTCTGGACACACGAAACGATTACGATGATTTGAATCGCTTGATTTCAACAACCTTTCTGAGTTTTATATAGCCAGTTTCTAGGAAGTTTTCCTTCGAAAGTTTCTGTCTCCCATAACAGTTCAACTGCGTGTTTTAGGGGAAAAAAGTTAAAAACTGCTCTCAAATCATCTTCAGTATATATCTACAAGTGACAGCTTCAGACGTTCTTATCGGTCTGATGGATCAAACCAAGTACCATTCCCTTCATCTCCGACAAATCATTGGCAAACCCAGTCAACCGTCAAGTGGTTTTTTGGTAGGAATCTCTTTCTGATTGGATTAACATTTTTACAAACTTTGCCTGAGGACAGTGAGTGCGAGAAAGGAGGCAAACTCTAGGTCCGTATTGAGAAGTTAATCCCATTCACAGTTCGCGTCAAGTTATATAAGCCGAAATTCGTTTTATTCACCGGGACAAGTGGCAATAGAAATTTTCTGTCGAAATAACAAAAATGTCGTTTTTCTACAATAATTAACCAATAAATTAAAGTAGTTTCCTTATTCTCGTAGATACTAAGGCTGCCATTGGCCGGTGAACAACTTATTAGTTGGGAGTCGTAAATCACTGCCTCAGTTAATGACCCCGGAAAGCGTGAAGCAGTTCACTAGGCGACCAAACGTTTAAACAGCGATATAATGTGCGGTTTTTGAAAAAAATATCGTATGGTGCATTCGCAGGGAACAAGCAGCGTTCGGGCAGTGCGCAAAACTGATTACTTCCTATCCAGCTTAGAAAAGAACAAGTTGTTGTCATTGTCAGTAACAAGTCCCCGTTGCCACAACCTAGTCTATCAGAGTCAAACTTTGGAGGGATTTTGTATTCGGCTACGATCCGCCCAAAAATCCTTAGAGAATAGCAGGGTGCACAACAAAGTACGGCCTCAGAACTGCGCACATTAGCAAAGTTGAGACTGTTGCTTGAGCAGGTCCGGTCAAGAAATGACTGATTCCGGCACGACACAATCCAATCACCATTGAGAAGCTTCTGAATTTGGTTGAGCAAGAAAACAAATGAATTTCCGAGGATGCGTTTACCACTCAACGCAAAGCCTGGAACACCAGAACATCCGTTCTGGACAATAGGAGATAGGCTTTGTATCGAACGGTCGCGTTGTTTATGTTACAAGGTGCCCCTCAGTGACACACACTCAGTTTATCATAGACAAAAATTTACCGATTTTACTTTGAACAAAAATGATCGAACGTCATTGCATGTGCAGGACCTATGCGCGTTTCTGCTTTGTCAATAGTCAGATGTTCTCCGACTTCAACGCTCTGACTATAACATCCGCGCGTACTCTTTTCTGGTGTTCCCTCAACTACAAGAGTGTCCGCGGTGGAAAGTATGACGATGTACTGGCAGCAGGTTAGAATTGCATCTATAAAGAACGGTGTATAAAATAGCAATATAACATGTCTCAAAAAAATCACCAGCAAGGTTGGTTCAAAATTAAGGAGCATCCTAAGATATACAATGTTCCTCGCTGCAAGAGCTCATGGAACGCTATACGGTTGGTCCGCATTTGACTGGCCCTGAATTTATCGGCACTTGTATCCACCCTCATGTACTTTGCGTTTCACAAAACAAAACGAAAGAAAGTAGTGTTCTTTCTTAAAAGAAACTACTCACAATTTTGCTGAAAAATCCTCCACAGCTCAATACTGGTTTCGCCTTTCTTGGGGTTCAACAAGTAGGCGCATTCCCCGAGTTTTTGTCAACTTCATGTCCTTCTTGTCGTTCGTCAGCTCTGTCCACAAGGTGAGGATAATGAGCCACTCATGTTCACACACACCGTTTTCCATCGGACAGAGCAGCTTTTACCTGGGGTAAGTAGATCCCACTATCTGAATTTGGTTTCAAGTGCCAAGCGACTGCAACAGCAAGTTTGTCGAACTTGCGTAGTCAAACGTGTTTGTTGCCTTCTTCAATGCACTACACGGATAGAGCCTGTGGAGATAGTCGCCAAAGTGTAACTTAGTTTTTCAAGCTCTGGTGGACATTTCTAGGGTAAATTGTTTGCCAAACCTTGAAATAATTGTCCTGGAGCACAGGGAAATAATCTAACTGTTACCCAAGCATGACAATGATTTATGCGAAAAGTTTGTCTGATGTTCAGCAGCACATTTAATCAGACAAACAAAGGGTGGAATGCGGACCTTTGAAGCGGCTTTCTCCCACCGCACTATACATGTGTAGTTTCCGGGCGAAGGACGCTTTCACTCCTATTTCGGTGTCGGCGGTACCTTTCGTGCTGTTGTCGGAAGTCCGCCTCAAACGTTACAGCAGGGATTGATATTGAGCGCGCAAGCTTTCAAAGAAAAACATAGATTGTGAAATTGTTGCTACCAGATTGAAACCAATCGTACTGCATTTATTGTGCAACGGAACGAACAACCGACTTCAAAGGAGCATGGATTTAAAAAAAAACTTTTATCATTCCGGCTGTAAAAATTGGTGTTTGTACAGCTCTATAGTACCTCAAAAAATAAAATGGGCAAGGTTTGAGTAACAAATACGTTTACCTGAGTTTGGACAACTATCCATGGCATTGAACAGTAGAGTTTGACCGTGAACCACTTCTGTACCCATAGTTGCACTGTTACAGTCCATTCACCATAGTCACTTCTGTAACAAAGTACCTCAGTCATGGTATCCACCTCCAACTGTTCTTGGACCAGTGAAGAAGGTACAACGGTTTAAATGCACGGCGCATACCACTTGGTACGATATTAATTGTGGGGTTGGTGGGAACTCTTTGTCAGTTCGATAACAGTTTTCCTTCTAAGGCTGATCAGGTAGACGAACTCCCCAAATACCTCTCAGTTCTAATTCAAACTTAGCCGAAATCTTAATCGAGCGATTACGGTGTAACTCCGCACACAGCCAGTTCGTTTCTAGAGGATGATAAAAACTTGGGATATAGTAGATAGCGCTTAACAGGAGTTTCTAATCAGTTTAGCAGTAGCGTCGTATCCCGAAGCGTTCTACTGTACCTTGTCACCTGTTTGACCAACAGGTCATTCTTTGAAATATACGAATTCCGGAAACACATTTGCTGTTTCTCAGTACATGAGTATAAATATAACTGAGTGAACATTCAGAAGCATCTACCTATAAAACATGGGTGGTAGGCTGATGAAAACGGCAAAATCGCTGGGAAAAACCAACCATTGGAATCACCTAAGTTTGTCCCAACTAATTCAGCAAAGACTTCTGCTTCTTGATGCATGGCTCCCTAGCCGTTCAAACGGGCACTAAAGTCGGATGAATTTTGGCTCTTGACTTTCTTCTCATGTCTGTGTGTGTGTGTGTTATATCATCAAATTTGTCGATGTCTCCCTCAGTGTGATATTTCAATTCTTTCGTTTTTTAGCAAAGGGCAATTGCATCTTTTCATGAAGATATAAAAACTCCAGGAACAAAGTTATTTACTTGTCTTTGGAGTTTTGCATCTAGTTCATCAAACTGTGGGCAAGATTGAGAAGCCTTTAGCCGTTTGGGCAAAAAGGGAAAGCCAGGTTAGTTGGTAAGCATCCTTCCCAGCTCTAGTGCCTGATGCTGAAAAAAAGACTCGCCGACAAGGAACGCAACAGCTTTATTGCGAACAAGCGAGTGAGTGCGAAACGTGCAACGCCCTCGCGTTATATATTCAGGGGGCACTGCCTGACCTTGAGCCAAGGCTGTCTGGCACTGTCTGATCTCGATCCAAGGTTGTCTGATCGGCGTTTAGTGAGGTTGGAGGGTCTCAGTAGATTTAGGGTATTCCGGGATAACCTTCAGGAATCTGACCTCCCCGACACCTTCTATGCCTTGAATAGACCACTCCGCAGATTTACAATCACCATTGAAAATTACAAATCTCCTCAAACCGTCAGCAGACTTGTCATGGCTTTCCAACACAAAAGTGCTCTCTGTTAGGGACCACTTGTACCACATCAGCATGGTTCAAACACACAAGAGGTAGGATTAATTCGGATGTACCACTGCGGAATGAACACCGACACAGTTGCTCAGGCGAGGTTTGACCGTGTTGTGAATCAATTTCAGCATGAGCTTGCTCATCAAGTTCTCATTAGCCGACAGCGATACTCGTATACTTCAATATAAATGAAAATCACTACAGACATTTGATGTTTCTAGCAAAGCAATTTTTGGATTGCCAACATGAAGCAGAGATCTTATACGGCCGTTGAGAAGAAACCAGCGATTATCAATAGTTGTGGAGCTCCTAATCAACACAATATACTGCTACTTGGTACAATCATACTGGCATTCTCTTACATCTCATCTTCTAGTCATTAGGTCTTTTACCATTTGACCCTGTCGATTTCGCTCTACAGATGTTTGACCGCTCTCTCTCCGTTGAATTCTGCCTCCATTGACAAGTGACCACAATGGATCCGAATAGGCCTTTAAGCACAACATCTGGTTGTTGCATATTTTAAACTAACAACACTGTTTCGTTCGGTTACCTCACTTTCATTGTTTGAAGAGATGATCTAGAACAATGATCTTTTCTATACAGCCTAGCCAGTCTAAAAAACAGGCGGTAATTTCTCCACCGGGAAAACCAATTGACAGAACAATCAATCAAGCTATCGCGGTCATGTATCCCACACCAGAAAAACAGCTGTGTGGGTTGTGTCAACCAGTCTTTTCAGCCAAGTTATGTTACTGAACCTTAAGAGGAAAATGTCAGTGCACTGGTTATGTAGCCGTTTACGAAACATCACCAACCACGGAAGCGTGAACACAGATACGGGGTGACATTTTCATCGTATATATTTTTTCTTCCCAATAACATATACCATGATTAGGGGCCAAAGAATCGATTGATTACGCCTTCAAATCTAGTGTTTGTGCAGAGATAGTGGGCCGTTCGTGGAGAACATGGTCTGATGCCGATAATTAATCAAAATATCTTAGCCGAAACACTTTTCCACAGGACTGTTTAGACTTATAAATAGCGTAAAACCGTTCTAAGTCATAACAAAAAATTGAGCATTGTGGTACCGGTAACGATTATCAGTTCCCAATATTCGATGGTTCCCATCGTACAAACTGTCCTTATTTTGTCACGCTGATTGCTCTTACCGAAGCGTCCCTTGGCGAGCAAAGACGGAGTTTTATATGCAGAGGAACTAGATGAGTCTGAAAAACTCTTCACGATCCTGCAAAGCTGTGTAAACTTGGTTAGTGATTCCTGATGTTAACAGCTGTGCAACAAATGGAACAATTGCCTGCCTCATAATTCGTCTTTTAATTGAAGTCAGTCCATGCTGAAAAGCCGAAAAGCAACAGTTTCATCCTTGTTGGGAATCTTTATCCGTGCGTATCTCATAAATGTTAAGGGAGTATCGAACCCGCGACCTCTCCGCTAGTAGATTGAATACTTAGCTGTGAAGCGCCCATTTTATATGTTGTCACTCGAGGAGTCATCAGTACGTGACCACGTGATGTGGTTTCCGCGACTGAAGGATGCGATGCCCTATATCCAGTCTAGGTGCAAGATAATGACAATGCTGATCAGCAGCTGGCAGACTCGATTCTCATTTATCGACGCTGAAATTCTGTTTGACAAGCAAACAAACAGACCATGTGCTTTTCCGTCCCAGTTAGATTCACAAGATTGAAGACAACACTTAGTGGCTATATCTTTTTGAAATTTAAATTTAAAAATAAATCAACATATTCTGCAATCAGAAAAATGCTGAGGAAATTCAACACCATAACATAAAATTTTCTCATCCCCATATCATTGTGGAGTTTGGTATATACAGTTCTACATTGTTCTTTATTCGAGAGTTGACCTGCCTGTTTGAGCAGTCCATTGTTTAGAGATCTTTTCCATTCACTGGATCAAAGGCCTATCCAAAGGTAATGAATAAAATTTACAGAGAATATGCCCCTTTGCGTTATCTCTCTGGTATCTGTCTTGCTGTGATGAGTTCAATTAGCCTATAACTTACCAGAGCACACATGCGTTACAAGGAAGAAATTTGGTGGGGTCAGTCAAGATCATTTGCTCGAAAAATGTGGTTTTGAGAAGCAGACTGCATGCATAAAAATATGTTACTGGTGCCAAACAACTCAGGCTGTATTGCACGTTTGATTCGCCTTCTAGAACGAAACAAACTTAGTTTCTTTGGTGACGTGTAGACACTCTGCTAGGGCTCATGGATGATGTAAGCCACCACATCAAGGTTACTTGAGAACTGGGGCTGACCTAAGTGAACAGATGGAGGGCTAGCAATGTGCGAGAATACTAGTGGCCCGGATGAGCTTAGCGATCGTTGATCAGGTGGCTCTTGAGATCTTGACCATGTGTTTACTATCTGCGGTTAAGCTGATTTTCTATAAGGACGCATTGATATAGTATCCTAGAGGCATAGGCTCTCCCCGCGACTGAGTGGGTCAGACTGCCATAGTTTCCTCATGCCTACTGAATATCTTATTTGTCTGACAGTGTTGTGCGGTTTAAATCGCATCCGCCTTCACAATCCGGTCACAGGTATCTGATGTGGCTTTAGCCACGATGTGAAATTGGGCCTACTAGCTCTCCCTAGCCACAATCGGTCTCCAACGCCAACTGACTCATGTCTCTAAGCTCAGTAGACACATCGTGGCAGAATGTGCCGTCAAGTGAAAAGACAAAGCGGAAGCAGCCTTACGGAAAAGTCGCGCGGCTAGTCACTCATTAACTGATTTGCGAGGGAAGCGTGTGTTTAGATGACATACTCTGTCGGTGTTCCTTTGAGTGAGTAGATTTTGTGGAGAGAAAAGCAACATGGCGGTTGGGCGCACACTCACTCAGGCTGAATAGCGGTAATTCCTCTGTCAAAAGATGGAACCACTGGGTTTCGTCTACTTGGCCAAATAAAAGTGTTTGTATTGGTTATACTGTAGATTTCCGAACCACATTGATTTCTACTGGCTTTAAGGAATTCGTCTTTAGAGAGCAACTGTATCCCAGTGCACAGATTTAATGACTATAAATGACGGGAATGAACATTTCAGTTACGATTTCGTCCAGCGAGGGAAGTCAGTCTATGCCGAAAAGCCATAATTAAATAGGATCATCAGCAGTGCACATTTCGCAACCTGCGGGCTGATAGCTGACGGTTGAACTGTCCGACCATCGGTAAGCAATGTGCTTATCGCGCTCAACTGATCCCTCAATCACGAACTTCACTTCAAGTGGCCATGTATTGACTGGCGCTGCAATTTATACTACATAAGACCATGCGCTGGTGATATTTGGTCACAATGAGAATTTCTTTTGCATAAAAACCATAGGTATGCAATTGGAAATGAGTTTCCGGAACCAAAGTGGCAGAAGAAAATCATATGGAACCAAGCACATGAAGGTTTTTTGCTTGCACTGTGGTCACTTTACTCCCAAAAAAGAACCTATCTGAGGAGTTATCTGAGGACGTTTAAACAAAAGCTGGTTGGAATGGTGAGGAAAGTTCTGAGTATAAATACCCCCACAATGGCTGTCTTCGCCTCAAAAGTTGTTGACAGATCTTTGAACCGCATGGGCTACTTTACCCGGAAACTGCAAACTGAATCATTTGCTAGTTCCGACGGTGGCATCGTACTTGATCACGTGGAGAATCTGCTTAATTAAAGGACTCTGTGAAAAGTTTTCTGAAGGATGAGTAGTTCGACCGCGATCTTCCAGGGACAAAGAACACCCATTAGGCAACCAGTATTGAAAGCCACCACTTTTTACTGAAATGCTGAAGCTGCAGGTACCTACTTAGACAGGTTACCATACGGCAGAGAAAATCAGTGCTAAAGTGCACTTCGTGTGATCGAGTAGGAGGACCATTAAGCCAACGTCTTTCTTTTCATGGGGGAGTAATCATCCATCAGACCTTTAAGTCCTCCTTAAGGGGCTTATATCTCAGAAACGTTCGGTTTTGTCTGTCTGTTTCGGTGATTTCTGTATCTGGGTCAACTGTAAAGGTCGGAGCTATAGCCAACTGAGATGTTTACTAGTTAACCAGACCTCAGCACAGCAGCAAGGTGTGTACGAGCAGACTACCTATTCAATAGTGAGCACTGGTCTGCCTGACAGTCAGTTTATTATTGCGGGGCAAATTTTGCCGCATCCAAACTACCCATGTTTGTGGGATATAATTATCAGTATAACTCAGGTCCCCAAAGTAGAACCTTTGCTCTTAGTTGTTGCATTGTGAAGCGCCCTTTAACTCAGACTGCCGAATGACTAGTAATACCACATAGGCTTAGCAAACTGTTAGACATCTTTGAGAGGAAAATTCACTTTGAAAAAATCTAGTCATGTTTTAACGCGTTTAAAAACGTGGCGGTCCCACACAGGCGCTAGGCGGTGTTAACACCACGGACCAATCAGTGTGGGCAAATGTGGGCTCCTTCTTTCTTGCCCTTTCACATGACTTTGTTTGTGGGAATGGAGGGTCCGCAGGTGTGTGTAGGTACTATGTTGGCACACAAATCTGCCGCCAGGCGTACTAACTGCATTAGGCATTCCATTATGATAGGTTTCTGGTTTGAAGAAAGCATACGTGCAGCGTACTTTTACTGGACGGTCACTTAATAGTTCGTCTCAAAAGTAACCTTGCGATGTTGTTTTTAATGTGACAACCTGATGATTAGCTCAAATACCAGCTTTCTCTGGCAGTGGCTTTTATGAGTTATAAAGTTGTCATCATGGGAGAGTCTCCTCAGTTTTGTGAGTCCTCCGAGAGAGAGCGCTACTAATTCAGTTCATCAACTTGAGTACTCTGAAGTAGTGACTACAAATGAACCTTTCGAACAGGTAGGTGTGACCTAATGCCGTTACATTATATAGGTCAGTGGGATTAACCAAAAGCAAGTCGAGTAGGACATGAGGGAATTAGTTTATGCAAGAATATTTCGCTATATCAGTTCTACGAGGAGATATAGTGTAAATCTTGCGCAGCCTATGCTAGGGTGTTGTTGTATTTACCTTCTGGAACCAAGTAAGCAGTGCGCACTTCATCTGACAAACAAAACAGTGTGGCATGCCAAACATTCTAACGAAGTTTATCACGCTCTACTTATTGGCAACAGATGAAATTAAATCAAACCAATTATAGGCTAATCAAGTCGTCCGAAAATTAGCTTAAGTGTTATGCCGTCCCGTTCTACGTAGTCTCATTTTTTAACATCCGGCTTGAAATAACATTGCGGCATTTTTGTGTGCTGAGCATTGTAACATGTTTCTAGTGACAGATTGCATCGCTCATTGATTTAGTTCACATTTCCTTACAACTTGTGTAGCAACAAAAACATGTTACAGCACATTCACCGGTTTAGGGAAACCTAATTCTGTTGGAAAGTGGAGTAGGGATTTCGCTTGTTATATCCTGGAAGTTGACAGTCGAAGGCCAAAAAAGACAAAATTGTAGACGTCGAGTCTTGTACACCTTGTACCCCCTCGTGTCAAATTCCAGCCGTTAGCTTCGAAATGGGACCGCAATACAGTAGTCAAATGAAGATAACATAATGTCTTACCCTCACCCTAGCCAGCTGTTCATTGAGGAGGTACTGTGTGGATGAAAAGAGGCGTAGTTTACTAATAAATCCGGAAAGGGTGCCAATTTCACTCACTAAAAATGACCTCAGACATAATGCAATACAAATACATATTGTACGGATTCTGTTTGTCATATGATCAATAAAAACAACTGGGTGGTTAGGTCAAGAACTATACTGTTCTTTTGTTATGATACTTTTGCAAAGTTTCTCGTGCTGCTGAAATCATGGAGTCTCTGAATTGTATCACATTTGAATACCTTTTGACGGGGAATCGCACCCTGACCTCTGATCTGCCTGCCGAATGGTTGCGAATTACCCCAACCAGGAACCTGAATTATCTTTGTAAAATTTACCTCGGATGCCATCTTTGAAAAGTAAGCTGATCATAAGATTTGTATTTATTCGTCCAGTTTTTATAACAGTAAGTTCAACAGGTCTCAGAATTTTGGCCTTGCATCCTTCAATTCTGGTGGGCAGAGTACCATCAAAACCGGCAGTTGGGATTTCATCCTCATTAGAAATCATCTGCGGTGTGCACCCCACAAAACTCATAATTTTGAACCCGCGACATTCTGGCCTGTGCTTGAAAGCTTAACTGTTCGGTCGGGATCGGCTGAACAGTCGTGTGACTGGACTTCACTTAGAAAGGATGTTGTGCCGCTCATTCTCGAATCAAGAAACCACTTTCCATGGTCACACATGTTGATTGGCTCTTTGAGTGACGCTTCTCAGTTAGAAGTCCCATCCATATTGTGAAATTATTCTTATACTGAGCTAATTACACAGTGATTAGCTTTTTAGCAAGTAAGGATATTGATAACAGTTGGGGGACTATGCCTACCTGAAGAACACCAAGAGGGGTAAAGACTGTAGTGAGCTGCTCAGAATAGTATGGAGACATCGATCTGTTTGTTCCACGTATCCGTCTCTGCAAGCACAAATGGTGTGATAACATAAAAGTTGAGACTCTCCATAAGCTGTACGGATCACATGTTTGAGCATCTTCTCCTTTTATACACAGACCTCGGTGATCTTACTACTATGACCTAACTACTATCTACTCACGAAATGCACTCGTTTGCATACCAATTTGGTTTTGATGGAAGACTCACATGGAACCCAGCTGAATCTCTCGTTTATGATTTTCTTAAGCACCCGGTCACCTCGTGCCTCTGCTGATTTGTTATTCGAGATATCGCGATACATCTATAGACGTAATGCGCTACTCATAAGGTTGCTTAAGAACGCCATAAACGACAGATTCAGTTGGGTTCCAGGTGAGTCTCCCATTAAAAACCAAATCGGCGTGCAACTGAGTTTAGTTCGCCAATTTCGTTGAATTTGGGTTTAAGTAGAACATAAGATTGAAGAAAACTCAAGTACTGCGTCAACCTGATGAGTCCCAAGAAGTGCGAAATCGGTCATGGGCTGTCGAAGAATTTTCAGCAACCTTATGAGTAGTACACTACGTCTATACCAGCTACTAAACTTCATGAAGAAGGAGACTTACTAAAGTATTCACAGGTGTGCACCAATCCTAGCTGTCCGGTAGAACAACCCTGTTTTAGCTTGCATTATTACTCCTATAGTGTTCAACCAACTCAACTGTATGGAAAGCCAGACGTCACCACTGAAAACAAGCCTACGTCTCAGAAGTTATTTTTGTACGTTAACGGCCAAAATCTCACAGGTCCGTCGGGGTTACGGGTGTTTTCGTCTACGGAATGACGTCATCTAATACTTCCTGTAATCAGCTATTTTTAAATATTTCATTAGCTTCCTCCTCCAAGAGAACATTTTGAGCAGTGCTGTAAGACAGGCTGTTTACGAGTTAATTATCATTTGCCATAGTTCCTTCTCTTTTGTTTCTTATCCAAACCGGATGGTTACCATGGCAACTTGAAATCTCGTGAAACGGTCTACCGACTTCCTCACGTTAGACTGAATGTGCCCAGACACTTCTACGTTGAGCACACTGCGACAGAAAACTTGGTTTACTTAGGGTGGAGAAATTTTCAAGTTTTAGAAAAACCAGAATCTGGGTTTTAGCATGCCACAGCAACTATTTCGTCGAAGCGATATTCTGGAGTACCAGTACCATTGGGTGTTAATCGGTTTATCATCGAAGATAAACGACCGATTAAAATTAAGCACTCACAAATCCTGGATTATAAAAACTGATGAACCCGTTCGACTTAGCATCATGCAGCGAGTTGGTGACTGCCAAGCGTCTTGTGAGCTGAGCTCACCGTATTTTCGAAAGTTTTATTTGAGGGTAACCAAACTAGTTCTAATGGCATTTGGCTTGTGTGCCAAAGATTGAGGGTTGTGTAGGAGTGGACTGTCAAAAGTTGTCCAGATTGTCTTGTTTATCATCAAATAGATTGGTTGAGAATACCAGTCAAAGGGGATAATCGGTTTAGGTACTTTAGTCTTAAAATTAGAACCAGTCGGTGTGGTTTGGCCTATACACAACAAAAAAGTCTGATTTTTTTTAAAAAAAGGTGTGAGCCGAGTGGGGTTGCATCAGCCGAAACAGTAGATGGTTAACGCGGTACTGCATGCACGCACGCAGAATTTGGCACCGCATCAATAATGCACTGAGTCATTCTAGCATGAGGTTTGAAAAATTAAAAAATCGTACTTACTCCTTCTGGAGAGACCTTCCAAATGCACCGCGAGAGTTTACTATCTTTTGCAAGAGGGACAGTTCAAGGTTTCTTCTACCCAAGTTTGATTCCTAGGACTTGGAAGGACTTGACAATTTCACCTGGAAAGTAATCAGTAAGAGTGGTCTGCTTACATAAGGCGTTCACGCAAAACCAAAAAATAGGCCTTTACTGACACTCATGTTTTCTAGCTATCCTCATGAGTACTTCAAAAAATGTGTACACTTTCTGTATTCACCAACACATGGTACTGATTCATCAAGGTCACACACAAAAACCAGTAAATTTGTGGGCGATTACATTCGGAGTGAATTGATTCCAGGCTCTCTGGTACTGCATCCACGTGATTTTTGAGCCCTGAATATTTTGGAATGTTACGCAAATCATCACCCCATGAATAAAGTTACAACAGGTAACGATTCAATAAGGCCTTAAATTAGACATGCTTATTCCTTTTCAAAATAAAACCTGGATTTCCTCATTACGTCAGAATGTGAGCATTGAATAAAATTTTGAAGAGAAAGTGAGAACAAAATAAACAATTTTCACGTAATGTAGGGCGAGTTTCAATTAGTTTAATTGAAACTTATAAATCAAACTCATGACACCAACAAATGATTCCGTCGCAATTCAATGCATGCAGGTTAGTTCCACGTATCGTCATACATTTTGCATGAATCCAAAACTAGTTTTCCCGTAAAAGGTTGAAAAGTGAATCAGCTAATAGGAACTAAATAGCTTGGTTCCATTGTCAAACCTTGGGTTTCAGTTACACTGGCATCTACGTGAGAAGACCAGCCTCTCGGTTTCCATTCAAACGGCATTTTGATCCTAACAGTGAGCAGCTTTTCGGTTAGACCAGTTTTATTCGTCCCATGAGGTTGTCCCGCCAGAAATAAACAATTGTATCTGTACTACCAGCCGACGCACAAACAATAGGTGTGTTTGTCCGGTTTTGCGTCTACAAGTGGTGGTACTAAACCAGTGCATCTGAAGAAAGTCTGCTTTCGAAAAGAGAACAAAACTGCGGGATCTTAAATTGACTTGCATCATGAAATAAAAGCTATCTCAAGAAAAATGTTTCCATGACGAAGACTGCTCGTTGCTTGTGGTGGAAGGGTGCACACTAATTACGTAACTTTTTATAGAGAACTAGAAGCGTTCCTTTCATATGAAACTGTCTTGAGGTCGATGAAGACCATAAACAATCCTCTACCGGATTCTAGCCCCTCAAACCAACCAACTGGGCATATTTACTGAAGTTGCACCAGTCTTTTGTCATACCCGACCACCAAGTTGTACATATGTAACGATAAACTCTCGCCCAACTCAAACCAGGTTTGTCTTAACGTCAGATTTAGTCGAAATTCTATTGAATGCATAACAAATGACGAAACAAATGACATCTTTAGAGTACGTAGGGTCCATTCAGTGTCGCTGAGTTTGTACAAAATTGCACTTAAAAGGTGTCTAAGTAGTCTATTACCTAAAGCTGTTGGTTGCTCCTCAGATCTACTCGAGATTTATGGTGACGTAATATGATAGCAAGAAAATGCTAGTGATACATGGCTTTTCATAAATTATATTGAGAGCACTGGTCGGGTTTCTCGTTTACTAGGAACAGGGGCGACACTACTAGAAGAGTCTACATTCTCACGTCCAGTGGTGATTACACCCACGGAGCAATGATTCTTACAGCTCAAATAAACCAAAATCGTTTCTATGCATGAAGGAAAATCAGTGACTGAGTGTTTCACAAAGACACCGGGAGACAGACAGCTTAATGGCCCACAGCTTCGAAAACAGTAAAACCCACAACAAACACAAGGAGCATGAAATTTAATAATGGAACCTGGTAGCTTTTAAAGCGATTGCAAGCTTTAGGCAACGTATCGAAAGCTTGGATGGCTTGCAGAACTCACCCTACAACGATGTCAGCAGGCAGGTCTAAATTGAAGGTGTGGCCACCAAATGTGTGTACAACGTAAGTGGGCAGGATTTTGGACCGGTAAATGTTCCAAAGGCTTTTTGGGACTGCGTCGACGGCAACCGAGTGAAAAATTGTTTTTTTTCGAATAAAGCTTCAGAGCCTCAACTCTCCGTTTATTCTGTCCCTATTTGTCAAAGCTCTGCAGAGAAATTTCGTCACTACATGGTTGAAAACATGCGGTCTCAACAAAGTTCGCATCCAATGAAAATATGATTTTTACCTGTCCTGAGGGGATGAGCTTTTTGTACGTTTGGCTTAGGAGAAAGCTCTGTTCAGCCGGACGTTTGTTATACGCAGTGTTTTAGTCTTTATTGATCCAAAAGTGATTTGTAACGCGGCTGATCACCTGACTGCTGGGTTTTCAGCTCACATCATTAGCTTCCGTATTGCAAGTCAATTGTAGAGCGGATAATGTTGATTTGTGACTGTGTTGTCTATACTTGGGCAAAAAGTAGTTGTCACGGCTAATTGAACCGTTTGTTTCAATTCACTATTCGTCCGAATGTTTGTGTATCCCGGAAACTCACCACATATGTTCTAATTAGTATCCGGTACAATTTGGGGGAAACCAGATGGAGCGAGGATGTGTCGAGGCAAACGGTGTGACCATTCGCCACTAGTCGTACAGTTTTTAAGTCATTAATTGGCCAGTATTGGTCAAATTCCACGATTTTGATCAGTTAAGAAAGAAAAAACCTTCCTTCAATGCATTTGGTTGACGAAATCAGAAATGACAAATACACTTGGGATTTCATTGGAAATAAATTGTTGTACAAATGAGTTAATTCTGCGACTTTCTTGGAGTTTGGGTCTAAGTAGAACAGAATGTGGGCGGAAACTCGGGGACTTTGGTAATCTGACGAGCCGCAGGAAGGATGAAATCCGTCGTATGCTGCCGAAGAGATTTCAGCAACTTTGAGAGTAAGGTGCTTTTTCCGGACAAGGTCATAACCTTTTTGCATTTCTACGGACTTTAGTCTTGCCCAATAACCCGGTAGAGTAGAGATGTCCAAAGCGTATTCTACCGATTCTAAGGATGTTTTCACTCACCTACTGAGCTTAGATCAAGATTGACAGAAACTGGAATATAATGACTAACCACCGTTTGGTTAAACTGTAATCTAATATGTTGGCGCGCATACAACGTCTCCGGCGTTCCACTCCTCGCTTCAGATAGCTCGAATTTTTACGTTTGTGTCTTTCCACGGACACTAATTAAGAAAAAAAATTGTTCTCGAATTTTCTGCAGAGTTTTAACTTACCGCAAGCTACAATCTCCCCAAATAAAGGTTCAAACATTCGTTCAAACTGTCCATCAGAGTTGAAAATCGATTTAACGTTTCGTGCCTTTTATCCCACAATTTACAGACCGGGCCATAGACATAATTCATTGGGAAGCAAATTGCTTTTTATGATGCTTATCTTGGCCATTCAGCAAATTTTATGGCTCTTAGAAGTTTACTCACAACTAGTAAGAAAGTAATGTGGGAAAAAACAACACTTGACCGCCGTAAGTCACTTTGACAATTGAGCGCGAATCTGAATGAAACTACTCAAGCTGACGTCGACGTTACATGGCACAATTAATCCGAAAAAGTTGTGCTAATGATAATCGAAGGCGAAAGTATCATTGTAAGATGGTTGTGGTTTGTGTGCCTTGCTTCCTGCAGGTTGCCCTAAATTCCTTCGGCTGCTGACACTGCTCAACTAGACAAACATGCCTGCACCAATGGGGGAAAAGAAGTAATCTTTGGTTCCCTTCATTTATTGGCAGTATCTGCCACTGAGAAAAATTTAAACAAGTACCTTGGTGTCGCGTTTTCTGCTTCCCGTTTTGGTGCATGTATGCCTGTTTTACCCGGTCATGGCAACAAACAACTGGGCAGTCAGGATGGTCTGGAGATTCCGAGTAAAGTTTCATTTAATGTAGCGAGGTCAGAGTCCTAACTAAGGTTTCATAATTTATCACTGGGTGTAAAGGTGACTATTTCTCAAGCGATAGAGAGCAAGCCACAGTTACACGATTGCCTTTAGGATCATCCCCAGTAGTAGGTAGCAAGCGGATCAAACTTCAGTTATTTATTATTTATCAAGTCTTGAGCGAAGGTTTACGACCAGTTCTAAAACATACTCCTACAAGATGTCTGTTTTCAGATCCTGTTCACATGGTTTAAACAGAAACGTCGTAACTTTTCGTTTTGTAAATGTGAACTTTCACGATTTGGCTTAATACCATTAGTAGGGAGTTTATTTGTTATCGTCCCAATGAGCGCGGCTGCAGATTGTTCTATAGGGTGCATTTCCTATCGGATGGCATCAATAATGGTTGCCCACTTAGGCTCAGTAGATTACCGCCATATCACGATGTAACTTGATATATCAAGTGTTACATCAAAGCCAATTCTAACAAGGCCTTGTTGCTTTGATGCACATAACTCAGTCATTTATAATTACTATTGGCAACCAAATTCGCTTGTCAGATAAGGTGTACATTCATTGCTTCACAACAGTGTTGACGCGTTTTCAGCATAATCAGACTTCGATGTCTATCCCTTCCATAGCTAGGCGTCTAACCGAATGAATCGATAACTTTGAACCCAAAATGTAATGATTCCACTTTGAATAAATCTCAAAAATTTATTTTTTGGTCGATACTAAGAAAGTATCATCATTTCTTCCGTGCAGTTCGAACATTCGAAGTTCATGTATATTGCGAATGCATTCTTTGAAGGTAACAATGTACTTAGAAACCTATTTTTCTAGCCTAAGCTGACGTCTGTCTGGAAAATTGCGTGTGCTTTGAATCTGAAACAATCGATCGGCGAACTCATTTGGGTGGGCCAGCAAATTACATAGCGACGTTGTGTGGACCGGGTTGGGGGGGGGTGGCGGCGATTGCGTACTCTATATATGTATTACATTTTCGGGACAATTTTGCGTTGTTCACGCACCACTTAACACGCGTCGTTTATCGTGCGATATATTGGACCAGTTTGCTAATACCGCTATGTTTTGCAACTACAAACACACTAAAAATGCAACTGAACTGCACACGCACACACACACACACACACAGACCTAAGCTGCATTGAAACTGTAAAGGCGGCAAGCAGGACATCGTCGGGAGATTGAATGACGTTCATACAATAAAGAGTTTATGTAGATTGCTTTGACGACATTCCGGTGGGACTTGAATGTTGAGCAGAAGGTTTTGTTCGGTGTTTTATAGATGAAAGCTTAGGCGTACTGATGACCTTGATGTGGGTGAAGCTAGCAAAAAGTTCGTTAACCTAAAAGGTTTCGGTAATCAGTGATCCTGTGTAGTGTGGATCTTTTTGGCCAGAGTGGACACTGTTGTTTTCTGTCCAGTATGTATCCGGCCCATTAGGATATACACATTCACATCAGCTTCACTTGAACAGGCTCTCTCCTGCCCTGATGTAATTAACCTGGTAAGACCATACCAAACGGGAGAAGCACTGAACTCGAGTTTAGCTCCAATCAGGGCCAATCGGCCGTGAGAATCTTTGGCCGTACCAGGTTTGAACTTGGGACATCTGACGTTCGAGGCGATTGCGCCATCACTGCTCCAAACCGGAAACTCAAAATTTTTGGCAGAACTGCAGACGATGACGTAGACAGACGGCGACTAGAAACGGCAGCAAAGTGACGAAACCCAAAGAGTTGTATTTCCGCTACGACATGAAAAATATGCAATTGAATTCGATTGGATAAAAAGGATAGTCGGTGTTGGGGAAAATCAAATGCTGGATTCGTCCGGGTATATGGGAACTGGTGAATTCTATGTGGGGGTTTCACGATTAAAGTTGTTAACCGAATATACAACTCGTTTACTGGGATTTGTCCCGGAACTTTCACTCTCGGTTGATTAGGTTTAATTGGTGTCATGGGGCCAAGGCTAAATTTATTAAAACTTAAGGTCGGCCAGCTTCGTTCAGAATCCCCGTCCACAGTATTATGCCCCTAAATCTTTCACCCATGGAAGAGAGTCGTGAAGACGACAGCGAAATTTTTTTCGACGGTCATTACAGTGATGCTGGGGAACACAGGATTTGTTCACCTATGACAACCAAACCCAGGGTCAGATGATTTTTTGAGGTTTAAAAGTTGTTGAAAACTCGCCAAATTGGACATTTGTATTTACGGCGACAATAAGGTAGAAAACTGAATAGATTCGGATACAAAGCACTGGCTCCTTTGAAATTTATCAGCAACAACATATGGGTCAGGGGTCTGCAGTACAAAATCAAATCTAATGGTTACTAATCGCGGGTTTAGCCAGTACTTCACGTGACAATACCGTTTTTACACAAAGTAGGTCGTACTCCAAATACCCGGGGCTAAACAGAAATTCTACTTTAATATTAGAGATCTGATCCTATCCAGTCGTCTAGACCCGTGAACGTACAATATGTACTTGAAACTACGTCATTCGTGGAAAGTAGAGTTTCTCTCCGATTTACCTTCGCTCTCGCAGCTTTCAAATCTAAATCTTGAAGTTAAGTTTGAGTACTTCCAAAATTACATTCTTATTTACTGTAATGTACAATACAACGTTCAGCAGTGATGACGGTGACCCTTAGAATACCCCGGTGAAATTGCGTAACTCGACTGAGGTGACGGGATGATTCAATTTTGTCGCCGAATTTAGCAGTACACAAGTGTGCCGTCCACAGAAACTGGCTAGGATTGTTGAATATTAGGTAAAAAGAACTTTCAGTTGCTACCCAGAATCATCAATATTCTGGATATTGTTCCTCCGCATTCTAACTGATTCTTATGTCTAAAGCAGCTACCGTCAGTATAACTCAGTGCTCGTTCAATCTGGACGAATAAACACCTATTAGAACCAATGAAACGTTTTCATCTTAGTTGTGATTTGCGTTAGTTTGTTTTCTCCGTATATACAATTTACAATTTTAAAGATGCAGCTGATTTCCGTGCTTTTTAGTGGGAGATTCTTAAAGATTGGTCTATGATATTACTCACTTGACTTAGGGACATCATGGCATAGTACAGGATGAGAACATACCGGTCGATAAGTTTTATCGATCTAGACAATGTAAACACTACTTGTTCCACAATCTGAGCGAGGTAAACAATAAGGATGGCGGTAGATCAAATAAAATAGACTCCGTTTTTTATAAAAAACAAATATTTGCAAGACGATAATGCAAGGAATTACAAATTAAATTTGTGTACTCTTTTTGTAACATTTTGAAGATGATAACGACGGAGGATGAAGATAATCGGCAGTTACAGTTACGCTCACATTTTCCAAAAACCCTCCTTTAAGATATTTGTGAATACTGTCAGTGTAATCTTAGTTATTCCGGTCCTCCGCTAAATGAAAACCACTATCTATGGCACTCATATTTTATTTTGTTCTAGTTGAGTTCCTAGCAAAATCGACTGGGTTTGTAATTTTTTATAGTAATTTTAAGGTAGTTTATTTAGTTAGCTAGCGGTCTTGCTATCATGTCATTATTCCGCGTATAGTACGTTGGGATATTTCAAGCTGTTCTTTGGTTTGTATGTAACTCACAGAATTACTCACTCTCTTACTCAAACAAGTTGCAGATATTTCTCGGCTAGTTCGGAGTTGGGTTTTGTATGAGTTTCTTTGTTATCTAATTTGAGATGGACATCCGTGGCGTGTAATTTTTCATGTAGAATCACTTCCGGTTATTCCACAAACACCTAGTATTGTCTTCTTGGTGATGCGGTGATGCTCTCGGAGTTTTTTTTCCATTATTTTGCTTTATTTTACAACCTCTCACCGTAGCCGTCATTCTGACTGCCGAAAATTCCCGAAATGACATCCGGTAATTTTCCTAAATCGCCATCTTTGAGTACATTTAGCCATCCGATGAAAAATTCCGACAACTGGGGGAACTATTTTAATATTTCAAGCACCTTGATAACACTTTTTTCAAAAGCGTCAATGAGAATCCTGTATTATCTAAAATGGTCTTTTTCCTGAAGATTCCACTTTGTGGCCTTAAATATTTTGCTAGGATTAGAAGAGACTTGCCAGATTCATATAGCTCTAGAAAATGTACTCTACAGAAACTGAGCTTAGAAATAATCTTGAAGTTAAGTTACGTAAAAGTGCACAATTTTGTTAGCTATCAAGAAGAAAACTAAACGAGCTCATTCTTGCTGTGAGTTTTGCGAATCCAAATGAGGACTTTATCGAATATGTAATGCTACTTGGATCTATAAGCAAGCTCTCTTGTGGGACTGCCTCGTGTAGCCTGCTCATCGAGCCAATGTGTGCATCCACGTTAACCACCCCCCACAAGTAGCCCTCTTTCTGTTCGCACTGCTGTTGCTCCACAGTCTGCATCGGGAAGTTTTGAATGACTGGCACTTGGCTGTATTTGGAGACAACTGTTTCCCATGAGCATTTCGTTTTGTGTTCTGAAAAAAAGACCGGCTACTTGCTGTAGGATCCTATTGCAGAAAGCGTTTGCTTCTCCGCATTCGTTTGCATAAGGCGGGTTTGGAAGAAAGGAAGGACTGCTGTCGACCTTGATTCTGAGTGATCCATTGCCATCAACACGCTCAACTCAGTCACAGCCGTTTAGCGGCGACTAAGACCACGTGATTCTGATAGATCACGACGGGTCGCTTTTGTGTAAACGTAGGCGAATTACAGTAAGCCAGTAAATTATGAACAGGAACATTCCCACTATTATGCAGTGAATTTTATCTTGTTCCGACCTATGACTCACACATGTCAGTCCATCAGCAGACTGTCATTTACTTCCTACGGTTCCGCTGAGACACACAATATTGATAAGTTTGAAGGGCGCCAAAACTTTTCCCTAATCAAAATACTGAAGAAATGACTTTAGACGCGATACATCAACATTTGGATTACTACTTGGAGACTCAGCTGAATTTCGCAAGAACGTTCCCTGTATACTATCAAACAACTGAAGCGACTGTACAAAGTCCGCATCAAACTTTGGTCGGTGCGATATTTGAGGTATCAAAATGCGTTTTAGGCCTAACTATTGAGTCAATAAAGACCCTGTACAATGCACTACCGGTTTTCCCATCTTTGCGTCCAGCAAATGAGACTAGCTCCTAAATTTCCTTCAGCCCCATGTCAAAAATGATTGTTTATCGTCACAAACGTATCATTTCGTACCGGAGTAGAAAGTGATTTTGATGGAAATTTGAGGACCAAAGCTATTTTATGAGCCTCAAGAAGGGCAAGACTGGTGATGGTCTGCGCAGACTTTCCTTCGGCCTCATTAATGGCATTAAAGTCAACCTAGCTGCGTGGAAAAAAGACCACTCGCTCGACAAACGTTGGCTTGTTATAGTCACTTGAACCCTCTGCGTTTTTTCTCAAGGACTTTTTGAGATAGCGCAGAAGAGCCTGCTACCCGTCATTTTGCTGACAAAATTCCACAGAATCTTTTGTGATGTCCGTATCACACAAGTTACCTTACTTTTCTGTGTGGGGAAACGTTAGCCTTTATTGGCACAAACTTTGACAAAGTACTTCCAGAAACCTTCAGACTAGTGTGTGATTTGGAGGAAACACACAGCAATCTGTCGAATGTCATACCAAATGAAACAAAAGACGGCCTTTATGCCGCAAGTTCAGTTAACGAACGGGAGATTCAGTTCCTGTTTACAACGCTGCAATTTGCTAATGAATAAATTTTGCCAATATGCTAGAAAAGCTCCTCGAGAATCAACAACAAATACCTCCTGTTTAGTGTGATTTTTACAGACTTGGGTTTCCCCAAGAGGAAAATATTCAAAAGAAAATCACCAGAAACATTTTTCTCGAGGTCTCAAGCAGGTGCACGCAGAAGCAGACGTCGGTCCAAATGCGTCGTTTGTCATGGCAACCATCAGACTCTCCAGAGATTACTGTTCTAGATAAGTGGCATAAATGAGACGAAAAAGTGGACATCCTTTTCATAAGTGATTAATGCATGACGTGACTGGCCCTTTGTGTGGTCATGATCATCTATTCCTGCAACAGTGTCTTACCATTTCAGAATGCTCCAAAACATTTGTGTAAACCTACTTTCTCATATGATGTGCCTGAATCTCTTTTCTTTGCTGGGCAAAGTGAACACCAGCCAAAGGTTTTCAGGTGACAAATTTGTTTCCTGACTGTTGTTAAGCTTGTCGGCGTTTATGCACTCTGAATAAGCAGGGAGCAGAGAGATAGCCGAAAGACTGGAAATAACTGGAATGGTCGGGTAAGTAATTCATTTCGTCCGATGAGAGGTAGTTACGTAAGAGGTATGAGTACTACACAAAGTAGTTACTACTCAGTTGGAGTTGGGAGTAATGTGTGCGGCTACTCTAGTTAACGGCGCTAGAGTAGACAGTGAACTCACTTGGTAGGAATCAAACAAACCGGATCGGTTAATTCGAAAATCCGCAAAGTCATGTAAACATGGTCCATCATTTTCGACGGTTTGTTCGCTGAGTTGAGCAATTTAGTCGAGGACGATCCATCAGCAGTCGAGGTGATCAACAGTGAGTTGTGCGAAGGAAAGTGTATCCACGTCGGAAGTGGGGGTGAAACCACCTACGACCTGAACTAGCAGTGAAAGGAGGAAAGCCCTTCGCCGCGGAGTCGCTCATTAGAAAACACCAACTAAAAGGCTACAAACTATTGGACAGGAAAGTAAACATCTCATATGCACCTTATCTTTAAAAACTAAACATCCTCACACGCTTTTTCAACTTTCTTGGATATTCATTGACTATCACGTAAGAGGTATGAGTACTACACAAAGCAGTTACTACTCAGTTGGAGTTGGGAGCCATGTGTGCGGCTACGCTGCAAAACGTTTCCGCAGGTTCCGTTATAAGCCCCATGGGGCTGCACCTTCCATTAGACGCGAGGCAGAGTTACGAGAAAACCACATACTACCAGCATGGCTCATCAGTAGTACCCGCCGTCACACCAGTACTCTCTTCAGATGCATGCGGTTCATTATTGCTGAGAATTATCTGTAGTATTTATCTCATGAATCTCTGGGCTGATGTGACCCTGAAACTTTTCAGTTAGTACATGAACCCCGTAACATTCGATTATATCTGGCCGATCGGCAATGTGACCGCCGCGAACTCAGAGGGGAATTGGAGTAACAGTCCTCTGGTCACACAGTGAACATCATGTGACTCGAGACAGAGTCCTAAAATAAAGGTCCGTGCAACCTTTGCGTGTTTCTGGAATGGTTTCAGGTACTTCGTAGCTAGTGAACGGGTTTATTGAACTGAATTTGTGGAGAAATTTACTACTTAGGACGTCCAAATGGATAGTTCCTAAAATCCGTACTTCATTCGTGTCATCTTTACCAGATCCTCATTGACGATAGTGGATAGTGGAAATTACCCATTGGACGTCCTCTTAAATGTCACTTTTCCATAACAAAAGCCATCTTAAGTTCGTTCTAGGGGTTATTTTGAACACATGTACTTCAAGGCCCAGATGTGACACCTCTTAGGTAGAGATATTTGCGAAATGTCATGACTAAAGGCCTACGATTTGCAAGGTTTCGATCGATGTTTTGAGAGAATACTTGGTAATCTTTCTCCCTGGGAAGTCTGAAACGAGAATAGTGGCAACATACTGTAAGTAGATTCACTAATTATGTCAAGGATTGGAATAGTTTCCAACAGACAAACACAGTTCCAATAGATGTTTCTCGTGGTCCTTGGACATGTGTCCAATGGGCTGTCCTGTTCTCATTGTGTCTGTGCGGTGTCTCTGTGCTGAAGCACAGAGAGTCGTGGACTAGTAAGTACGGACTGTCGGGCTGCTCAGAAAAGGTCAATTATTTGGCTTATAGATGGCACAGAATATAGGTAGAAAGCCATTTTAAAGATAGCCCAATTCTGGTTGGGTAACAAAAGTTATTTGGCAAATGTTACAGCATGGGACCAACAGCCTGTTGACTTCTTGTTGAGGATATCAAGATGCCCCAAACCGGTTACCTAATAACTGGATATGCGTTCAACAGTAGGCAATAGTTGGCCTCATGCAATACTGACGTTCTTCTATCAGTAATTGCTTCTAGGTGGACAGTCAGTGTGTTTGACTCCGAATTAAATCAGACGCACTTGAACAATCTCCTCTGATCTTGATGTTATAGCTCAGGTTCATACTCAGTGGGAACACATTTATGCTCATAAAAGCACTGTTTAAACTCTGAGCGTCTAATGACGGCTTTTCAACTGAAAGATAATCAACTTTTCAGACCTGCAAACCAGACACGAAACTACCGACAAACAGATTTCCAAGGAAAGTCACACATAGACGCACATCTGTGTCGCTTTTATTAGAAAGCTGCTTGACACGGGCAACACGGAAACGACACGTACAGGAACATGTTATGGCGTCCTAAGGTCTTGTTCCAGACGTTGGATGCTGGGCATCGACTTTTTTCACATCTGCACATCGTTAATTAGATAACATGGAAAACAAGGCCAAGCGTCATTTGCAACTCAGACTATTTCTATGCAAGTGTGTACACATAGAAAAACCTGTCTACTTATTACAAGACTGAATACGAAAGCGCCAGCGTTAAACAAGCACCGTACACAATGTACGGTCGCTAAGTGCATATACTCTTCCCATATGTGGATTGCAGTGAAACAATTTTTGTAAGAAAAACGTCGGAAAAGTAGTAAGTCAATCAATAGGTAAACTTTATGCAAAAACAAAGAAGTTTGTACTCCAAATTTACACCTTCGGTGGTTTATCCCTCGCTGAGAAAAATGTACGCTGTATCGACCAATGAGTTAATGGCATCTGTCACGCAAACTGACGCGAGAGATGTAATATTGATTGAAAATAATGCATAAAGTTTTGGGGGAACTTGCTGGGAAACAATACGTCACACCGGTCGATCATGTCGACTCTCAGAGAACACGACCGTACCTTGTCCTATCCTGAAGAGATCACACCTCAAGGATGATAAGATGAGTCGGTCACTCGAGGTCAGACATTTTTTGTGTACCTAGACGACTTATATGGCTTAAACTTAGTGTTTTGAGCGGATTTAAATTGTTGTTTAACATTAGGTCGGGGGAGCGCAGAGAGATGTCGACGTAGATGTTTTGAGTTCCTGCACAAGAGGCAAACGCGTGTTGCTCCGCATGACATTCAGTTATGAGCACGTTCTAACCTAATACCCATCATTTTACTTTTTGTCACAAGCTGGAAACTTTGTTTCTTTTTTAAAAAAAATGCATAATCAGTATCTTGAATTGCTTCCTAGGCGTCGTAACAATTTGGCCACACTATCAGGACTAGACCCGCGTTTGAGTATTCCAATAAAAAAACCGTTTCTTGATGTGAATCTCATTTGTGTAATCACAAAAGCTATCTTCGAAAAGTACAGTAATTTGTCTACCGATGTGATTTTTACGGAACAATTACCGGAATCCCAGATGAATTTCTACTTTATGGTCTTTTTTTTCAACTGGATGTGTTGCATCACGATGCGGCCTGGTGCAACCCATTCAGCTGGAGAAGAACAATATAAATGCGAGATTTGGCTGAGATTCAGGCAAGTCTTCTGTGAAAACCAAATTGATATGTGGATGAGTGTATCTGTCGAATTTCGTGCAATTTGGGTTAAAGGGGAACGTGGGGTTGACAGGGACTACGGATACCTGATGATGAGCTCCAAGAACAGTCAAACCGGCCGTTGGTTTCAGCAAACTTACGAGTTGTTTGTCACGTCTCTAAAACATAATCTATCTTGTTTGGTGTCTCTAGCTGTCTAGCCGCTACAAACAGAAAATAGAACGTACTTCTATGAAAGGTTAACGTTAACGGAATAATTAAAGCAAATTTTGGGGCATGCAATGGTGCGGAGGCCAAATGTTTTCTGTTGTCACTACAATAGACGAGGGAACTTATCCTCTAGTGGTTATGATGGGAATTCTACAGAACCGATTGAAAGGCGTCAAATTAACACTGCGGTTTTCGTTTAAAGGGCACGGTATAAAGTAATACATGTGAAAAAAATAAACAGTAAATAAATAATTAATAAACAAAGGCGAAGTAGGCTTTTTACTTTTGACCCTGTCGATCTGAATGGTGTTTAAATTTTAATCCTTCGACCTAGTGTAATAAATTTGAAAGGCCTACCAAGAAAGGGTTTAGACAAGCACCACAAATTAGTATTTGTACAGTTGTCACCAAATTTGTGCGATCCGTCATACAAGAGGAAAGTACGTGTCCTTGTATCTTTCTGAGACTTGAGAGAATCCTCAAGAGATCGCCACTACGATTCTTCATACAGATCAATAAATTTTAACTTGGACATATCTCCAAATCTGAATGTAAATCGATCAATAACACACCGAATATCACTAGCCTGCCTATATTTCAAGACGTCTCCTGACTTTAATTTTTTTATATTTATACGAAAATATGTGCAAGTGCCCGACGAATTCCTGGAAATCGGATAGATTTCCATATGTAGATTATTCTATAACGGTATACAAATATGACTTCTTTCTTGCCACGACACTACTTATAACTGTGAGAAAAACTTCTGGACGCTCACTGTTGGCTTCACTTGGCCTCAGCAGATGAGCTCAGTTTCGAAACTCCACCAAAATTATCTCCTATTTGGACACCAGATTCAACGTATATGCCGATTAGGAGCTAATGAGAGATTAAATTGATGATAACGAGTGAATAAACACAAGTGAGATGCATATAATTATCTTTGTCAAAGTGTTCTTCAATCCAATTTGTTGAAAAAGCCGCTCCGTTTGGCGTGACACCTACCCAATCAATCTCTTCGCATTTGTATGACATGACATATAAGGTAGATTAAAACGCCTGGATAGGTCATTCTAGGGGGTCATTAGGTGAGCCTAGTTTTGAAATTTGAAGGATTCTATTTCATACCGGAAAGCTAAGTTGGGTTTGTGAGCAAATTAACATGGTGATGACAAAAGGACAGACTAGACTAGACTAAACTTAGTTAAGTTTCACGTATATTTGCAAATGACTGCATTGATCAAGGTATACATAATAATAGTTGCGCCTATAGCCAAAAGTGCACTCAACTTAGTGAGTTAATCGGCTCCAATACACATTGACGTTGGCAATTCACACTGGATCTGAAAGCAACGGCTTTCGCATCACAGTATTATAACTTTGGAGCTAGCACAACAACGACACGGCCTTACAACAAAGGTGAACCATGATTAAGCAGAAGCCGGAAATTAGAACAGGTTTCTTTTTTTTAAAAAAAAATTGGAAACATTCAGCGAACGGGACGGATTTCATTAGGAAGGTGACTGATCCACACCTTGGGATAAGAAAATATTTTCCCCGTTTTTCTTGTAAAGCATGACTTGGTAAATCAATATTGGTTCGATCAAACTCGTTCTCCCTCATCCTGTACACATCACCCTTGATTCTGAGGACGGTTCGCCTACTCTTCTGAGTAGATGTCATGTAACTCAACATGTAAAATCAACACAACCGATGGACGCCAGTTGTGTGAGCTACAAGAGAGTGCATTTAGCAGTTGTGTGACACAGTCATACTAGCTATTTGAAAAACTGTGTTTCGTCAACAGTTTCCGTCTTCCCTGATATCCAACAATCCAAAAAACAATTTTTTAGAATAAACTAGCCAGATAAAGCCGGCACTTGCCACCCCTGATCTGGAAGCCGTCGGGTATTCCGACTGAAAGCTGACAGAATTATTTTTAGGCCCCTGTGACTCGATCATTTGCTCATATTAGGGAAAGTGGGATGGGCGAACAGAATCAGCCAAGTGGCCCTCTGTCTAACAGTTTTAGTCAGACGATTGATATTACTGCAACATCCTAGCTTCGGTCTACTATCATCGGCTAACCGGGTGATGTCTCAGAATTCCTCCGCCAAACTTGAGAGCATCGTGAAAACTGCACCAAAATGAACTATGACCTAAAACAGACTGTTTGGTGGTCAACTGAAAGGTGTTCAACGGAAGTGCCCAGAGAACGGAACAGCTATTGTTTTCAAAAACTTCTTACCAGGCGAGTAAAGCGCAAGATAAATTTTGTAATCATACAAAATATTCCTAGTTTAGTCACGCGCTCAACAATTTAACTTTAGGGTGAACGAGCCAGAAGACGGGTTTTCGTGTGTCGGGCTCCTTTTAGTCAACTCGGTATTTGTTCAATGTGTCTGAGAAGTTCAGATCTGGAGAGCGTCAACTAAATTGAGTTTGGTTAAACTAACACCGGGGACACGTAACATGATGCATATGTGAGTCTTAGCTACCCAATCATCCTATTGATCCTAAAACGTGTCCACTCCCGTGTGAGAGCTAGATGGATTCAGTTTTCATAGGGTTACCATGGTGATCAGTGGTGTGAAAATCACTGGCCATTGCATGGGCGTGATCGAAAGTTACGATTTATCACTAGGTGGCTGTCTAAGCCTCCAAAATGAGTTAATCTTAAGGGAGGACACTAAATTTACTGCCAGGCTGAAAATATATGCACCACCTACTTCCGTCACACTGAATTTGACCACTTTTCAAGCACCAAACGCATCTGAGGAGAAACAAGTTACGTACAACGAAACATAAGATGGCGGGATAAGACGGAAGTTATATCCGTTGAAGGGAGTATGATACGAATACAAACATTTTGTCCAGATCATCAAATCGAACGTGACAGTGCGGTAATTAGAAAACGTTCCGGATCAAAGAGAGAGGAGAAACGTCGAAAGACTGCAAAATGCAAAAAAGAAAGGAAAAAATTGCCGGAAATTTTTGTTACTTATACCAACGTTCTAGTTTGATGAAACTTGGGAATAGGTAGTACCGCAGGATTACTCTAAATAGGCAAACAACCCACTACCGGTTTCGTCCAGTTTGGGGCTTACCAGGTAGGGTATTCATCGAGTCTCCGGCTCCAGCATTCTGAGAAGCAATGCTATAGGAACTAATTGAAAACCTCGACAAATACTCCCATTTGCACGCAAACTTGGTTTTGACTGGATACCCAGTTGAATCTAGCTGAATCTCTCGTTTAAGGTAATCCACTTCAACTGAATGTGATGCACCAGGCTGTCTCATGTCTCACTTGGTACGGTATTCGATATATTGCAATACGATGTAAAGCACTACTCATCAGGTGATGTGGACCATCATAAACGAGATAACCTAGCTGGATTTAATTGGGTCTCCTGCCAAAACGAAATTCGTAAGCAAATGAGAGTATTTGTCAAAATCTGTCCAAGTTTGATTCAAGCAAAACGTAACGTTGGCGGAAATACGGCGGCGACACCTACCTGATGAAACCTAAGAAGGACGACAACGTTCGTTGGCCCCCTAAGAGTTTTGACTAAACTTAAGGGTAGTTTGCAAAGTTCAGACAACAGCGTAGTACGATAAGTCGAGAATTATTCGTTTTTCGGTTTGATGTTTCGTCTAAAATCCCATGGTGTTTGATTCTCTTAACACGGCTTTGTCCTTAGAGGAACTAAAAACTCACGAAACCATACGAGTTCAACTAATCCTTCTAGAACTGAGGTTTAAGATTTGTTGGCTCATACGGCTCGTATTCACACTTCTTGATTTAAAGGAACTATTGATAATGCACAAAGAATGAGCCATCAGGAATGCAGCTCTAATGACCCGGACGAAAGCAATGATTTTTCATAAAAATGTGGTTTTCCGTTCATAAATTATTTTCCGTCAACTTATATATCTGTTTCCTCCAGGAGAAATATTGTTCTTTGTCCTCTATGCTGTTTTCTGGTGAATCCACTGATCAAAACCTCAAGCTTTACTATTCAAACATGAAGTCTGCTCCTTGAGTCACTCCGTTAAACGCATTTATATGTGCGTAGTAGCTAAAATTGCTGCTAAACCAATAAACCACTACTCACTTTAACTAGGGTTTTTCTGTTGTCCTCTTTTTCCGACGTCCTCTCCAAAATTTGCCAGTGGTTTCTAGTTTACGGATATCTTGTTCCTCTATCAGCTACGATAGGCTATCCCGGATGTAAGCTGCACCGTACACTGCCCAGTGCATTTGGGCAGTGGGGTTTTTGTTGTTTTCAAGAAATGACCACCTGGGGTGCGTGTTACAGCGACGATACAACATTTGGGTTTATTGGTCTTTCGAAAACGAGGCTAGGGCAGGGGGAGAACAAGAACACACGCTACTTGGGGAGTTGATATGTTGATACACAAATAAAACGCGTGCCAGTGGAAACACGATGAAGTTTGTACCAAATAAATTGCAAGTTTAATTAATTAGGCGATAAAGTTACTAAATCTGGCAACGATTTGATAGCGTAGTTCCTACCATAGGACTTGCTTGTCTCCTCGAAGACACATTTTTGAACAGCAAATATGGGCGATATTTCGGGTCTCTTGAAGGCGTCGTCTAGAGAACTTAACTATTTCTGAATGAAACCCAGCTGAATCTCGATTCTACTGTGTGCTTTCAACGGGCAACGGTGACTGGATATACAGCAATTCATAGGAATACACTGACCTCCGTTATGAAAAATTTAGTCACATTATGGAACGCGTATTACGTATCTTAACATATATATACATATTATGCATACATGTACATATGTATTTTACATACATATTACAGTATATAGGGGATAACTGCCTTTTCAGTAGACACTGTAATCGGATATGGCCAGAGAAAGTACTGAATGGGAGACAATAGCGGCTTGAGAATTCAATTCGTTCTTCAAGACACAACGACCAGTTTTTGACGCTGAACTAAATTTTAGCAGTAATCTTTTAGGCCACACTAACAGCTTCTCAGAATGGGCAGGAGAGCCCGCGATAACTTTAATCTCAGTTGTTTTCGTTTTGTATCCTGGAACGTCCTTTGGTTGGCAGTTGGCTCTTTTCAAACCACAGCGACACCGGACCACTACCACCACCACCACCGCCTCGCTTGTCATCTGTGGAGTAATTTACTTGAACTGTCTGATGAGCTTGTCAGGGAAAATATTCCAGACAATTGTGGTCACGTGAATCGTGCAATGTGGCGAACAATGCTGGTGAGGACGATCTTTAATGTGGTACCAGCGTAACCTAATCATGTTAGGTCGTTTCCTAAACGTGTATATGAGTTTGTAAGCTCTTTTGAAATCAGTCCGTGATTTACTGGTTTATGGGGACACGAAGGTTCATGCCAAAATGAAGACACAGCTTTCCTGAACATCCGCGACATGGCTGGTGATTCCCAACAAGCACAATATGTTGACTAGTTAAAAAGTCGAAGAAATCTACCACTAAAAGGAGGAAGATCCCACAATCAAAATGTTTATTCCAAAAACATTTGAAAAAGTTGAGTCACACAAACCAGGTTGTGATCTTTATAAGCATCAGGTGGAACAGGTGAAATCGCTTCTGCAGTTTGGCACGCAGTAGGTGCACTTGACCAGCTGACAGAAAATTCCAACCGTTGGTTGGAATTAATTATAATTCACATTAGAAAGTATCGTTTTTGTGGATCGGGGACCTTCTTCATTCGATACTTCAAATCCTTTTCTGTGGCACGTTTTCGTTAGCTCATCATCATATTATCGTTTATTTTTGAAGGGCATCGTCACAAACGTAAAGTTAAATGCAAGCGATGGATGTGGAAGGGTTACAGGAGAATATTAGATAAAAAGAGAAGCGTGGTTTGTCTATTTGTACAACTGGTACACAACCATCCGTACAGGGTTTTGCCAGTTTAGGAATCCTAATGGCTAACGATTTCATTTAGGACTTGGTCCACTTGACTGAAAATTAATTAGTGTTCTGAATAGGTGAGATTTTTTGACAGCAACTAAAACTAATTAGCTATACGATTGATATAGTTTTTACATTAGTTAATTGGTTGAATGAAGGTTTTGTTAAGAGAATTTAGTAACAGACGTGATTAGCTGAAACTCTATTTATCCAATTATAGGCGAACATCGTCGCTCAGGCGGACACGGTCATCATCATCGCGGTTCACATCGACATTCATCGGAAGCACGTCCGCACACCTTCAGTGAACTCAGCTCACACAGCGAAGGTGGTATTGGAGGCGGTGGTGGAGGTGGAGCGGGTGGATTTTCAGGTGGTGAAGGTCACGGCCACTCGTTTGGTGGACACGATCACGGTGCTGCCACTGCCATGGATGCCACTTTTGTATGGAAGCTGAGCAAGCTAGGTCGCATTGGTTCATCGCGTCTGCGGTTTGACGATGATTTTGCCGATCGGCTCAATTATCAATACACTGGAGTTCTCATGTTTCTATTCATTGGACTCATAGGGATTCGGCAGTATGTTGGTAAGTACTGATGGGGATGGAGCATTAACTATTTCGGTTGAGTGTAGCTGACCTTCAGTTTTTCATGCATCACCATGTGACTGCTTAGGAATCATATTTCCATTTTATTACTGATATTCGGTTTGAAAGAAAAGTTGGGGCTGTCACATAGACCCACATGGCTTGAGATAAACAACTATTTGTCCTTTGACATGCTTACTTAAGTAGTGTTTTTATGAATGGTATATCTAGGTTGGATTTCCGTAATTTGGTGACCGCGGCAGCAAATAAGCGTAGAGAAAATTATCTACTTTCTGGCATGCGATACCCCAAAATTCATAATTAGCCAGGCTTAAAATAATCCACTTCTGTGAGCAGCCTGACCCCAAATTCCAAGGCTTGGAATTGCGTCTGGAGGCTGGAATTACGCTGATAATGGACGCGTAACAGTATTCACCAAAAATACTAGAAAGCTCGGTTAAAAATATGCCACCGTCGGAAAAATTGGAAGACATTTCAAAAGGAAGCTTAGTTCAACAGCCGCTTCGTACAGTTTGTCGTCCTTGAAAGCAAAAGCTTTCCACCGAAATAGACGAGCAGTGTATACCATCGTACGGGGGAAAACATTTGAGGGCTTAGCCACGAACATTTAGTGTCCCACTCTTGTCATTAGTTCAGCGATATAAGTCTCCTGAAAGCCACTGTTATTTTTTTCCCTGGATAAATTCGAAGCATCTACAAAGCAAGTGCACAAAAACCTATGAGAATGACTTTTTAATGGCTGTTGATTTAAATGACTGTCGTTGTCTCGTTTCGTATGAGTTGATGGGGTTCGTTGTAGATACACTGAGGTTTAACAAAGGTTGTTTTGAACTAAAATCCTCATCAGTGAAGTATTTACTTCTCCCAATAACCACAGCTTTAAGCTACTGAAATAGGTATGCACGGGCTTAGTGGAAGCTTCAGCCTTGTGCAGGACAAAATTTTCCCTTATCCTTAGGGGATTCATTCTCTCATATCATGAGTATTGCTTAAACATGAGCTTACGCAACTTTTTTTCGATATAACTTGGCTCCATCTCTTTAGGCTTCAATTCCACTGCATTGGCGTTGGTACTGAACTGGTGAAACCATTGTAAAAGGCGATTTGCTTATACTGTGGCTACTTTCACGCATACTGAGTTTGGGTAAAACTTCATCTAGGGGGTTGTAGCTGCAAGTTCCGAGTGTGCGTTAGGAGACTACTTCACCGGATGCCTGATACCAGTTAGTATGCCTGGGTCCGGTGCCTGCCAATACCTACGCTTTGGTCGATCATTGTTACTCGGATTTCTGCGCGGTTTCACCTCCTGTGGTCTAATTTCACCGCTTCAGTTGGTGCCATGATCACAGTCGAGGCGGTTTGCAGCATAATAGGGTCACTGAGGTTATTGTGTGTGACAAGGGCTTTCCTAAACACTCTGAAAAAAGATATACAGATTGAGGTGTCTGCTGATCTGACCTGAATCCTTTGAAGTCATTCCACCTAATTATCTGATGGGTCACCTGGCCTTACACGTTCTCAGGTCCCACAGGTTGGTGGCCATACTACGGTGTCGACCGGCACAGCGATGCATACAGCAAAAATCTGAAATGACAGTCTATCAGCAAGCGAGAACTACGTGTCCAGCATACTTGAAATTGTCAAATGGATGGTTAAAGAATGATAAAACAGTTCCACTAAACTAATCTTCAGTACAAGATGAACCAGAGCCCAAGACTGAAACATTCGGGATGATAAATAGATAATCAAAGGCTCGGTAACCAAAGACAAATGCCTTCAGTTGGTTCTTTCCAGAGTTTTCATCTCTCCGGGTTTCATCTCTGCTACTGTACAAAGGACAAATGAGTACGACTGTCATACTTGATAACGACATCCTGCTTTAAACCTTGTTGACTCGGATTCTTGTTACAAAGAGTGCAGTTAGACAGCTTGGCGACAAAACGCGCAGGAAACTGTGCATCCGCTCCTCGTTGAAGCACCTGTGATCTAAGGACCGTTGTTTGAATGTACTCATAGCGTGGTTCATTTGCAGCACGTCTTCAGGAACACAACTGAGTATGACGCTCTTTGAATAAAAAACCTGGGAACAATTAAGGAAAACGGTCAGAACCAGCGTGCGTTTACGTTCGAACGGATAATATGTGAATGAATTGAATTCTTGTATAGCTTGCGGATCCCGGATGAGCGCTGTTCATTCAATCGTTCTTGCTTTTCTGATGGCACCAATAAGACTGCATGCACATTATTTCACAAATTATCACATCTCATCTTTAGGGAGGAAAACCGTAGTATTGCTGACCAAATGGCAGTTATAGTGCCCTTGATGAACATATCCGGAAGTCTTGTCAAACTGCCGTCGTATAAGATAGAATGGACAACAAAATCGTCGCCTAGGTTACCTGATAAAAACCGACAAACATACATATGGTATCCTGACAAGATGCAGTATTGCATAGTCCTAAATGATTTTACTGTTGTTGGGGTAGCTAATGTACTGAGGTCAGCTACGTATGTTCGTTCTGCTAAGTCAATTCAACTATACTACCAATGGTAGCCTGTGGTCCGATTTCACATAAATGACCATAGTTGAAATCAGTTTTGTTCAGAATTGGTGTACGTCCTAAAAGAGGTTAGGAATAATAATGACAATGATAGAAAGAATACAAAGGCTGAGAGTGTCGACTTTTTGCATTTATCTCTTATCAGCGAGACAAGTAAATCTGGTATTTTAACTAATCTGTCTACCTCGTACACGTGCAGTTGCGGTGAAACATACCGATAGGACCTGAGACGAACGCATCTCAGAACATTTGACTCGTTATTTGAGTCAGGTGTCTGATCAATGGACCGATGGCCTGCAAGCTGAGACCCGAAAAGCTGCCTCATCGATCAACACTGGACACACAGATGATCCCAGTACAGTTTTCGGAATTGTACTACGAAATGCCACACATTTCCGCTGTCATATTCCAAGGACAAGTAGAGCTGTGTTGGAGATTCTACCAGTAAAAAGCAGTTTGGATAACCATCCGACCATAGTAGACCCCTTATGGTACATGGCTTCCTCTGTACCATATCAATCGAGCATATCTTGTGAGCTCCTTATGCAGGACATGTGACCATGTTTCCTTTCTTTTTTCATACAACTATATAAGTTAGTAGTTCGTTTGTGGTATATCCCACGCCTTAGTGTGCTATCTCGTAAGCGAGTGAGCAAAACATCCAGCAGTGGCATTTGGTTGCACACCTCTTTCCCATCGTGAATTCAATTTCAGGATATGCGCTGATGACTGACAAAATATCTGCACCAACCTTTCCGCCAGTTACACAAAAAGAGGTCACTCACGTACGCTACTAGTGATCCGAAATATCGGTCGTTGTTTGTAGCTGGTTACGTTCCAGCAAGGTCATGAATAGTTCACCCGGTAGGGAACCAGGTGGCGATCTCTTGATGATACCACACTTGTACTTGCCTAAAATCTCGTTGAAAAAATCAAAAATAAAAGCACAGCATAGAATTCCTTTCAAAATAGGGGATAGGCGACACCGTTTTGCTGTATGTCTCATGCAAGTGGCCAAAAGAGGTTAATTTTTTGGATGTAAACGGGCATTATTGAGTGGCAATGAAATATGCTGTGAAATTATCAACTTATCCTCCTTGTTTGCATCTTCGCTAACAAACAACAGTTGTTACGTAGGCTGTAGGCAAGCAGTCCCAATAATTTCGCTAATTAATTGGCTGAGTGGTGAGTCGCGGTTTGCATGCAAATCTTCGGATCAGCATGGCAAGCACACAGCAAACTTAGAGCTTTCAAATTCACCAGGATTAAGTTCCCGTTCATCTCAAAGGTGCCTTGAACCGTTACCAATCTGTTGTACGTCGTTTGAGCTTAGTAGAATTCACGCTGAGACCCATCTCCTTCGAAAACTTATCCTCCTGTCCTGACGCAGTTATTTTAGTGAGTCCACACTAAGAGGAAAAGCTGTGAATTCGAGATCCGCTCAGCAGTGCATATCATTGGCCTAGCCGGGATTTGAACGTTGAGTGTAGTGGTAACACTCTGGCCCTGCCTGCCACATGTCCGGAACTCAAACCCTGGCACTACCAAGGATAAACAATGTTAGTTAGGTCTAATACGAGTGAAACTCGAGTATGAACTCACCGAAATAATTGCGTCAGGATAGGAAGAGGACGTTTCGTACAAGACCGAGGCAAATTTGAGTTATTGATCTGGTACTCGGTATGCATTTTTCCCGCTAGCTAGGAACAGTCAACGATTTAACATCGTTTGCCAGAAATCGTGAAGGTTATGTTAGCATAACATCCATTAGGAAACATAAAAACCGCACATTTATTGTATTTTTATGCATCCGATGCACTTTCGAATTGTCCAAATATCTCTTCGTCAGAAGGCCTCCAATTTGTATCTGACATCTGGGACACAGAGTAAAATATAGTAAATTTAAACTTAACGTTCTCCACCTCAGTTCCCTCGGGGAGGGGTAGTAGCTCAAATATTTAATTTAGGAGAAAATCAAAAGTATACCTGTTGCTCGAATTGTTCATTCTTCTCACTTAAGATACCCTCGCAGCGGAATTTATGTCAGAAAATTTTTGTACGTATTCATCTAGTTGACCGGGAAATTCAGCGTGAGTCGCGGATGAACACAGATTCCCTCCTAGTAAATGCATAGCTTTTTCCCTCGAGATTGACCATATTTTTCTCACCTAGTCAGGAAACTCAGATTTGACCTGGCCGACTAAGTCACTTTTCACCTACTGGCGTTAGGAAACATTTTTTCTGGTTCTTAGAATTTTAATCGGAAATATGATCCGACGTATGACATCTTAATGTAGTCCGATTAAGGAACACCCGCTTTTGACGTAAAACTTTTCAGGATTATTGGGGGTAAGTGCTTTCAGTGACACGATCATCGATATAATAAATGACTCGATTAGCCCTCGTAATCTTGTTATATAGCTAGAGTAACTGCTTCAATCTGCACAGTGGTCAGCATCCTGGAAAATCCAACCGCACTAAAAATAGCCTCGTCAAAAGCCGAATTCGAAAAACTGTCTGCGGATAATCATGTCGTCAGCTAAAAACTATCCCTAATGCGCTGGGTCACGCCACTGATTTCTACCCATAACGCCAAGATTTTCACCTTCCGCAGTAGCTTGTTGGTTGTGCTTGGGGAATGGCATACAAAACTGGTGGACTGCACCTTATTTCTGGAAAATTCAACAGCATTAAATTAACTGTGGTTGATGACACGATGTTTGGACGCTATAATTAAAGGAGAATCTGTAGCAAAAGTATTGGCAAATCTTATAAGTAGAAGACACTAACCGAGTCTGCCAGAATTTTGTCAGGATACTCCTATACATTCAACAGAAACACACAGTGGCAAACACTGGCGTGTTCGGGAGCTGATCGTCAGGGAAGCACGTGTGCAAGGCTATGGATAAATGCTGACACAACCAAGATGTGTCAGTAAATTAAAAAGGGGGAACACAGACGTTTAGTTGTCTGATTAATTAAAACGTTATCTATGTGGATGGCCGTATGGTGCCGGGTCGGGCAGTACGTGACACATGGCCAAAGCTAACTCAGATTTCACATACATCGTTTTCGACAGCATACTGCCGGATATCGGAATCGTATTCTAGTTACTTCGGTGGCAGTTATGTCACGCCGTTGGATCGATACTGGCAGTTTGAGCGCTACTCTGCGGCTGACCCAGAACGACTTGCTTGGATAGTGATCGGTGTGTGACGCAATCGAACATTTGACTGAGCCACTGGGCCTAGTGGTATTCCGGAAAAAGGATCCTCGAACCAAGGTTGCAGCCGAAAACTTGCCGTGTGGTGATTAAAATAAGCACCCAGTGACTTTCTCTGTCAACAGGCGGCCTATAACGGATGAGTCCAGATAGATTGACCTTTTGCATCAACAGTAACGTGCCACCAAGCAAAGGATTCCGTGCATATGTGTTTACCTTCAACCCAACCTGGGATTTGCGCTCTTCCATCAAAGTCAGTCAGCCAGCACGTACCATCATGTGTAGCTAAGTTGATAGGTCAGAATGGGTCAACAGGCATTGCCGATTATGTCCAATAGAAGTTGTGGACGGAACTCGTGGCAGAATTAACAAGTTGGCGGCAGAGTCATTTCAACCACAAAACGCTGACGCTTCTGTTAAGGTGGAACTACTTAATAAGACATGCTGAACAACATCGAGCAGTATGTGCAGCGGAATGGGGCGGATTCGGTTAGGCGCTCCGGATAACGATGTGACGGTGAAACTTTATCTGCGCAAAATGGTGTGTAGTATCTTACATATCGCTCTAACAAACTGCTGTTGTGCGTATACTTGTCTGGAGATCATGTTCACACTTCTGTCTCACACACCACGTAAAAAAATAATTGTTCATCTGTCCCATCCTTTCGGCGCCTAACTACCAGGCCGCCAGAAGGAAGCACCGCGGTTGGGATACTGCCAAGACTGAATCGTCCAGTCGACTGTTTTAACCACATGTATGTACGTGGTTTCCACGAGTGGGTATCTTTTGATTTGTGCGCTGTAAAGGTCGTAATGGTAATTCTACGAATACATAATATCCGCTTCCAGAAATCTGCGCAAGCATATTATGCTATCCTCTTTTGTCCACACGAACGTTCAGCGCAGCACATCAAATGCCATTTGCCTGATGCGAACGTAAGAGATAGGTACGTTTTGGTGTGAATCAAATCGACAGTTTGTGTGGGAACAGCAGCTGCTTGCCCGTTTAGTGTGGCCTCGAATAAAACCGATCAACACTTAACTTGAGAATATTTACAGAACTCTAACTTCTGGGGAAAGAAAATACATAATGCGTTCACTCTGTTCGAGGTTTAGAATTTCATATATATTTACCAAATTTGAAAGGTAATTTTTCTAGGCTCAAACAAAGTTTTTCTAATTCTTAAAAAGATGCTGACTGCGAAGAATCATTTTACAAAGATTGGGACAACTGTTCTCTTTTCAACAAACAGCTGTAAACTTATCACAAATTTCGGTTTATTATAAAATTTACAATGGTGATGAAATTGACCAGGCGTTTTGTGGAAATAGAGCAAATTAAATTGCTGATAATTTTTAGATCAGAGGGAGTGAGCTGTTCCATACAGATTGGAAGCCACAAAATCAAGAGTACAGAGTGAATATTAGTGGATATTCCGGTGATCAGAGAAAACAGGCCGGATTTGCTTTACCTTCTTATCAGGACGCGTTCTGGATTTGGGCGGTTCTACTGGACTAAACTGGTGGTTTTTGAAGCGTCAATAAAAGAGTGATTTTGTAGCTTTTGTGGGGGGCTGGTGGCAAGGCATATCTTGTCCGACTTACAAAAGACTACTTTATAAATTGTTAGTAGTACCGGGTACCGACAACCAAGATGTGCCAATCCCTGTTGACACATACTAGCATCATCTGGGGGTTTATTAGTCCCCAGGAGCGTCCACCAGTATTCAGCTTCGCGAAGCTTCGGCATAAAGGATTCTCTATCATCCCAGGAATACAATACGACAACTGGCCCGACAGCGTTACTTCCCTCGCTGTTAGCATGGTTTGTATCCCAAGAGCCTTCACAGTGAAGCGCTTGGGACCAACCATCTCAAGTAGCCTGAGCTGTTCCCCTTATTTCGACTGCATTTTTAACAAAGTTCATAGATTGGCATTTCAAACCTCAAACTCGGACTGTTGCACTTACCCGCAACCTCAGCTTGAAAGCTTTCTCATGTACTTCCAAACTGGATTTATTGTTCTTCCGCTGTATTCCCCATTTTACTTGAAAAGAACCATATTCACTGTGTCCCATTCTCGAGGCATACTTCTAAGTGCAGTAGCTAATCAAGGAATGCAGTTGTCAACTTTGTGGTCATCAAGCACATTAAAGCTTGTTATAAGTTTTCTCTGAGGATCATAACATCCGAGGACCAACACCTGCTCCATCCTTTCCTACCTGCTGACATTTCCCAGCACTCGGTCAAAATGCAGACACATTTTGCTCACACTACAATCTTCCTCAATGTTGACACTAATCTACATATCCATGAATTCACTGACTGCGTGCATACTGCTTGTTGCACAGCCTATTCGACGAACTACTGCTCTGACTGACACGGTGGTACTTCATCCCACACAGGCGAAATAGCATATTTAACCAGGCCATCACATGGGAATCTTGGCGTTGATCTGGTCTACCTGATGCCTGATTATTTGAATATTCGTTGTCACTAGTCTTGTCTTTCTCCATAGTCTGCTGACTGTAAAGTCTGTCCTGCTGCCTACAAAGTTTGTGTCAATACTGCAAGACCTGTTTAATTCGGTTTTCGGCCAACCGATGAATTTTGAAACAGACATAGTAGTGACTTGTTGCGAAACTGACCAGCTGCTACTCTGCGTGTGTCATCTGCAGCCTTCTAAACATGTGTAGATCAACCATGCTTTCACTCCTAAATTGTGGTGCAAAGGGTAAAGGAAGGCCAAAAAGACAATTTTTGGTTCGTCGCCGTGTCACCACGCTGCGCGTAATAGAAGCAAAACTGAATGTTTAAACAGGACTAACCGAAATATGATTGCGCCAGGGCAGGAGGGGAAGGTTACAGGTGGGAATGGTGCGCATACAAGAATGTGGTGGCTAACGAACTGGTACTTTGGAAGGCGGGAAAAACTGTAACACAAAATCACATATTCTGTACCGTTCGAAATGAGGTAAAGAGCTTTTTCTCACCTGCTGGGTATTCGGCTTGTCGTGTACCATGGACTGATCTTGACACGTCGGAAATTCGTTCACCTGACTAATCGTTTCTGCGTTGGTTTAAGGCTTCTGAAATTTTGCTGTTGGCTTTTCTGTCCAGCAGGCCTAACCTAATCATAGCAAATCCCTTTTCCATACTTTCGGCATAATAGGACTTGTTTTATTTGCTCTGTCGATCCCCACCCTCTTCTGTCGATTTCCTAAGTGATTGTTTTGCTGTTAGTTTAGCCCTTCTCAACATTAGTTGTGGCTTTATGTTGGTGGATTAAAATGGATGCCAAACTTTTTGTGTTGATGCTTTTATTACCGTCAGTCACATGTCAGACGTTTCGCCAACAACCTACTTACATGTAGATAGGGTTGAATGAGAGTCATTCATATCATCATGCTAGTATGCGTTATGGTCAGCAACTGACTTCATAGCTTTACGGACTGTTGGTTAGTCACAAATACACGTCAACTCGCCACACCGCTTGTTGAAATCTGTTGGCGTGATTCAACTGATTTATTGAACCGATGTCTGGCTACAGGGCACGACAATGTTGAACGGACATTAGCAATAAAGTTCATCCCTTCGAATTGAGTTCGCAAATTAAATGCCGGCTGTTTGTGTACTCATATGTCACAGACTAAAGTGATGAATGTTGTTCATTCAGAAACATGAAGGTACACTGGAGCTTGCAAAACCGTTAAGTTAATTCGGAACCAGCTAGTGCAATACCACCTGTTTTCGACTGAATATTCAATCTCGTATAGTTGACTGTTACGCGCCGTCTTTATTCGTGAACAGGTAAGTCGACAAGCGAGCGCGTGGAGGTTTTGCAACCACAAAAACCGTACAGGAGGTTCCGGTTTCATTTATGTTGGATGTATTGTCAGCAAAATGACTGTGGGATTCGCAGTTCGTGAAAATCACTTGACTATCCCATATAAGTTACACTTGCTTACAAGTAATATCCTGTCAGCAGCTCGCAAGATTTTGCGTTCCCAATCGTAACACCACTAAGACAACGAAATGAACTGGTAGGACCAATTCCAAAGTATGCGAAATTCAATGAATCAGAACTAAACTGGTGACCATTTGAGCATCCAAAACGAGTACAAGGTTGAAAGGATTTGGTGCAAAATTGTCTCAGAAAACCACTGGAACTATCTGGGCGTAGCGTCACTCCAGGTGATCTCATGTTTTCGCATTAGTTCAATTTCTGATTCTCTGACACCAGTCGCATTTTCTCATGTCGAATTCTGCTCTTTGTGAGACCTTAGATCCACAGGAAGAATATCTTTCGGACAAACTTGGTTTGAACCCACTATTCTTATCGTTTATTTTTCAAAAGCATGGTCACAAACATAAAAAGTAAATGCAAGCGGTTGATGTGGAAGGGTTATAGTAGAATATTAGATATGAAGAGAGAAGCGTCCCGTTGGAAGTCGTGCCACTAACTGTTCCAGTCAGACAAGATGAATCCCAAAGTACGTAGAAATTCCTGGTATGGAAACACGCATGTAAAGACCAGCAACTGAAGGAAGGACAAACAATGCTGAATGCTTTTCAAGGTGCAATAAGCGCTAGCACAGTCAAGACTCACACGTCAGACACAAAGTGTCCGTCATGCTGGGTCAGTGGTAAGAATAAACATTCAACGCCATGTTCCACGAATAAGTGTCGTAAGTACGAACAGCCCAAGATAGCGAGCAAACACAAGTCACTGCCAGTGACCTTAGGACGTCCCAGTTCAATAACAGCCTTGAAGGATAGAGGAAAACAGATCCCTCGATAAAAAAAGGTCATCGGTTGGTGGGTCAAAAAGTCGACATCACAATCGATGGCAATTAGGTCTTAAATGATAGGGAGGAAACATTCATCAGCACCATACTTCTGCTTCTTCTCATTCCACACAGTCATTCCGCGCCCATCCGAGACTATGCTTAAGTCTATCACAGTTGCTCGGTGATTAGTTTTTAGGTGGAGCTTGATGAAAGACGTCTACGTAAGCGCTCTCGATTCCTCGAAGATGTTGTATCCTAGGCGACAGAGACGTTTCGCGGGTTCCCTTGCAACCCGATTATGACGAGCACATGACCAACACATCATGCGTTATCCAGCAGGACTGTGGAATGTGCACCAAACTCTCCGGTTGGTCACAGATTTTACGACAGAAGATGCTCTGGCCACCATGATCAAACCAGGAACTTCTAACTCTCGTCCTAAGCAGGTCGCATCGGAGCTAGATAACTCGGGTCTGAGGAAACACTCGTTCTGGAAACACTACTACTATTGGGGAACTTGTTTGCCTGGATGATCATCTACACTACCGGAGCACATGATAAGTATCGGGTCATTGGCTTGGATGTCACCGAATTTTTAGGGAGAGTGTGGTCAGTTCCCAAATCGCCAAGCCAATTAAAAATCCGGTATTCAACCACGACCTAGTTAATTCTTCTACTGAATTTACCGAAAGTGAAGTTTGGAGATTGATGAAGGTGATCTTTCGTTGTTGCCGTGGCCAGCACCTGCTGAGCAAAACTTGATAGGGCTTAAAACGTATTTGAGAAAACCGAAGGCATATTCACTGAATCGGTTCATTTTGATGTGAATGTGACGTCGCCAAATTGGCTTTCATTTCGTCTTAGATTCCGAAAACAACAGCAACATCTGGCAACCAAACAAAGCTCCAAAAGCTTGCTTCGGATTGTTTTCGTATTTGAGGGTTGTGTGCGTATGTTCTTCGAAACAGCAGATGGAAATTAGTCTTTCCACCCTGTTCATTCCACTTTGTACAGTACTCGGTAATCGTCAGAAGAAAAGGGACAGACATTCTGTTCGCACACACTGAGAAATCCCGTGGGATATTTTGCCAAATTGCGAGGGTTGATCGGTCCAAGACAGGATTTATCACAACAATAGATTCGATGTGCATGGACTTTTTCCGTCAAAATCTAAGCGTTCGGTTTGTCAACCACGTAAACAATCTAGAGCTCATTTGAAAATCTACGGAGGTATAATTTCTAAAGGGAGTTGAAAAATCCTTTTACCAATGTGGAATCAAAGTAACCGGACTGTTTTGCCTTAAGATTGCGTTTAGTAGATAATTTAATCTGGTTGTCGAAATGATTTATCGGACAAGCGTTAAACCGTAGTACCATACCGTTGCCTAATCTTAGTCAATCCGGTGAACGTTGAGCGGCACTCACCAACTCAGTGATTTTACTCCGTCGGTGAAAACTCTGTTAGTAGCTGGGACTTCATAAAACATGCCCAAGATAGGAAAATATCGTGAGTTGTGCGACTGGATGTCAATCAACATGGCAAAACATAACTCCTTAACTCTGAGAGGCGTGGGAAACGGTTGAAATCAGCGCAACGTGAGACTCTAAAAGCACTTCAACGACCGTGCATTAAAGTTGTGAACTGCTGCTTTCTTTCGCGGAGTTGCTTTGCAGGGCCACTTTTCGCGGTCGATTGGAAATGAGCTGAAAAAAAGAAGCGGGAGTTGGCGGATGCTTGAGTCGTAATTGTTTGCTGTTCTTGAACGGACGATGAGTGGTGAAGTGTTCGTGTTGGGTTTGTGGTATTAAGGTTTCAGTCTACGTCAAATATGTTTAGACATTTAACCGTACCAAACCATAGCTAGTAGACAGTTAGATCTAAAAAGGGGCTATCACACTGTTAGTAAGGTGAAGCATGCGTAATTTTCCACACACTTCCTTTATAAGCAGGCCAAGTAGTTCCACCTGAATATCTGTAAACTTTACCCCTAATGTTGATGCTGAGTTAGAACATTTACTTCGATATTCTAGCGTTTATTTTGTAATCTTTAGTCGCAGACGTAAAATATGACAGATTATTTATCAAGACAAAAAATATGAACTCCAAAGCTGACACCTATTGGCTGTGACCAAGTAGTCACGTGGTCCTCACGGCGGCAAACATAGGGCAGCGGCAAATGCTTTTGCACTTGGTAACTCCTTATAATTCTGGCCTCAGAAATTCCTGACCAGTTTGAGTTTATGTATCGTGACATGATTTGGGAGAAATTAGCTGGTTTCAAAATGATGACCCGTGATTGATAAGCGTTTTGACCTTCGCTCATGCAATTTCACTGCAACATCAAACGAATAAGCCGTTTCGGAGCAGGCCGAGTTGTTGGGAGACAAACTTCTCCAATGCGCGTACCACTGAAACTGAACATGAGCTTTAGAGGCCCGTGGGAGTCAGGAGGGGAGGACAAACTCAGCTCAGTTTGGAGAGGATGTCATGCGGTTGTTAACAGCAGCCGCAGGATATACACGATTACAGTTGAGATCATGTTCTGTTTCGTCTCAGTGTATATAGTGTCAATCTCAAAATGGGGAAACAGGAATGCACTTTTTCTGTTTATGGAGGTAATATTAAAGTCATTAAAAACTCTCAACAATTCAGTACCGGTCTCGCCCTTCATGAGACTTGTTTGGCAGTGCCACTTCCAGTGATGTGCGAGCAAAAATAGTTCAGTATTTTGAACAGTCTCAACTAAATCTTTAGGCAAATTCCAGGTAACTTATTCGGTTGAAGTATAGTGTAAATTCTGTCGAATTTCAGTTAAGGCTCCCACAACGCCAAGGAATATATTGTTGTCTTCTGCTTCCTGAGCCGAGGGACCAGTGTATTTTGAATTACTGTGGAGCAATCTTCTAGCAGATATTTTTTTAAATACCCATCTCTTGAGTGCTATCTGGTCCACGCTTTATACCTTTTCGGCTCAGGACCTGTTTATATTCAATCTGGATAAAGCTAGAAAAACGCACGCACAAATCATTTCAAGTAGGCTTACTTTACGCTGAAGGTCATAAACTTCTGCTCGAATTTAATGGCTACACGAAGGTTTGGATGAAGGTGGTTAAGGATATTAGGAAGGCTTTGGTAAGGTCCATCGTCACTGATAACACCGTCAACATTGACCATGTCAATGCAGTGCAATATATGTCTCTTCGTTACCTTGCCAAAATATTTCAAGTTCCCGAAAGTATCCAGCCAAAGCCGGAGAAATATAGTTGCAGACAAATAAGCGGACTTTCTTGAGAAAGTTCCAGCTTGTTAGATATAGCAAACCTTGTCGTAGCGTTTCTCGCTAGTGTGACCATCTACCCTCAGTCATCCCCTCGAAATTCTTGGTGGCTTTCCTAGAAAACTGGTTCTCATTGCTATGAACGTAACAGCTGAGGTAAATTTGAATGCATGTCACCTTCATCCTAAATGGAAAGAACATCTCCATTGTAAAGGCAAAGAATAAACTTCGTCGTTTTGTTGGGTTCACATTTACCCGAGGAAAAGTGGGGAAGTGCATGTTTTGTAGCCCCAAATACTCTCATGGAGGGGCAATTCTGCAACCGTCTCTTCTATGCTCGCCCAGGTGTGTTTTACTTTGATGAACTACTGTACAGGGTTATACTCTTGTTACCAGTCTTGTGTCCTCAGGTTAGTGGGTGTTATCGTATACGGGTCAACAAATCCTTTTGTAAAATTCAATTCAATTCAGTTTAGCAGCACTAAACCGTGTACCATAGGCACACTGGTTCCAGCTACTACAGTTTCGATCGTGGAGAAGTAAGGGAGTGTGAGACAAACAACCAAGCCTTGGAAGCGATGGCATGTTCAGTTACCCAGTTGTCAACAAATACTTTGGTGCTGACCCTGTGTTAATAAAGAATTGTTGAAGACCTCGTCACAGAAACGTTTAACAAACACTCGGTGGTTTTTAAAACCCGCGGAGCTTATGAACCCGCCAATTTTTTTGCCAGGAAATTTCGGCAGGAGGATTTCGTGATCGGTTTTGTACCTTTTCTATCCAAGAAGTTTTCAGTGCAATTTAGGCCTTTTTGCTTTTCGAAGTACTTATGAATAGTACAGTATTATGGTAGTCTCCCAGCTTGGAAGCTAAGTCCATGAGATCGTCACATGATCAGAAATGCACTTCAGAATTCAGCGACCCAATGCTTACCCAACTGGTATCACACCACCGAAGCCACCTTCCGGCAAACACGCACCTGACCTTCGCATTTGATTTGCTACACCTATAACTAACATCTCAGCATTTGATAAACCTCGACTGCATTTATGTGGCTACCACGGTTTGCTAAATCTTGAAACACAAATAAATTGTGAGGTTCTCGTGCATACAATGTGACAAGCGTCTTTGTTTTCAGTGGCTTGAATGGTTGGGTGTCATTAGGCTGGTTAGGAGGTCGCTTGTTCGAACTCCCCTTGCCCTGACGCTTATTTTCACTCTGTCTCTCACTGCCAGACTAGCCTTCTGTCGACTCGGAAATTCTTAAAATCAGCTTCATCGGGTTCCTCTTTTTATTCGCATTATTTATCATGAGCAGAATCGTCATTCGGTGCTTTGCCGGATACGATCTAGTCCAGCGTACCTTCTCATCAAAACTTGCCTGAATGAAACAGACTATGATCACATCTTCTAAGAAACTCCACTCTTCTACTTCCATAATCGGATATCAAGATTCAGTAAATACTTCTTACGATGAGCTGCAGAGACTGTGAAAACTTTTTCAACCTTCGCCGTATGAGTCGGCCTTTCGGAATGATTACTTTCACGTCCGCCAGTCACTATCTGTCAATCTACCCCTAATAAGTTTGCACCAACAATTTTTCACCAAGTGGCATTCGACCTTTTGCTGATGGCTAAACATGCCCCATTGAATTCGATAGCTGCTGTCGTTATTATGCTAGTAAACAATGTACGAGTTGAATCGCCCATGGAAACGTAAAGTGCTGCACTTTCTTTACCCCAGCTAGGGTAGAGTGATATTACTAAATTTGTGTAGTAGCTGTTTGTGGAGTATCTTCAAAGTTAAAACTGATGCCGACAGAATAAATGGGGATTCCCATACAAGATTCATTAGCCCTGAACTATGCAAATTAATATTGCATTACCACGAATTGATATGATGGATGGCGGTACGCTCATTTGTGTCGGACAACATTGTTTAAAGTATCCTCTGGAAATACCCGCCCCCTCCCGTGCTCAGCTGCATGCGAATAAGCCGAATGTTTGTAAAACTCTGTGATATCTTCGGGTAAACGGACGTAGATGGAAAAGCTAGCCAAGCAAGGAACTGCAAGGTTTCTTTGAAGTGACGAAGGTCGGCAGTGTAGTGATATTCATCAAGATGCTCGGACACTCATGATTGGGTGATTAATTCTTACTTCTCAAGACAAGTGCTTTCGGAGTAAATCCATTCGAGTCATGTGATTCAGCTTGGAAGTGGTCGGAATGATCGTAGTAATGAGACAATTAGCGGGTTGCTCGCCAACACACCTGGGTCTGGCCTGGTATTCTGATTCCCTATCGTATTCAGCTCCAGTAAGCAAATTTACCGAACCCTGAAAAAGAAACGCTCCTTATATTCATTCCGGTTAGTGACCAAGACCGTAATGTTCATTCAAGGGCTATGTAAAGATAGTCTTGGTATATTGTCGACAGAGAGCAGACTGTTTCCAAGCTAGTTAGTTCGTTAAAACTCAGTTCAGTAGCCGTTGTTTATTGTTCTTCAGCTCACCACTAAGCACTTTGATCTTGTGCTTTTTTTTAAAAAAAACTAGGCAAATTTGCTTTTTTGTAATCTTGTCTACAACGTGTTGTCAGCAGTTCACACCCAACTGTGTTAGCAGCTCCTGATCGACTGATCATCACGCGAGGTTAACGTAATTTGATTTAACGATATCATTATGAGCTCTTATCCGATTAACCCAGAAACAAGCCTATCAACTTTCGGTCCGGTTTAATCGATAATGCATCAATCAGAGCAAGCCAGGAGTTTTCCACTTCATGAGTGATTCAAAGTGACTTGCAACTCGTGGTCAAAGTAGCTCAGATTTAGAACGAATTACCCCGGCAGACTTCGAAGCAGTTCACAAGGAACACCTTCCTTTTCCACTTTTCTGAAAAGTACGCCAAAACGTAAGCACACTGGCCTCTCTCTTTATGAATAATTTCCCTACATTTACTGGAATTCTGCTGATCTGTTTATTTATTGGTGTGCCGATTTTGTTCAGGGGAAAAAAACACCGCGATAACACAGGTAGGTTTATCGAAATCTCACTTGGCACAAACCACGCCTCTAAAATGTCACGACCACCTGGCATTCGTTTATACTGAGATCGATTAGGGCCAAACACTGTTGCTTCTTTGAAAAGTATATTTGCCCGAAGAATGCAAAAGTTTGAAGGTAATCCGTCAACCGCTCTGAATTTAATAGGAAAAACTCATCTCCAAAACTGAATTCGAGTGCGTGATTTCATAGCATGTACACACGAGTGCAAACTAATGCAATGAAATGGACTTGCAGGGATTAGAGAAGTCCGGTTACTTTAGATGTTTTTTGTAGAAACCAGTGGACGGCGCTCGAGTCTATTTGGGAGCACCAGTGGATCAGGTAAACGATCTCCACATTCACCTAAAGAGGGGCAACAAGGCTATCTCTTTGAGATACAAAGACGCATCACCATATTTTGAGTCGCACTGCATCACTTTCATAAGACCCCTAGGTGTACATCCAGCACCTGCCTGAGTGTATGCATGGACAGGTGAAAAACACTTGAGGAATGCTTTGCCGTCGCTGAGGGCATCATAACAACGGAAAAAGGCAGTGTCTCGACTTGCGGAGATTGCCGAATGAATTCGTAACGTGGTGATGTCAACGTTGGTTTTTTATTTTGATATATGGGTTTGATCCTTTGCCTATCAATGCTACGCAGGAAAAATTAACCCTCACTACTTAGTGTAATCGTCCTTACAAAGTGTTCAGTATAATCATGTGTTGTTGAATAGAATTGATCCGTTGATCAAACGCTGTTCGACTCAACACTCAACACGTCTCATTTTCTTGTTTCCTCCTGAAATTTTTGAGTTTCAGTCACTTGTACCTTTTCAAATTAATATGTCAACCTTTCTTAATTTAAATTTCTTCAGTTACAGCAACGCTGATGGAACGGAATCGTGTACAACACGAATATAGAGAAAATAATATAGTGTAAGCTTCACAGGATCACGCCAGAATTAATTTTGCCGATGATAAACTGAACCAGATACATAGAAAGATTGTTGTGTAGAAAAACTGTTCATCTTATTGGAAGTGCACTCAATGCTTGTCGACATATTGTGTTCAAAGCGTACACCGGTCTGTTGGTTTTACCTAGTATTCGCCTTTACCGAACTTTACAACGTTGTTTACTCTAACTGAGAAGATGACACAAATCTGCTGTTCTCAAATCTGTGGGCTACACCTGGCGATATGGCCAATGGTGTGGGAAAGCATTTTACTGCGCTGATGGTACTCAGGTGGAAATTGTAACCAACCCACAGCAAACACTTGACGTGATCAACAGACATCATTTTTCAATAGCATTCTGCCCGTGATAACGGAGGTCAAATCAAATACTCACCCACTACACCCCGGGCTGGTCACAATAAGTAATTGTAAAGCATTCATCCATCCACATCGGTGCCGCCAAATCTCAAGCAATCAACAGTTCTGGAAGAGCAGAACTGTGATGATAATCCTCACCTGCATGACTGTTCAAGATGAAGGCAACTTTTTAATGGAGACTTCGTCCTGTAGGCTAAGTGAGTCCGAGCTGCAAACTCGAGAAGCACTGTACAGCTGTTTCATCCTGATTGGGAATCATCAGCAATGCGTATCTCACGAAACTCCGGTGGGACTCGAAACCGTGGTTACTACTAGCCGGGAGTTTTGTAAAATGCCCACTGCTAATGATTCCCAGTCAGGACGAAATAGCTAGACAGTACATCTCGGCTTTTCAGCACAGGCTGGCTTTACTTACAGGACAGAATCTAGATTTAAATAAATTCCAAAATGCCTTTATCCTACGAAGGTAAAGGCAACGACTGTGGTTGCACATTTTCGGGGAAAGCCGTGACCACAATATTTGAATTGTTCCTGATTGTCCACATGTCTTTTTCAAGCCTCCTCATAGAACAAATCCTAAAAAGAAAATGTATCATCGACGACAGCGGAAATATTGGCAGCTTATTGCCTGATGCAAGTAATCCCTGACTTGGTGTGCATTATTTCAGCGCGTATGGACTAGTTTTATTTGCAATTTGCCTTTTGTTTTACCGGAATACAACCAGAGGAAAAGTAGAATCGCACTTCGGGGAGTATTTTCTTGCCTGATTTCCCAGTATCTAAAAACACTCTGTAAGGGTGGTATATCAAACAAATTTATTGCAAAAAAACGAAGGACCTATTAGCATACCCTCTATTTATTTCCATCCCTGGAAATTAAACCACGCTTGATACTGTCCAGATGTTAGATGTTCGGTACCCGTTCTCGTCTCCTCTTCGGTCTATATAATCTCATAATAATGCCACACCCGTTCACTCGCCTCTCTCGTTCGATGGATCTGAAACAACTTTCAGCTCACCCATAATATATCATCGTGATAACGCATGAAGACAGTCATCATGCGCGAATAAATCATTTCGTCTATCTTTCTCGCCCATACACAACCGAGTTCAGTGCATTCGTTCACGTCGTCCGCTTCAACAAGAATGCAGAAAACGAACAAGGAATACGTGACGAAATGGTCGAGTACTTTCTCCGCAGACAATCACTCATTTAGATTATTACACAGCGCGCTATCCCCTTTGTTTCGTTCGTTAGATCCGAAATTCTCACAAACCAACTGACGACTTTTTTTCAGTATCCCGGATAGTTGATTTTCCTACGGGTTGAGGTGTGACACATTGAAATTTTTCACTGAAGAAAACTTATCGGGATGACCAGAGTGTTACGTTTTGCATAGGTTTATTGCACAAACATACAAGCGGTCAGTTCAGTCACCTTGGGGACTGCACGTCACTACAAAATGGAGAGATATGACAGATTAATTCAAAAGGTTTCAAACAACCAGGCGAATACTGTCCAAAGGTTGATAGATGGGTATTTCGCTAATTTCGTGCAATTTGGGTTCAAGTAGAACATGAGGTTGACGGTAACTCGGGGACTGTGCCTTCCTGATGAGCCCCAAGAAGGGCGAAACCGGTCATGGGCTGTCGAGGAATTTTCAGCAGCCTTATGAGTGGTGTATTAACAATTAGGATGGTTTTGTCTCGAAATGAGCGCTTCACTAAGTGAATTAGGATCCTTCTTTCCGGTGGGTGCTTCACCCGCCATGTCTTTTAACTGATGACCACAGATGACGTAACAGCCAGTCAGTGACGCATTTCGTGTACACCGATCCCTTTTTGTGCCTTAATTTCGTCGAATTCTTCGACAAGACTAAACCATGAGTTGGGAAATATATAACATCATCGTGCAGAACTAATTTTTAGATCTAAGTAATCAAATGTTCCTGTTAAGTTTGGGTCCCATCATGGTCAGATCTTCCATAGTTTCATGGTTTGGTTATCATGGCTAGCACGTTGCTTGGGTTTTAATCATCCGCAAGCGTTTTGCAATGTCTTTTTGATGATTACTCATTCGCATGCATATACCATTTCGGGTTTTAGTGCGCATTGGGACCGGCAGATATGAGAATGTTTGTGGTTCCCCCAATCAGTGAGGTCATTGCCCCATTCTTTGGAAAATAATCGCTTAGAGACTGATTTCGTTGCTTTGTGGATATCGTAACAAAAGTGCAGACGAAAAGACCCGTTTAAATTAGGCCTTACGGGGGTTAAGTCGAACAAAACTTGGAGGCAAAAACTCAGGCATAATTTCCTTCAACACACACAGACGCCGATATATAGACGTATTTCGGCCCGGCTGATACCCGAAAGATGATATCAGCCCTGTTGTGAGTACTCGGTAACATTGGCCTAAAGAAAGACGAGCCAGTCTAAAGCGTAAATGTCATTTGCTCCGTGGTCCGTCTACACAATCTGCTGTCAAACGACAACGTGTTAGCAGCCTGGACTCAATCACCATGAGCTGGAATGAAAACCGGGGATCGTTTGTGAAATATTTATCAAGTTGCAGCGGACTGAGTTACATCTCTCAGGTCCTTAGTACCGTATGTAATGTCCTGTATGCACATGAGTGGTTTGTCGCGGATTTCATCAACAACTTAATGGTAAAATGCTGAGGGGTTCGAAAATGTCTCTAAATGGGGAGTGTCACTTGTTGAGGGCGGCTTTATAACCAAAACATAGTTGAGTTCATTCAGTATTTACACTTACTTGCGCAATTGTAACGGTTGAGTTTATCATATTTGAGTAGGCTGACAACAGTTGGCCAGTTGCTTTGCACGTAGGCAAATTTAAAGCTTTCACTTATGCAGACTTGTAGAAATACCACGCGAAATTCATGGGGAATGAGAGATATTGTTCCGACCGAGATTCGACTGGTGGGCAAATGACCATCGCGTCAGAACCCTAACCAGAAAATCTATAAGCCTCATTGTATTAATTTTGTCGCCATATTTTCCCCTTTTTTCAATAGATTTATCCCGTAGTGCATCACCTGAGATCTCATTTAGGTCAAAAACAGGTAACAAGACCGCAGATATCTTGAAAATGCAGCACAATGTAGGTGGGCTGGATTTACAATCTGTCATTTTGCAGAATCATATTCTTTTATACGCTATTCGTAGTCATCCAGGCGTGTGTTACGGTGTATACTTATTGCGCCAGAGCATCACCTACCACAATGCTTCCCTCATCCCTTAAGTCAGCAGAGATGCATCGTGGGGAGTGCGAGCCTACCTACCATAAAATTGTGGGAACCAGGTTAGCATGTTGTGACGACGTGCAGGTTGTTACGTAGGTGACTGGCCCAACTGGCAAACGATGTCTGTTCAAGTTTCGGGGGAATCTTACCAACGCAACAATCAATATTGACAAGTTCATAGTGTGCCATTGCTGTTCGTTGGGTTCCGTATTCCGAATGTCTTTGACTACGGATTATTCGAATTACGATGTATTCGAATTTGTTGGACTGTTGCTCATCCGTTGAGCTGCAGTGCGACACCGTGTATTGATGACAGAGCTCGCGAACCAGTAGTTTTTTAATTCCGGGATCCCTTGAGGATACTCCCAGCTGTGTAACTTTCCTCGGTATAGGCAGGTGTGCCTACAACAAAAGGCATCCGATGTCCCCTTTGTTCGTGGCTGCATTCTTACCGAGACATGGCAAAGTTGTCTTCAGTTTATCTGGTGCGACAATCGACTGATGGGCTTGAGGTCGCGGTGTAACGGCGTCATTCCTTTCACCGATATCTTGCACGCCAGAACCGTCTTGTCTTCTTCACGAAGACAAGAATGTCTTCACCGATTGCTCATTTATACCAGCTTTTAGAAAGGTTCCACAGTTTGTGTCACATAAAAGCATGAACGCTAATCAATTACGATGCTGTCGTATCCTGTCATGGAATACAATAAAGTCGGTATGTTGGAACTCGCCTCTTCGGGAACGACTGGATTACATCAAGGATAAAATGGAGGGGATCTTCTGCCTTTCCTTGTAATGTGGTGTCTCTTTGAAAGAGGGTTTACGGTGAATCGTTGGAAAAGTTAATTTGACTTATTTTCATCATGTAGCTCTGCAGACCATGACGAGTCCGTTATAAAGAACCACGCTTATTAATTCACCTGAAAATGAGAAAATACATTTTTCGAATGTGTGGTTTATACGACGCTCGGAGACTTGCAGTTTACCCGAAATATCGGGATTTATTCCTATATGTAACACAGAGGGAACCGTCAAATACAGTATGATGATAAATGCAACTGCTTAAAACATCATAAAAGAATGACAGTGAAGGCCAACTTCGTTTCAGCAAGGAAAGACAGAGGGAGGGAGTAAAATGGCTAGAAATGCAAAATATTCGGGGTGCAGCTGTCAAAAATTCAGTCTGTACGGAACAAGGGAGATTAAATTTCACCCTGAGGACGTGTCGTTTAGAGCAATGCGACTAGGACAGGGAAAGACAAATTGCATTAAAACTTCTGTCGTTCAGTTTCGACAGAGACCTCCGTTTGCCCGTGTGTTTGTGTAGGAGGTGACAAACGGAAACTTCCATGACATTAAAGGTTCCTTCTCCCAGTGAGCAGAGACGAGAATTACTCAAATGAAAAATGAATATCATAATGTTTCATGTTTCATGAAGTGTAAAAATGCTTATTTTATTTAGTAAGAAGTTGCACTCAGAATATTTTAGTTTGAACAATCTTTCTGCCGTTCTGGCACAGTCATTCTGACCAGTCTGAACCAACGCGGGGAGGCACTGGAATTCAGCATCATTCCTATTGGAACTAATCTCCGGTGCGCCCCTTTGATCGCGTCAGGATTGGAGCAACCGTACGTGAGGAATACGGGGCATGTGTGCTACCACCATGCCAGGGCCGCATGCTGGAGGCACGTCAAGTACCACGATCTCTCCATGATCCGCCCTTATGCACAGCATAATAAGACGGGGTGCTGCAGAGCAGGGCATTGTAGGACGGAACAAGGCAGGATAGGGCAGGGCAGGACAGGGCAGAGGAGCGCGGAGCAGAGTGGGAGCAAGTGTTTGTAAGCCGACAACTCGACAGACGAAGTGCCCACCTGAAGCAAAACATCCAAATATCGATCAATCGACAGCAGTCATGAGAACTCAGTGTGAATTTCTCCGTGAAACCCGCAGAGTAGGTTTCCGGCGCTCTTAGATGGCCTACCTCGCAGAATGACCATGCATGGTCCGTACATGCATCTTTGCATACGCTGCGATGCTGATCGGAGTTGGTATGGATGCCATTTTTCCAGATCTAATCGACTATCTGTAATCTGAAAGTGAAGCACGAGAAATGGACATGACCTAAACACACGACTTGATTGGACACCAAGTGCTCCGGCTGATACGTTGATGAGATCAAAGAACCAAAGAAGAGTGGGGTTCGATAAGACAAGTGTGGGGACATAAATAGTGTTTTAATTCTTTCCCTACCGGGAAATCCAGCTGGAGATGAGTTCGGATACCTCGGTGGTTAAGGCGCAAAGCCCCTGAGCAAACGGTCCGTGGTTCGAACCCAACCATGACGTCCCGATTTCTCATTCCCATACTTGGCAGTCTGAAAGTATCCCAGCTGTTGTGTTTTTCCCGTTTGCGTGAAGGCTGTACCCCTAAAAGGTTGTCACAACTGAGGGACGGTTATTTTTCAATGCTTCAAAATCCGGTTTGTACTCATACGTTCCCCCGATAGGAATATTTTGGTGAGCCAACAAAAACCAACCAGGTATGGAGTTATTCTTTTTCTGAAAAGTGTTCAGTGTTTCGTTTTTGCGAGGCACAGTTTGGAAACGGTTTGAAGTATTACTATTTCATCTTAAAGCATTTTCCTAACCAAATCCACTCTTTTGCATTCCAAATTGACTTGCCGCAGCAACGTACCTCTGCGTTCCCCGTTCTTATGAACGATCCAGTCCCACCCGGGTACGGTAGATGAGATAGCGATATGAAACGAATACAGATGTGAGATTGCTTGCGATAATGTTTTCCGACCATGTTACAATTATCAACAGGACTAGCTAAGCCAGCTTCTTCCTCCTACTCGGTATGTACTACAACTATGCTGCCGTTCGGTGGATTCCGAACGACCTCACATATTGCAGGACAAGTCTGCACCCGTAAAAAGCAAACAGGCTGACATGTCCGCACACACAATTCATACGGAAACAACGCTAGCCGTTGTCCATGCATTGAGTAGTTTCCATGATGTTCTACTCATACGCGATCGTAAGATCAGTCTAGAAGATCATGAAATCCAATTCTCTATAACCGAGCAATCCAGATTTTTCTCAGTATCGAAGTCGTAAATATGAGATGGTCAACAAGAATGCCTTCCTTGTTCTTCGAAATAGCCACGCTAAGAAGAATTCCGAGTGCAAGTTGTCCTGTAGCTGAGCCGAAAGTTCTGTCGACCGTAACTATTCTGCTTTACAGAGTTTTGCACCCGTGTCTAGATGCAACTGCTGGCGTTCACATCAGCTGCGTGTGTGTAGAACTGACTTCGAAATTCTCACGCTCCACTACCAGTTCTCAGGGTTTACGGGAGGTTTGCATTAGCACCTGAGCCTGCATACATATTCTCAATTGCGGATGACAACCTCACGCAATCTTTTGCGTGCCTCAAAGCGTGCGTTTCTTGGCCATTTTCCGTGTTATTGGAATTTGGTCAAAGACGATCGAATTAGGATTGTTGATGTTTGTTTCCCCGGCTGTTCGACAAGTAACATTTCAATTCTCATAGCTTGCTTTCCTCAGAAATGACAGGTGAGTAAACCATGGTTGGTTCTCTTTACCTGTCGGTAGTTCAGTAAGGCCAGTGGTTTTGGCTAGTGAATTGTTTTTTTGAGTTAGACACTGAATTATTCAACAGGAAATTGAGTAATAAGTGATTGCTTTGTTCGCCTTTTAAACTACAAATTCTCATCCGTTACATAATATGAATTACCTGTTTGGTTTCGCGTAAGCTTATCCACCCAAAGAGCATATAAAAAACAGTAATCATAAGGTTGCTGAAAATGCTTCGACAGTCCACGACCGGTTTTGCCCTTATTGGGGCTCAGCAGGAAGGCGCAGTCCCCGAGTTTCCTTCAACTTTATGTTCTACTTGAACCCAAATTGCACGGAATTAGCGAAATACACTCATTTGCAAACAAATTCGATTTTGCGAGAGTCTCACCTGGAACCCAGCTGAATTCCTCGTTTATGATGTTTTCACATGATGTCTATATGATGTCTCGGTAGTAATTTGACCTTGGTGGTGTTCATATTAGAATGCTTTACGCTGCAATCGAGATGTTTGAATGCAATCAATCAGGATTTCTGTAATGCAGCGCATCTACGACCCATTTTTAAAGGTTAGTGAAGGTTCATTGTGTAGGTAATATAGTGTGCTTGCTTCTAAGCCAAGGGGAATTACATCTATAACAAAAACGCACAGCATACACCTCTCTTTAGTATTGCAACAAGGCGCGTTTCACGAGCCTCTGTGTTGGTGTCATTTCCGGTCTAACCAGCTGTTGATTAACTCCGTCAGTTATCTGACAGCTACCGGTGAATAGTC
>SJOL01006360.1:61254-111477 GCA_004794785.1 Opisthorchis felineus | reverse complement strand
TATATATATATATATATACGGAGTAGAAGAACAAATCCCCCGCACGATAACAATCAAGCAAAATACAAATAGATTGAATAAGTGTAGATCAATATTAAGTGTGTGATAATTTTCAGGTCACAGAGTTTACTGTACTGTGTGAAGTGGATTAAATGTGGAAATGTGTCTGGGATGTAGGAAGAGCCTGGTTCGGGTGCTGATAAGCATGTCCTCAAATACATAAGGTCAGTAGCTGAACATACGCCATATGACGCCTCGGAGGCGTTTACTAATCGGTTCTGATAAGTTATCTCCTCTGCTTTCCAGTCCAATGTGTTTTCCTCGTTGGATACGGAAACACGGTATCTCATTTGGGGTAAGGTGAAATCGTTTCTTTTTTTCTAAAATTTAAGACGCAATTCCAAAGACGGTGTCGGCGAAATACAGCTTTGCTCTTATAACTTCCAGGAACAAAATATCAAAATGCACAAACCTTTTGTAACCGCCAGTTCTACGATACGGAATCCATCATTCTTGCGCACGGTGAACTAGCGTTTAAGTTGTACTCGAATGGATTTCTCGTTCACAATGTTTTCTGACCGAGTGTGCAACGCAAAAGCTTATGACAGTTCAGTTGAGCAAATATTTAAAATATTCAAGTAATCAAGTACTTCCTACTTGAAAGTCAATCTGTCGATTCAAAAAAGAGTTAGAACTGAGATTAGGCTGACTTCGAAACTCAGCTGTGTAGTCATGAAATTTTGTGTACCCACGCGCAGGCTTCGTCCTTTACTTTCAGTTGAAGAATAACGTGCACAAACCCCATCTGAGTTTGAGACTAAATGTGCCCATCTGAGTTTGTTTAACCTCGAAAGGTGCTCGGGAAATGCACCTATCTGAGGAGTCTTAAAATGAGGCAAACCCGTAAAACGCTGCCAAGGTCTTTTCGTGCATTTTATTATCAGTCGACAGAGCTTGCTACATCAACCCGTGACACACTGTATTTCGTTAGCAGGTCCAACTGACTATCGAGCAATTACTTGTTACTCGTAATGGATTCGCGATCACATGCATTTCGGGGACGAAAAAAATCAACGGACACCATTCTTTACCTGCTTCTGATTGAAAGCCGGTAACACCCAACAAGTTTTATTCGATTATGGACACACGTGATGCAGAGATAACATGGTAACTCGATAGATCAATAGCAGGTCAAAAATGCTGAGCGCACAGTGTTTGTGCAGCACAGAACACCCAGTCTGAAGAAGTGTTATTTCGCAAATGGAAGGAATAGTTGAAATTAAGTCTACCAATCACACCAAAATAATCTCGTCTCACAAATGGCCCCGTCTCCGGTTGCCGTCGTTTAGTATGTTTCTGTGAAACGACTGTTTCACGTCAAAAGTCTACGTTCGCCCAAAAATAGCTGACTATCTGAGTAAGTAGTAAATGACTGGAAAAAACAGATGAAATTGAGAGCTGGCGATTCCATTACTAGAGATCTGTCGGTAATCTCCATTTGGGCTGCTGTTCGGTTGACCTCCTCCATGCAGGGCGCTCTGACCCGACAGAAAACTGATGAGACAGTACTGAACTACACGTATTTTGGCTGCGCTGATGAGCAGTATAAAAAGGTCCCTTTGTCTGTTCGTTTCTGGTAAATAACACTTTCTATGTGCTTACTTACTTATGTGCTCTACAGTCTAGGAAGTATATTGTGCCCGAGGATTCAAACTGCCGAGGCAGTCTTGGTAGTTGTTGACCTCACCACGTTTGATTACAACAAATGTATCAACATAACGCCGAAAAATTCGCGGCAGACGACGATATCAGACCAAGGCCATTTGTTTGAAATCCTTCATAAAAATATTGGCGAAGACTGGGGAGTTCGGAGATCCCATTGCAAGATCTAGTACATGTGAGTAAACAGCTGTGCCAAAAAAGACTGTTTAAGATTCAAAACATTCTCTTACACCCTGTGTCGTGTCTCTCGGTAACAACCTCCTGGTTACCTTTGAATCATCTGCCCCATGGATGTTTTCAAATTGAGTTGACAAGGACTCTGTCTATCTCCGAAGGAAATCCCGTGACTTTATTGGCAAAGTCGTGCAAATTCCTAATGAAGGTGCTCGATTTCCCCATTAGTGGTTTTAGTATACCAGATAAGAATCTGGCTGGCTCATATGATGGTGAGCCCATACCAACTACAATCTTTCTTCGCAAACGGTGGATAACCTTTCCTTCAGTTTGATACAATTCCACTACGTGCTCAAAATTTTCGCAGCATAGCCCTTGCAGAATCTCGATGATGTCAAGAGGCAGGGGTTCAATCGGGTTCTGTAACGTTTACTTATTGAATACCGTGTTTGTCACAACAAGGGATGAAATTTGGCGGGAGTCAGCAGCAAACCTGTGCACCATCATTCTGGGAAGTCGGTTTAAACTCTGGGAGTGCCTTCTTCCCTTTTTCTGATCATTTAGCCAAGAGCAATTGCACGCAAACAGGATTCATTTAGCTCCCAAAAAATCTGCCTGCGTGCAAAAACCGAGCAATGTTGCCTTTAGAAAAGTAATCTGAAACTTCAGTCGAGTGAAACTCGGGACAGTAATTGCGTAAGTCAAAATGGCGAAGGACCAACGGTATACCTACTGTTCTTTAGTCATAACTTAACTTTCTATGATCAGTCGGCAGAACTACGTACGATTATTTTTTGAAGATGCTGAGTTGCTTTGATCCATCGGCAATTTTGGAATGAATAAGATTCTCATGGCTTAATTGTTTAGATTTCCACTTTCCAGAATTTTCACAGTATTATTCTACAGGCAGAAGATATCCACTTTTGCTTGAACCACAGAGGATTGCGCTGCTTTTCAAAATCTCCGTTGTGATGTGTCCAAGGTCCATGGGATTCATTACACACTTCTGAAGGCATAACTTCTGTGCAGGAGAAAATTTCTGCAGCGTTCTTGAAGTCCCCAACCGCAAAACCGCCCGGCTCCCCAGTCGGACAGTAATAATCTAAAGAGGCCATCTGCAGAGTAAAAACACTGGGCAATTTCCGTCGCTGAATAACAGAAAAGTAAAGCCTTGTTTTCCAAAATAATTATAAAACGTCGAACCAAACATTAATTCAGAGGTAGACACCTTAACCTAAAAGCAGTGTTCACGGCCTCTACATTACCGGCGAACTTCTGATCCATTGGAGGCTTTTGAGGTGAACCACCAAGGATCGAACACGACTATGACCAGAAATAAATATGATCGATAACTTAAGCATAGAAAATATCTGAGTAGTTCTGTCCAGTTTTTTATTCAACCTGAAACCCGACTGGGTAAGTATGTATACAAGGTAGAAATTTATCCTGCTGTGACTAGATTACGTATGACTAAGGATAACTCAAAGGCGGTGACAAATGCCCAATTCGTCAATATTCCTTCATTGGATTATTAAATCACAGAGCTTTATTGCCATGAGATTCTTTAGTTGGAAATAAATCTAGGGACGGCCAATCAAAAGGCTCAGAAGAAGACAAGACAGCAGAAAAAAGGGAAAATTCACAGAAGCCTTTCTTCAAATAACCAGATTTTGATGAAAAACAAAACAGAAATTTGGGTCCCTCGAATCATTCCAAATTTCTCGCCTCTGGTGCAAAGACCACATTTCAAACCAGAGCAAATAGACAGAGAATAGTACAAAATGCAACCACGCCTAGCAGGTTTATCATAAAATGGACTTTGTAACCTAAGAGCCATTGGACTGCTTCATAAAACATCTGGTTAGGATGATTTCCTTTCTCGAATATGGACCTCTCCGTTGGAACTGAGAACTCTGACCAGTTTTCTATGTGTATGGTGATCCAGCTTCTATCTACCTGTATCTTTGCCGACAAAATAAAAACACTGACCTAATGTGTCACTCGGCTAGAAGCACCTCAGTACCTCAGTGCCGTGGTATTTTAGTGCGTATTTCCGCACTCCCAAATTCCTTTGATTTGAAAGTATGCACCAGCCATCATGCGTACTACGTAAGTGTCGTTCGGGAAAATTTCTCCATCGTGAATTTACTTTTCTAAGCAAGTCTGATTAGCCCGTATAAAGCGGAATAAGATCATGCAAAAACAACAGGTGTGCACAACATTAAAGACAGTGGTAATTCTCAAATGCTGTCAGCTAGTTGAAAACATGCCAGTTCATACATATTTGGAACCAATGATGACTGAAAACTTGACCTCATCACAAATTCACGGATCAAATCCGGTTTTGTGGTGAACTCATCCCAAAACCATTCACGCATACATTTTCTAAAATCAAGACGTAAAAAGATGTGGCTACCATCAAATGTTTAATTAGGTAGGTTTGGGGCAGATTATGCAAACCGTATTCCTCGGGCGGTCTGAATTTAGATCAGTCTCTCCTGGGATATGCGTTGATTAGTTACATTCCAGGTTCTAGCCTGGCATTACCATGGTGGGATCAGTGATAGAAGACATTAAAGCTGACGGCTTCACATCATTCAAAGCGTTGTAGATTAAAACGATAAACGAAGTGGCAGTTTAGGAACGTCAAAGTTTACGCACCCTCGAACATTCGTGTCCAATATGTTTTCTTGGCCTAAATAACTGAGCGAATAAGTGGGTAGACACACCAGACACCTTCAAATAAGGTCTCATAATCCGCCATGTATATCCGTGATTTCAGAAACAAGGTCCAAAGGGATACATTTGTATGAAGGTGGACATCAACCAGTAATCGATATGAGGAGAACCATATAGATTTGCACGCCTAGTATCTGCTCAATATGCCGCACTGATCGGGATAATTTCGTCGTAGAATGTAGAATCTCGTTGGTCAGACTTTCTAGCTGTCATTTTATCCGTGCATTGGATCTAGTTCTGGGTTCTCATCTTTTCACGATTGTCTACTCCCTCGATGTGTCACTAAACAGCAACCTTGTCCATTTCTTAATTTACCAGGAAAGCCTATTCAATGTTGGATTCCTCAAGAATTTACACGTGGCTGGGAAGAGTACGCGGAAAACTACTGTTGGGTATCCAACACCTACTTCGCTCCAATTCAGAACCGACTGCCACCTGCACCCGATCGGGAATTACTTCTAATTGGCTACTATCAGTGGGCTCCGATTGTTATGGCTTTGCAAGCCATGGCCTTCTATCTCCCTTGTTTAATATGGCGTCTGTTTATGGCCCATTCCGGATTTAATGTGAGACGCATACTCCAAATGGCTTGTGATTCAAACGTTCTCCTCCCCGAGCATACTATGAAAAACGTTCGTTTTATTGCCAGATATATGGAAGGATGCATTTACCGTCAAAGGGACTATCGTCGCAGACGATCAACAGCCAACGTTGGTTACTCACCTACCAGTTATACTGGACTGGGTCAGATGCAACATCTGCAGTTACATCATCATCATCCGCATCCCGGATTTGCTTCGGCACATCACCATCACCATCACCATCATCAGTCTCCTCCTTATGCTTCCCCTCCGCACGCGCCACCATTGTATACCAGTAGCCCCGGGAACGTCAACTTCACTACTCTACCCCAGACCACAGTTGGTGGTAACGCGCCAGTATCTCCGGGAGACCGTGGTCGTGGTAATGGAGATACCGCACACTTTGGAACTGTTCCACGAAGGGGAAGACGTGGAACATCACAATCCCTCTTAGATCGCCTTCGTCTAAGATTTTCCTTGCAATCTGAATTATCAAAATCCAAGAAGCAACCAACACTAAGCCCGGGTGAAGAATTACGGGGGTCTGATGAACATCCAATGCTGGGAAGTAGGAAGCCTACGGATTCTCCATCCTTCAGTCCAAGCGCACCCACCGGTACATCAGGAAAATACAAATCAGGTCCGCTGAGCTCTTCCACAGCCCCCGGGGAAACGGTTATTGGTGTTGGCAGTGCCGGCGGAAGTTCCGGCTGGGGTTGTTGTGGAAAACGGCATGGAAACTACCTGGTTGTTTTGTATTTTTTCATCAAACTCCTCTACTTGACCAATATCATTGGACAACTCTTTATGATGGAAAAATTTGTTGGGAACAACTACACTTTTTACGGTCTGCGTGTGCTCATCGATCTGATACGAGGAAGAGAATGGTTCCATTCAGGCAACTTTCCCCGAGTGACCTTCTGTGATTTTGAAGCCAAGAAGCTGGGGAAGAACCACAAGTGAGCTTGTTTTTTATTGCTGCTTGAAGTTTGTTTTTGGTATGTAATTTAACACATTCGTGAACATTCAAAGGTCCAGAAATCCAGTCAGTTAGACTAGCACATTTTCCTTTGTAGGATGTGTACAAAAAGACGATTAATAACCGTATATCCATCCACGTAAATCAAATTTCCGATCTAACGTGAGATCAATCGCGATTTATTAGAAGTAAGTCTAGTCTTCTATGGAAGTAAGTCATTTTTCGGAGAGGCTTAGTTACCACTCACGATTCTGAAGCTCAAATCAGGTTCAATCATGTCATTTTTCCACTGTGATATAAGTTTTGGGCGTTCAAATTAATGAGGTCTTGCAGGCGGAGAGGAATTTGGTAATTTATCTTTTAAAAATAGAGTGATAAACGGTTGTCTCGTGATCGAGCAATAATGTAATTGCGCAAGAGTTTGCCGGAAATTTCTGGAAAGTGTCCTCAAAAATATGAATATGCTCAAGATAAAATTCATCCACTTGAGGGAATCCGGTACCCTGGTATGTCAAAACGTACTCGAAACTCACGCACAGGAGGTCAGTTATACTTAGCAATATGTGTACCTGACCTTTCACTGGGTGCTCATGTGTAAAAGTGGAAAATTGTGTAAAAGTGAAAATTGCTCAATCTCACGTGCTTGACATTTTGTCCAACAGTAGGATCCTTCTATCTCCAGCGCGGTCCTTTAAAGCTAGTGTATTTTCGCCTCAGTGTCAGTGGTTCAGTAGAGCTTGTGATGTATGGCCGCAAGGTCGGTGATGGCACCATGAGGACAGGCTTATGGATACACGATTTAACACGGACTAGATTGCTTGAATAGTGCTTGTCGTAAACTGTTCTGTAGTGAGCTAAAATGGAAACTTTCCGTGCTGTGCTGGACGCTGCTCACATTAAAGCCGCATCCTTGCAGTACATATGAGCACGTCATTAGCACGTCATTAGACTACTCACCCATCTGCGCATTTGAAAAAAGGCTCAAATTCGTGAGATCCGTTCAAGTATGTCGCTGCATCTACACATCTATTCAGACAAAAATAGTTTATAATGATCACGAACCGTGAGTTTACCCTAATGTGTACCTGTTTCAATCAAGTGAGATCATTCTACGCCGAAAAGCCAATTAGCACAGCACAGCTGTTCCATCCTCATTGGAAATCATCCGCAGTGAACATCTGGTGAATCCCCAGGGAGATTCGAACCATCAACCCTCCGGCGAGCAGCTGAAGACCAAACCCTTCGGCTACCATCTGCTAATCAGTAGTGTGATTAACTCGCACAGGATAGGGCACCTAATCTGCCTTAATCACGAAATCACCCTAGAGATTCGTGAGAAGCGCAGTGATGGTGATTCCCAGTAAGCATGATCATATCACATACAGGTTGAAATCCTTGTTGAAGTTTCCACATCACCCCATATCGCCAACATTTTCAACATTTTCAACAATATTGCCGACAGATCTACGTATCCCTGTCTGACCCACTTTCTGATACCGTACGAAAATGTGGAGCTTGAAAAAGCCTAATTCTCTGATGCAGAAGGATGATACATCTCATATGGGGTGGAAAATCAACTTAACAGTGCCACAGTAACTAGCCTTGCTCACGTTGTCTTTGACCAAACGGTCGTTTGTTGAGATCTACGTCGGGGTTAACCTGCATTTTGGAACTATGGCCAACTTTAGTTCATCCCTTAAACGCAAATATGCTATACATTATAGCATATATAACGCAGTACAAGCCTGTATCGCTTGAAGGACCACCATGCTCTCCATGTATTGACTATGTTGTCCTTCTTTGATGACCATCGAGGTGATGTTAGTCAACATCTTGGAATATAAAAATATACCTTATCAGGTAAAACCAAGAGACTAATCGCGTGTCGTTTGATGACACCTTCAAACCTGGAAGAGAGAAGTGAATGATTTTTGGTCATGGGGTGACGGATCCCATCGGAATGCAAACTCGGAACTTTCTAGAATAAAACTTCGATAGACTGCCCTAAAACCACCAGAAATTAAAAAACAAACACAAGATCATCGCATATTGCTGTCTGTTCGATGGTAATTTTGACAAAGTTTTTCTGTATTTTGCCCCAAACTTTACAGACTCTTTTTCTGTACTGCTGTTGTGTGAACGGATGAAATTCCTGCTGACTTTTTTCAGTCATACTCCAGAACACGCAACTCATATTCGGTTTTAGGGTCATGGAGGCTAGCACATTAGCAGTACTCACATCCTGCATGTGGTGTCAGTCGGATGCAGTTCAAAACTAAGAATTAACCGGTATCGAACTCTCAAGAGATGATATAGAGGCCGGCTGTGTATGAGACGAGAAACCTAAAAGGTTGAGTTGTATTTATCAGCTGTCACATCCTTCTGTCCACTCATGAAAGGTACTGTGTTCCAATGTTTGGATGTACGGCTTGAAATTGTAGAAACTGGTCTGCAGAACTAGTTTTCGTTCCCTGATGTATCAGACACTGAAGTGTTTAATACAACACACTTGTCCATAATGCATCCATTTCAATCAAAGAGCTTTGCTCGGAAGTACCATCATCTCAGGGAATTGGAAAATTGGCTATATTCACTGGGTGCTTATACCACTTCAGATACAAATATTAACCCACACGTGGTGTTATGCAAAAATAAACGTGATGGCTTCTCAAACCACCAGCAACTGATGAGGTAAAAATTAGTCTTGACCTCCATCATGTTGAAACCATGGGACTAGTCCAGAGACTTGCAAACGCACGTGTTCAAAAACTGAGTTAGTGGCTGCTCCGGAACAAGAAAGTAAACCATAAGCTAAAAATTGGAATAGTGTGGTGGTTCACGGAGAATTTTTGCGCGAAATGACAGACAACCGCCGCCGAAACGAAGATCCTCAGTACGCACTTTTTGGGCCAGTTTAGGAATTAGTTCAAAGCTCTATTTTAACTGAAAATTTCACATTCGGTTCCCGACGTGAATTTTTCGATTCCTCCTGCATTGAAATGCCTAGCTCTTGACACAAAAGCTTGGTCATCAAGATATTGTACACCAAGTGAGTCTAATTAGGCAGCATTTAGGAAGTATATTGGCTCCGGTATCAGGACCTAGTAAAGAGTTGATTTCCACATTCCACATAAAGCAGAAACATCTGAGTTAACTTGAAAGCTTTTGGACATAGCCGTCATTCGAAGAGCGTTCGAGAAGGGAAAACTTTACGCTGAGTTTTGGTGCAATCCAGCGGTATCGGTTGAAAGGACTAGAAACAGGGCATAAAATCAAATGCAACGATTGAACTGAGGCTTAGATAGGACAAAGAGCCACAGAATTAACGAGTAAAAGAGAAGAATAAGCGAAGCATCAAGAAATGCGGACGAATACCTAGCACTGATAGCGGAACTTGCGTTAGAATCACTTCATAATATAGATCTGGAGAATGTAAGAGCCTTAAGACGGGGACTGCGATTCACACCACCACGTCTGCTGACCGAGGCGGTCAAAATCACCAAGCATCACAACGTGAATAGAATCGGGGGAGTGGAACTGGCAAGCGTATGAAGAGTGGTCATAGATAAGCCGAGTTAGCAGGTGAGACTGTGTGGTTGTCAATAAACGTAGAATCATTAACAAAAAAGCGGTTAGAAATCCCAGCCTGACTAAAGTTCATAGAATCCCTCCCCCTTACACAAATATCGTAGCACTAGCTCATCCACACAGACAGACAAGGAGTATACACTCCGTTCAAGAGGAATCTTGACGTAAAGCGAAGTAGGTTAATTAGACCCTCAGCTGAGCCCAAATCCATGGAGGTTTTTCATCGTTCTTAACACTTGCTGACCCACCCAAAACCATTACATCTCAATCGGTTCCAAGAGTTTTCCTGGTAAACCTGCATTTGATAAGATATGGGCATTCATGTAATTTGCTGCGTCTTGTATGAAGAGAAATTACTTTCCGCATCCAGTGATTTCTGACCGAGTTGTCTGTTTATCATGCAAGATTGCTCGCCCTTAATGGAACAAATTAACATAACTGCCCAGGTTGTACTAATGACCGTGCTCAAAACGTCAAATAAACAAATAAAAGAACGATTGCTTTGCAAAGTCTGGAAGATAACCGACTAGTTAGGAACCCTATTGAGCGTGAATTGACAGCTCACTAGTTTATCTCCATCAAAGGAAGATGTTGTCCACCAAATCAAAATTCTATAAACTCAACAGTATTATCGTTAGAAAAGGGAATAATGAACCTGCTCCCTGTTATTGTCGGTCTGTGGCGCAGTTTGCAGGGGAAAACTTTGCTTGAAAAAATTCTCTCCGAAAGATCAAACGGCCCGTAAATCAAAAGCTTTCTGGAACTATGGCACCGAAATTGACGTCATTTCGGAAATTTAGCGAGTAGTATGATTGCCATGCGGCGCCTGACGCGAATACGCTTTCTTGAAGGTGTTAACTTTCACTGACAGTTGACAAGGTAGCCAGGCCGATTAATAATATAGGGAGACGTATCCTATGAATACGAAAAATCAAAAGCCACTATTGGAGTTAAGTAATGTTGGCCTAAGCTGGAACTAATGCTGGTAACTTTCAAGTGGGATTTCGCCCTGTAGGTAAAGTCAACCTATGCTGAAAAGCCGAGAAGCCCTGTACAGCTGTTTCATCCTTGCTTAAAATCGTCAGGAATTCGCCTCTCACGACTACGAGTTAGTCACACTTTTGATCAGCCGCTCGTGGCAGAACGGTAGCGGGTTTGAAACTCTCTGAAGCTATTGAGATGCCTATTAGGGATGAAAGAACTGTACGGTTTCTTAGATTCACTCACAGGACGAAATCTTAATTAATCAAGTATTTACCTGCGCAGAAATAGAGGAATTACTGGCAAAGGGACACATGTAGAGGAGGTCCCGGTAAAACATTACTTATTCGGAGAATTACCCATCAAGTGATTGTCAGTTTACACATTTCACTGCGACAGGCAGTAGTTTTCGAGGGACAGTGATGGAAATTAAAGCACACTACTTGCAATCTGGTTTGGTCATGGAGCTTCTACATATATATCACGCTGTAGTTTAAAGGATGAGTTTCCAAGGTACATATAAGTAGAGCCAAGGTGCCTCACGTGATGTAAAACCGATCGAACATCTCAACCAACAACCATGCAGCATGAACTGTCAACTTTTATTCTGTATCTCCTGGCGCCAATGCGTCATCCAGGCGGTCCCACCTCAAGTAGCTAATGTTTGTCGATGGCTTCAGTGGTAAACGGGTTCTATGCTTTGCGACAAGTGCACACTTTAGTGGCCTTCCGATTGTCTGAAGCCGGCGAAGGTAAAAGATAGAAGGTGGTAATGGATGGTCATGATGCCTGCAGAACACACGGCGTTGACAGCAAAGGTCACTGCGCTTGAAGTTCGCGCCCAGCCAAGTGCTTGGGTTCAACCGCTTGCATCCGAAATGGCATTGAAACGGAGCTATTTTCAGAACATCGATGGATTCCGATTATTTCTGTCGTAAAGTAATTGGTGTAACGCCATACGTGAGCTGACGTTCAGCGTGGTTCCATAGACTTTGAAGTCTGCGAAAGCCACGCCAATTATCAAGTCGTTGACTGGTTGTGTGTTAGCTTAACGCAACCTAATTGATGTCAATTTTCCATTAGGTTGTTCCACAAGCAGCAAGCTATATGCAAACACAAGCAAGTTTGACGCCATCAACGTCAAAACATGTATTTAAAACAAACATCTTATTCAGTTGGTCAGTGGCTACCCTAGTTCAGAGGTCGTGAAATAGGTGAGCACTTAACTCCACTGCATTAAATCGGGTCTCCCGAGTTAAACAATATGCCAGATAATACTATCGGCAAAATGTTATGTAGCTTGGTTTGATTTTCTACCCGAACGCAGTTTAAAGGATTTTGATTGTCCGGGAAACCAGTTGCTGGTTGTCCCCACCTGCAATGTGTAGGTGAACACCAATACATCAGCAATGTACACAAACGAACAAACTGGTGATTTGAATCGAAGAATTGTCCCATCAACATCCTCATTATCCTGTACAAATGAGAAGTAGTTGTTCAACAAAACATCCGTCCCTAAAACGAAGAGGTAAATTGAATTACCAGATGTTGTGCTCCACGAGCAAGTGAGTGACATGATTGGAACTTGTATGTTCAACTAACGATGTCAGAAATTCTATACAGATCACCAAATCGTCAACAAGATGGTACGGGCAAAGGACGATTTCATCCGAATAAAAAGTGTGTAAGCAAGTAAGTAACAGTCAGTCCTTTGAAATGCGAATGTTTTGTTGCCGTCTTACAATTCTGAATATAACTGGACAGTGGTGAGGAAATTTTTTATTGGAACCCAGCTGTGTGGGCTGTTCTTCCGTATTAGTCCAGTAGTGACAAACTTCACTGAAGACTCTTAATGAGGGCAAGGTAGCCGTTATCACAATACACTTGATCGAGACTCGTCATCTAGGGGAAAGGGAAAAAAACTTTTGTGCACCCTACCATTCATCTTTAACTAAACCATGGGCGGTGCAGCTGGAAATGTTAGATGGTGTTCGGATTGCTGGAATTCTGTGAGAAGTAGAGTCTTGTACGATCTCTGGACTCGTACCGTCCTCCCGTCAGTTCTCATCTGCCATCCCAGCTCTTATTTTTATTCACAGAGCAAACTTCCTTATTTTATTGGACTTTCGCTGCCATTTCTTCGCATTACTATCTGCAAACGTTGCATATTGTTCCTTATGAACCAAGTTTGCCCGGCTCGTTTCACTGTTCTCTCTGTTCCATTGCGAGTAGATTTCACTGCTGCCTGACATAACCCTTCAAGATAGCGCCAAGCATGCTAACTGACTAACAGCGAGAGGTTACTTACCACAGAATGTCAGGTTTGCAAGACTAAGGAATGAAATTCAAGCCTTCATGGGGCAACACGGTATTTCCACTAGAAACACTGCAGCGAAAGGTACCAGAGTGGAAGTTTCTTGCAGAAAACCTGACCCCATTTTTGATTTTTCGCCTTCTTTAGCACAACCATTTAAAAATCACGTGAATATTGGCTCCTAAAGCTGTGTAAACGCTACTGAACTGACTATATCTGTTAATTTTTCGCATATCCGCTGCAAAACTTTGTTCGTCCCAAAGAAACTGTTGTTTTCGTTGAGAAGTCTTGAGAGATATTAAAATAGAGATGGCAAATAATCCTGGTTTAAAAACTTTCGTTGATATTGTTAGGAGCATTTGATACCCACCAAGATACTGCAGATTCAAGCATCTCGGTGTGGCTATGATACAGTTAGTTCTAAGTGGCAAAACCACCTGCAAGAAACGTGATAGGGCGATTTTTTATCAGCTTATATAATGTTTACTTATTAGGTACTAGTTCATACCAGTTCTAAAGAGTATAAGATTCAGCGAAATACACTCGTTTGCAGATCAATTTAGTTTTTACGGAATACTCAAATGGATCCATGCAGAATCCGTCGTTTGTGATGTTCTTCAGCTGAATGTGTCGCACACAGGCGGCCTCATGTCTCAGTTATTACGATATTCTAGATGTCCCGGAATACTTTCTTGAATGATACTACTCACAAAGTTGCTGAAAATTCTTGGACGGCCCACGGCTGCTTCCGTCCTTCTCGAGGCTAATAAGGTAAACAAAGCCCCCCGAATTTCTGTCAACCAAACTGCTGAGCAAGTGAGTGAATTTCGCGAATTTCGTAAAGTTTGGGTTCAAGTCGAACGTAAAGTGTACGGAAACTCAGAAACTGCGCCTGCTTGATGTATCGGATCCAATTCTTTCATCATGTCATTTTTTTCAAATAGAGCAATCTGGAAATTTTTTCTAGCATTTTCTAGCCAGGAATATCGTGCTTTCTCTGGAATGGAAGGATTTCGGCTGGTTTCCTATTTCGGTGGTATTTCGGAAGCACCCGCTTTTCTTTCGCGATCCAGTTTACTCCTCAACAACCACTGATTAAGTCAGATGGCTGTTCAGCCTACTTGAGATGATAGCATTTTTCAGATGACGCTCCCTAATGAACCAGAAGTCCTGAGAAGAGAATGCGTCAGACCGAGTTGTATAGAAGGCATACTGAGGGATGTTGTTCTCGTAGTTATCGACGGCATACACGGGATGAGTGGCTTCGTGCTGTGATTGGGCAGGGACGGAGGAGACAACTTCCCACTTGCTCACTGCTGGGATAAAATGAAAGACGGACAGAAAGCGTGTTTGGTTCAGACAGTTTTTTGTTCTTGTTACTCGTGCCTGTGAAAAAAGTAAAATAGGTGGTCCACGCTTCGCTGCCAAGGTACTGCAGGACACATCCAACCCTTGCTTACATACGCTGTGGCTAAACTCGTGAAGGCGCCGTATCCTATAGGGAGAGTTGATTGATTTGGGAAGGACTTGTCACGATAGGGATGCGAATGGTGGTGACCATGACAACTGGCAAAGTCAAGACTAGACCTGGAGATCAGAAAGATGCTGCAATTGGGCGTAACGTTTGTACAGATATTTCTGATCAAACAACGGTAGTGATGTGCAGGCTGATGGGAACACAAAGTGTCTGAATTTGACTGACTCTTCGATAGTTACCTTCAGATCATTCTCTGTAGCTACGCGGAGAAGTGATGAAGGATCACATTCAGCGAGAATTAGCTCGTTCTCCTCAGGATCGCTAGATCGCTTGATGTTACAAACAGGGTTGCATCACGGTTAAAGATAGACGAATAACTTATGGCCCTTAAACTCCTGGTAACAGATAGTTTTTAGCAAACAATTTACACGAATATTTGTGAGCTCTGCGCAAGATTGTTTGGATACGCGGAAAAATCCGTATAACCCTGAACGTGGCCTAACTAACTTACTGGGTTGAACATTCAGTTGAAAAACGAAACGGTGCTGACACCCGGAATGGTAGTATCTGGAAAGAGGGAAGGGCAGTAAAATGAATAATAGGAAAACTCACCTGAAAACTACAGAATGGCATTCTAACTGGGAATGCTTGTAACCGATCAGTATGCCAGAATTTCCAACAAATTGCCCGTGAAATGTCGACATTTGTAAGGTTAGTTGTGCTGGTTACGGATTTGGCCGAATTTTTACCACACCGAGGAAAGGGGCTTTGTGACGTCTTGACATAGACTGTATATGATGGCCGAATTTCTACTGTCAGTCCACTCAATTTGATAGTAGCGATAAACGACTTTTTGGGTCATCTGGCTGATCTATACCCAAATGAACGTCCCCCTTGATTGCCCTCGGATTTGTTGGTTTGGGATGAGCTTGTGGCCTCAGAACCTCCCTATTGTTCATCCATATTTCATGTTGACGTCCTCGTCCAATTATCTTTGTAACTCCATCTAGCGCCACCCAGTGTTTTGTTTATTCTTGTCTTGCTCATTAATGTATACCTGTTTTAACTTTTTTAAAAGATTTCTTTGCTCTCAGGCTTAAGCATTGAGATTTTCTCTCTGTACTGAACTAGGCAGCACAGTTTCCAACGGAGAACCTAGCTTACAGAGTCTAAACTTTGAACTTCTGTGAGCTGATTGCTCAAATGGTGAGGCCAACTCAACTCATCTTTTCAACCCTGCAGGCAGACAGTTCCATCCAATTAGCAAGGGAGAAAACATGCTAATTTTCAACACCCAGTAATACCATTGTCTCTTTTCAACTTGTTTTTCCGGCTTTTGTTTCAGCCGTAGTCTACAGCTCGTATATACATAGTGTTGAAAACATTCCCATTTCTTGTTCGAATTTCATAGAAATAAAATCCCTTTGTGGAAGTAATGAGGAGAGGCTGAAACAAATATATTGCAGTTGATGGTTTTCAACCAGCAAAGGCTGTCTTGAGGTTCAATAAAGCCAATGGCTTCCATATCAAGTTTGATCCTTTACACACTGATGAAATACAGTATTCCTTGAAGAACGATAGCTTTTGGAGAACATCCAAGTCATTGTATTTTGCGACATATTACTGAAATCTGATTGGCTTTCAACGTGGCCGTGATCACATAGGCCCCAGCAATTCGCTGCCCAACGAAGATCAGCTATTCGCTTGAATACTGTCCTCTAATTTGGAACGCACTATTCATTGGAACACTACACTGTACACCCCAACCCTGTTTATAATTTCATCTTTGTCTAATAAAAGAGAAATATTGAAATTCAAAAAGTCAAACATCCCCCAATGAGCCCTGAAGTGAGTTAAACGTGTTTGCTCCATTCACCACTGAGCTTAAGACTAGAGAGTGCAAAAGCAATGCATTCCCATTGGACTTTATAAGCAACTCTGGTGAAATCAAACGACAAAAATGTATTTGGTCCTTTTGGAAAAAAATAGTCACAAGAAAACTGGAGGTTACCCTAAAATTCTGATGTACTAAGACCTGAAATCTTGCAGCTGGCACGAAAACTGGAGGACAGCCAGATTACAGAAATTCATGACTTAAAGTACTGACCATAAGTATTGGTTACTCTGTGGCACATTATGAGGGTGGATGCGGTTCTATGTTTTCGCCAATTGGTCACATGCCGTAGGAAGCGTTCACCTATAAACCCATTTATCTGGGAACTCCAGAGATTACATCGCACGTCCGATATCTGGGCGCGAACGGGTGGCTAGCTTTGTAGCCGAAAATGGGCGTGGTCGACTTGAACAAGGTCACTGTGATGTTTTTAAAATCGGATAAACAACCCACATGTACTTTGTCCGCATTCCGTATGACTCCGCGTGAGCGAGTTTGGTAAGATGGTGTCATGGCAACAGATGAACTTGCTGATACGCGCCTATTCGAGCATGAATGAACATTTAAAGCCAACTGACGATTGGCTAACAGATTGACGAATCCGTAGGGAACCGTAGGTGTAAGTAAAGACAAGCGAGTAGCCTTGTTTATGGGCATTCTTGCTATGAGATTCTAATTGGGAGTTTTTAATTGAATTTTATTCTTAGGCACTTTGGAGGCGGTAGTTTGAGGGTTAACATTACCTTACTTGTAAACCACAGTGATAGATAAGTTTCAAGCAAAGTACGGACATGAAAGACGTGTGTATCAGAAAACTCCCACCTAAGTACACTGCAAATGAACAAACCAAACAGATTGACTGTTGGTACATATCCCTCAGCTTAGAAAATAATCCAGGGTTGAACCTTAAAGAATCAGTTAAGTAATCCGTTCTGTCATTTTTACGGATGGGCCGGTTGGCTGTCAGAGCTTGAGATAGCCCAATGGTTAAAGAATGAACTTACTTGTCTAGGCTTGGGCAACCCGATAGTATTTCAGTCCCCTTGCTTCCTTCGGGCGGCCTGGCAGCTAGGCACTGAAAAGATATTACAGCTGAACGACATTTTGGCTAACAGCAAGTTAAAATTTGCGTCAACAGGGGAACTAGCAAGGCTGAACTGAGGATGAGCAGAGGATAGAAAGGGGAAATATAGGAGGACCATACGTTTCGCAGGCTATGCCACTTATATGATATTCACACAATGTTTAAAGAACTCGGACGGGCAAAATGGCGTTTTGAAAGAGTGGGAAAGAGAAGCCCACCAAACGTCGCAGTCCAAACACGAATAGTTTTTCACACCGACCGGACCTATGTATTTACACTGAAAAAGCAAGAATGTGTGCACCGGTTTGTGAGAACGTGTTTCACTCCCGGTTTCAAATTGTACCTACCAATGAGTTGTGAACAGCTGGCAGAAATCTCGGATCAGTAGAAATGACACTCTGAACACTTTCGACCTAATCATTAGATCGACACATGCTAGATGGTTACATGTGCACCGCGTTGACACAAACCCCAATATCTCCCAGATAAAAAGCAGAATACCACAGGGTAGCACGTGAGTTCCCAGGATGATTGTATTGGCTCTAAAAGCCGCAGCTCTGCGATGGATGACTCCACAGTGTTTTTCTTCCCTTCACTTCTGAAACAACAAGCACGGGTTATCAGAACGACACCGGCAACCAGTTTGAAGACATTCATGGGGGACGATCTTACGCATAAGGTGGCGTCACTTTTTGGTGGGATAGGCGTTGTTGCACAAAAGAATTACTTTTCGTCATGCTAATGTGGTAGGGAACGCGGGTTTCGGATATAAAAGAAGATTCGGTGGGTCATAGCGACTGACTTTCCCATTGGGTTCACGGATTAACTGAGATTCATTTGTTCAGAGATCTGCAAACAAGCTTGTGTCGTATTTCCAGAAGCAGGTTGATTACGGGAATCCAGCTTGAACACTGTAATGTTCAGCTATCCAAGTCGATCAGGCCACTAGAATGATGTATATCCACAGTGCTAAACAATCTCGGCAAGCTAAATTGGGACCCATTATGGTCGCAATTTGAGTTTACGAAAGGGACTAACTTGTTCTACCTAATCATGATGCACATTAGGCGTTTATTTCCCGGGACCGGTTAGTCTACAAAGCTTCCTTTCCGAAGCACTTACAAGGGCGGTTTCCTCACAATAGTCAGCAGACTACAAATATCCGAAGATGCCACGCCTAACCTATTAATATATGTTCCACAATTTTTTAGGTTTGGGCAGAAATTGATTCTTTGACTAGCTGGAACATGAACGATATAGCGACAGAACTTTTTCCCATTTTTCGAAATGAAGAGTCTTCAACTATTCGTAGAAATTTCCTCTGTACAATCACGACCTGAGCACATGTTTTTTTGAATGCACCAAAGATTTTTCAGACGTGTGTTTCGGTTTGAAAAACTTGATAACTTCACAATAGACAAAGCAAGTTTAGTGTAAAAAGGTGTCCATTTAGAGGATGATCTTTTGTTTCAGGGATAGATCACGTTGCTGGAGAATCCGCCTTGCATAGACATTTAAGTTACTTGGAATCAAGGCTGTCCTCGTCGAAAACAAGCAACTGTTTCAAAATTAAAGCTATCCATTCGACAAATACTTTCATTTGCGTACGAATTTGGTTTTCACTGGAAATCTAAATCTGACTAAATCTGACCAGTTTGGGTTGAAGTAGAACATAAGGTTGACGGGAACTCGGAGACTGCGCCTACCTGACAAGCATGAAGAAGGGTAAAACCGATCGTGGGCTGTCGACGATTTTTCAGCAACCTTGTGAGTAGTTTCCTTTAGGAGAACTATTCTTTCTTTGGATAAAATAATTGAGGAAAATGCATCGGATGATCCCTACAAAAGTGTTGATTGGATGCGATTAGATTACGAATATTTCTGACCTTTAGCTACTTACTACTGTCTCCAAAATATATCATCTAGCTCAGCATTTTTTTTAAAAACTGAATCATCAAAGGCACGTTTCCGCTGAATAGATTGTGTACTCTACTTCCATGGGATCACTATAGCAAGTCGCTAATAAAATCAAACCTCTACGGAGCGTTGTCCTGCATAAATCCTTAATGAGGTTTTTGCAGATTTTCTTAATCTGATTTTGTCGCCCTGTCTACTTTAAATTGCGCCCACGAACAGTCTAAGGACACAAACATAAAAAACCGGATTAAACACTGTGAAATACACTTACGTCAACGTAAAGGCAACTCTAGAGGTTACAGCATTCGTGTGCATCTACAAGCAGACAAGTAGGCCCAGGCTACTGTGAGCCCGAGATAGTTCAGTCGTTAGGGCGCGAAATTACTGACCTAAAGGTTAGTGGTTCGAACCCAGTCCCGGCATCCATCTAGGCTTGGGGAACCTGGCAGGAACCTTGTAGTTTCTTCGGGTGGCATGGCAACCATGCACCAAAAGTGTGATGCAGCTGGACGATTAGTACTGCCGTTATTACTAATTATTATCAGTTCATAACCACAGACAATTTGATCTGTTACACAAGGAGACCTCGATCTCATGTTTGTTTTGGAACCTTTTGCCTCAAAATGATAGAGCTTTTAGGGTAGTATTTCTCTCTCTTGGTTTTCGTGCGATGAGTAGTGGTCATACGCTAAGGAGAACCTAATTTGACCTGTGCTGTGATCTAGAAGAATAGACGTACATAGTACCGTTCTGCAAATAGAAGGAGTTTATTGAAGTGATTTCCCTCGGAACAGGTTTGTTTCGCGATGCAATAGACACAGCCCGCAACAAACGAACACGGGTTGACTACTGTTCAGAATTTTGATAAGACTGGGTTGGAAACGTCTTGTAAGCAGATTCTGAGTTGGTTTTCTGCCTAATTTCGTGTTGGGTGGGAAAGAGACCCTCTCCACGGCTGTTCGTGATGGATGGCACCGGATGTATTAGTCAAGTGGCGCAAATCATTCAATGGGTAGCTGCTGACAGAAAGTTGGACATTTTTTCAATAGTGGCTGTAGAACCTGTCGTCTTTTCACATTTGACGTGCACACAGGTATTACAGGAAGCGGAAGTGCAAGCAGATATGAATGAATTCATCTCACTGGTAGGACTGATGAAACAAAGACAGGTAAAGATGGGGGGAAAAGCGGAGTTTTACCGTGCATAGGATGTAGGTTAGAGAGTGTACCAAGCAGGTTTCAAACTATGTCGTGCGTTTGGTTGGGAATAGGTGGGCGATATGTCCACGTCATTCTCTTAGCTTATCTTGATCAATTCCAGTCCGGACGGTCAAGTAAATCAATCATTTTGTGCTATTGAAGTCATTTTGTTGCTCATTGTATTCCCAAATATATCACTTCTTTGACCGGTTGGAAGAAACTTCATGCTTAGATTAGATATTCATTTGTGAACTGGAACAATGCTGTGCAAATCTACAGCTATTTTTATCCGACATGTTTATGATAAGTTGCTTTGAAAAATCGTAAGCTACTTACAGGGCGAGATGGCTCGTGGTTAGAGCGCGAACTTACTGACCGGAAGGCCCGTGGTTCGAACCCGACCTCTGCCTCTCGACTTCCCCTGTCTAAGCCTGGGCAACCTGGCAGTATCCCAGCCCTCGTGCTTCCGTCGGGTGGCATGGCAGCTAGGCACCGGAAAGGTGCTGCAGCTGAACGATTTTTTAAGCTACTTACAACGGAAAATATGGTCATGTGAATTCTTTGTCCCTTCTCAGTACTCCAAGTGGACGATTCTTCATTTCTTAGCTGTGTGTGATGAGAGGTCCCATGTTCATCTGGTCGTGGCTGGACCGTGGAGATAAAGGTCTTTTCAAGTATTTCGCTCGTTTTGCAGCATCCACAAGCACTGCGTCTCGAAACTTCTCATGCTAGTGCACACAGCGTTCCCAAGCCATTCAATCGATTTTTAGGTACTAACAGGATCTGGAATGTAACTAGTAGTTTCTTAAACCTACCTGAGAGTTCTCTGGTAGCATAATTCTGGATGTTCCCTTGTTCGAACTCCATTATTTAGAGGACCCTGGGCAAAATTGTTCGGAATGTGAATTTCTATTTTTCCATCTTAAATGGCTTAATTAGAGGAGTTGGTTTTGTGTCAGATAACGGTCGATTTCAATAGTTCTTACTTCTGGATGTTTGGGAATTGATTTGGCCATTTGGCCATCTGGAAAATGTTGACTTTAGAGTGTCTAGCTTTCGTTACCTTTTGGTAATGAAGAAAACACAAAATTTAGGTATACCGAAAATCTGCTGCGTAAGTCTAAGTGCTGCCTATTCCTGACGCGCCTCTTACCACAGAGAGTGGCCATATTGTTTCTCCGAACAGGTGCGTTTGGCTTTCGATAAGCTTTAGGCCTGTGAGAAATTTACTGCCCGGAAAACAGAAGCCCGCACAGCGGCAGGCTGTCTTACAAAGATTCCCTGGAAAGCTGAGCTCAGGGACAGGGGAATAAGATTCATTATTCGTATTCGATCCAAACCGTTATACGGCTGAACCAAAAGCAGTAGATAGCAGTTTTGCTTGTGCCTTGTGATGTTGAAATAAGGTGCTGTTGTCGGGCTCACGCGGCGGGTTCTCTACAATAAAACGCCTCAGATTTTATAAATGACTACTGATTTGGAAAGTTTCCAAAATTGGTGGACCGTTTATGTGCGTATGCAAGATAGTCAGCGCTGTTAGACAATAAAACCTCCTTGCATCGCGGTAATATCGATTTTAATTTCTGTTGAGATGGTTGCTCAAGTTCACAACGGTTCCACCTAAAAACGTTTGAGGAGGTTCACAAAATTGTCCGGACAGTTAGGCTCCATCGAATTAGTGGGAGCTTTTACAAAGTCCATACACAATCCACGTGATTTCCATTGTATGTAATTGCGGCAAGGATTAAGCCAACCGGACCTGGATCACTGGTCTCCTCTTTAGTGTCAACAACGAGTCATTTGAAGCAATGTCTTGTCTGCTGTACACTGAAGACTAACTCCGCCGCATATGTCACAGTGATCGCCACTGGTTGCTCTTAACTTTGAGCATGCTCTTCCTTCTTCCAGATTGTGCACTGTAGCGGAAAAGTTTGGTCTGCGTTGTTTACCCTTCCAGTACAAACAGATCTGTGGGCAAGACCTCCTATCCTTGTGCTGTCCGAGTTATTAGCTGGTTTATCGTGCTACCATAGACAATTTACACCTCCGAGTCAGTTGAGTCTTGCTGAAAGGTGTTATATATATATATATATATATATATATGTTATATGCCGTAGACCTGAATGGCATGGTCTGACATTTTCAAATGCTTATTTCAGCCCCACTGCGCGTCACATAGGTAATGATTAAACGCACATGAAAATCGATGATTGACTCTGAAAGGTAAAATTCCAGGGGAAGGCAGATAATGTGCGACCGAGTCGGATGATCCAGGGTGCACGCAACGTCACACTTATATCCCTTGTGTAACAGACGTTAGTTTCAGTCATACGATCATCAGCGTGGCAATGCATGTCAATAAACTGGTTCGCTCATTTGGAGCCCAAAGTAATTTCAGTTTTGTGGCCAAGGTCATTTAGGTGTTTGAGATGACTAATCGGTTTTCATCAGGTTGGTTCGGTGTGTTCAGGACATGGATGCCTGTAAGATTGAAGTTTAGCTGGGTTGGATTCATGTGTCGCCACCTAGCACCGTTTTCTTGCAATCTAATTGATTTGATTGATGCTCAGGTGTTTTTTGTCGGATCTAGACTTGGTTGGAATTTTGCACCACACCAAAGGATCCAAATTCGAACTCAAGAGCAAAAGGGATACACTTATTGACTTCATCATAAAGCAGCGGAACTCAAAACATTTGTATCTACAAAGTATTTGCATAAAAATGGGGAGCCCGAAATGGAGACGTAAGTACACTTTAACGCTGGAACAAATGTACACGCCCAATCTGTTGTTACATTGATCTTGGGTGGGGTTGATCGATGGAAGACAGCATAATCGGATCAGGGATATCATTCATCAGGTAGAATATATACTAAAGCAATAAAAACACTCAAACAAGTTACGAAATAAGTCTCACGACCATAGGAATTTGATGAATAAATTTCGCATTTCCCATAATTCAGATAATTCTTGCAGCTTTTTGAGGTAATAGGATCGTTCTTTCGACGTTTGCTTATTTTGTAAATGCGCCTTGCTGCGTAGTGTGGTCGCAAAAGCTTTGCCTATTTATTACCATCCTAGTTAAATATTTGTCACCTTGTCGTTGTAGGTATACTCTCCAATGCGTCCTTCCGCTAAACATGTTCTTGGAAAAGATCTACATCTTCCTGTGGTTCTGGCATTGCGTGATTGGATTGGTCACACTGAGCAGTTTCATCATGTGGTTTTATCGAATGGGTTTCGCCAGCCGACGTGTAAAGTTCATCAGAAAATACCTCAAAATAATGTCTGTACTGCGTGACACTGACAAGGCAGCATCAAGTAAATTTGTGGAGAATTACCTCCGTCCTGATGGAGTATTTCTTATCCGACTCATCGCCATCAATGTGGGTGATCTGATGGCAGGCGATCTGACTTGCGAGTTGTGGCATATATACCGACATAAACGACTTCATGAAATTGAAGATCAGAAATTCCTGGATGCTGCAGGTGACTTTGTCATCCCAACTGGCCCAGGCTACCCTGGTGACGCTCCTATGGATGCGAGTCACACTGCCGGTGGCGCCACAAGACGACTGCCCAAAGATCACGCAGCAAGTGCTCCACTTCACATAGCCAACAACGTGAACAATAGTAGTTCAAACAATAATGATGACAGCATTGTTTGAATTTTTTTATCATTCAGAAACTCATAAATTCTTGTTTCCTTTCACTTCTATTTCCCCGCCAAATAACGCGCCATTGAGCGCTGATTGTGATTGGGTGATACTGATCACCTGATGTCAAATGGCCTTCAACTGGACAGTGGGTTTGGACGAACGGATGAGATGGACACACTCAACAACTCTATGTCCACTGTAATAAAATGTCATCTACACACGCTACACTCATATGCTGTAAAATTCTTCGAAGTTGTTTTATGCTCACTCACTCACCCAATCAATCAACCACTCAATCACTCACTAACTAAGTCTGGAGTTCACTTTAACTGTATGCTACAGTGTCTTTTATCAAGGTCGGTTTGTTTTTCTATGCATTTACTATTTACAATACGCTGCAACCCACAATTCGAGCGCTCAAACTTTACCTCCTGATATACAAAAACACTAATGGAGAACCTGCTTGATCGATTTGGCGATGCCACACCCAAGCAAGAAGTGCTTTCAGGCAAGAACGACAACAACAACCACTATATAAGGATTGCGACCGAAAGGACGAAAAAGTTTGTGCGTTTGGCGCAAGTGTTTTGAAGCGCTTTCCTGTACACAGTAGTTGAGCAACTCTAGATAAAATGGTTTAATTTTTCTATCCTAGGAATGTGTTGTTTATTTCCGTCTGATGAATCGCTTAAACAGTAGATTACTAATACAAAAACTTGATTCTTACTACTTTGTTTCACAGTTCTGGTTTACGACCAACAGACGGAATTCATCGACAATCGGCGGTTGCCCTACTGAAGACAACACCCATATAGGTACTCAAGAACTGTTCATATGACTATATCGTGGTTGACGAAGTTTGGGTTCCACTAACTGTGAAATTTAACCCGCGAGATTATCTTCAACAGACGTAATCGATGATCCCAGTCTACGGTTTCTGTGTCGTAAATGAGAGACGAAGACCGAGCAGCTAAACATGTTGATTCTGGTTGGCAGTTTCGATAGGCAACCATTCTAACAACATACTAAGGTAATAGTTCTTCACGTGCTTACCAGTAACTACATCGATCGTGGTTACAGCAATCACGGAACAGATTCACAGTGATTAAGAAAACCAAACCATAGACTTCATAATCAGTCAAAGGGTTAGGGGGAACGCCAATCGGTAGGGAACAAGCCTATCAGTAATTTTCACGTGCTGCGACTGAACAATGAAACTCTCGACTGACTGATAATGATTAGGAAAAATACGATAGCAACATTCTTGACAGGGGTCAACTGCTTAGCGGTTTCTTTGGTAGCAATGTGTTGCCCGGTACAATGGGCGACACAAATTCGGTTATTCATATTTGAAACAGATTTCTGTTAGGCAGCGCAAGGGAATGTACATCACCTCATTAGATCACCGGTGTCCAGTCACGTTATAGCTAGTCCCCTTACTAAACAAAGAGAAACTTTGCTGATTTCGCGAGTTTCTACAGAAGAATGATGTGAAAATATTATTGAAATGACCAGAGACCGTTAGCCCTCATCATTTCCAAAAATGATGTTACGAACTGCATGGCATGTCTCGAAATCTTTTTACCTAATTTCTTATTCCGGAATAATGGATCCTAACTTTAATTTACTGGTGAAAACAGAATAAAGGTTTGTGGTGGACTGCTCAGCTGCTGACTGAAGCACAGCGAAACATTAGTACCAAGGACGGAATGTTAAGCACCTTCAGTGCAAACTATAAGATATCTCAAGGTCAATGTCCTGCCTGGAATACGCCTGTGAGATGCCACCAAGTTGCGGTTGACTGTTAATCTAAAAGTCCTTTAAACAGCCATCACGAAAACATCATTAAGTGAAAGGAAACGTTCCGTCGTTCCTGATATGTTAGTTTTGCATGGATGGTCGTTGGCTTGTTCGCTGAGCTGGACAATTTGATTGCAACCGCTTCATCACCAAACGAGGTGACAACATCAGTGAATTGTTAGGGAGTTTGGTGGGGCGTAGCGATGCGTCGGTAATTCTTTGTTAAGTAGTGTTGTGTGTGTGGTAATATACGTGCAGCTAGCCAGGGCTGACCTTCGATCCCGACTGGTTTTTCGGCTGCGGGTCTGTGTCCTGATTGGTCGACGACCACGTGACGTTTGAGCTTGGCCTCGCTTGCTTTCGTAATCTCGTCGGTACTGGAGTAAGTCCTTTCCTCGACCTCTCTGGGTTCCAGTTTGTGATTTTTGTTGATCTGACTCCGAGGAGTTTCGTGTTTCTTGGTTTTGCTTGTTCTCCAGAGAGAGCGGATGCATTGTAGAAATTGCTTAAACTCTAAAACGTACAAGGTGAAATCTCAGTCGATAATTCCCAAAACCTTCCCACACTACCAGTCGTGAATGAATGAGTGAATTATTCGCAAATAAACAGACAGTCTGACGTCAACGTCCTAATGGTTCGGCACGGGATCTACTTGAAGACTGCCTGTAGAAGAGGATGAGATGTTGTACTAATACTAAACCTCAAAACTAAGCTGCTAATCTATAAATGTCACATCCGGTTAATACTGAAAATTAGTTGTTCTATTGACTCTTCGTGTTCTAGCAAGGCTGGCTGAGTAACACGCATCGTTGTGTTTAACTGCGGTGGCTTCGAGCGTGGGCAACAAGGGATTTATATATGGTTAGTATGGTACCTCGCGCTGCCCATTACTCAGTTAAATCCAGGCTCAAACTTGGTTCGCAGTGAGTTTGATAAGGGTTCTATTTGTTCTTCTTCAATAGCCGTTTTATATCGAGTAAGATTCTTTCTAAACGGACACGCGGAAACCAAGCTACTTTGAAATTTGGGTGAATAAACTGTTGAGAAATTCATTTAAAGTACCTGGATTGAAAGTACTGAACAGGTTAGATACAACTGTTACTTGAACATGTGAAAATGCTCACTATTTCAATATACGAGGGTACAAACAAGAAATGGTATTGTCTTCTATGCGTAAAGTTGGAAGGTCTGACCGATGTTATAACAGTACCGTGATTATACTATGTGATGTGGTCTCACGTAACGGGGGTCGAGATGGCTCAGTGGTTAGAGCGCGAACTTACCGACCGGAAGGTCCGTGGTTCGAACCCGGCCTCTGCAAGTCGAGTTCTCCTGTCTAGGCTTTGGAAACCTTGCAGTATCCCAGCCCTCGTGCTTCCTTCGGGTGGCATGGCAGCTAGGCGCCAAAAGGGTATTACAGCTGAACGAACATTAAGTTTTTTTTCTCACTTACCTCATGTGAGCGGTTCATAACAGAGGTTTAAAACATTCATAAGCTGATTTATCTGTTGATTACCTTGGAAAATGGTTAAAAAATATGGACATTTCTTCGATGTTGAAGGTTTATTAGAATGCTCAATGACAGATACGGTGCAACACAGATTTTGCCTCAATATTTCAAGAAATATTGCTTCATTTGATATAAATGGCATGGAACGTTTTATTGAGTCGAACTATACAACTTATATCAAATCCGAAGAATACCATAAACAAGAGATCCAGCTGGGATTCAGTTGAATCACTAGTGAAAACCGAATTGGTAGGCAAATGAGTGTATTTGTCGAATTTCGTGCAATGCGGTACAAGTAGAACATGAAGTTGATGGAAATTCAGGAATTGTGCCTACCAGATTGGCCCCAAGAAGAGCGGAACCGATCGTAGGCTGTCAGCAACCATATGAGTAGTTTCCATCATCAAATCTAAAGGTGTTTTTGCGATAAAATACTGCCAAAATGTACTTGAGACAACGTTTGAGGTGAAAAATTGAGCCACGCTGAGTGATCATGGTCACCACAAGAGAAATATCTGTCTGCTACTCTCAAACAGGAATTACTGCGCGATTGGTTAAACTGACTGATTTTAGCTAGCGTGGATGTAAGACATGGCTATTACAAAATTCCGTCAAGTAACCCAGTAGTCGAGGAACACACACGATTCTCACTACCATGGATAAAGGCAAAATAAACTTTGCCAATGGCATGAAAAAACTTTGGAAAGACGGATAGACTCATTGCTCTGGTCTACACGCGGTTTACCACAGTGAATTTATACACATTCTGATCATGTCTGCGGTTTACTCAACCTGTTTGCGGTGTCCAATCCACTAGTTGAATTCCCAAATGGCTATTCCTTATTCTGGATGTACTTTTGCATGATATTCTGGCAGCTATGTCCGTTACCTTGAAAAACAAATTCCACGGACACCCGAAATTTAGTTAGCAAAACACTCGTCAATTTAACTAACGGCAATGCGCTTTAATTCAGTTGCTCATTTTCTAAAAATTAATCACTTGGAGTTCATTTCTACTTCTTGTGTTTCATATCCTGGCACGATAGATTTGTACTCTCTGTTTACATTGCATTTATAACTGCCAAAGGAGCTTTCTCCGGATTACAAAATTTAAGTTATTACACACCAATGGATTAACTTTGACCTCCGCACCATAGACGAACTTAGTATCCAATACATCATGTTCTATCACCATTTACAAGCTTTTCAATCAAGGCTTCGTCCACTAGGCTAAGCCGACCTATGCTAAAAAACGGAGGAGCACTGTGACGCTATCTGAAACCCCATCGGGCATCGTCAGTGATGTGCATCTCCAGAGGCATTTAAACTAGCATCCTCTGGGATAACAGTTGAGGACAAAACGGTTCGGTTACGAGCGGTTGATCAGCATCTGTGATTAACTGGTGCATAGACAATATACGTGGCTACTCAGTCTTTAGTCAGATCATGCTTTCAATCGCTGACTGAATCCTCGAGTGATGACCCTCACTGACGATGAAACAGGTATACAATACTTTCCGGACTTTCGGAAAACGACTGACTTTAATTACAGGGTAGAATCCAAACTGAGAAACCACCAAGTCTCCCCGTACTTCGAAAAAAGTTTTTCCGAATCATATGTTTCAGCTCCAAGTGCACTAGTTGAAATAAATGACAACATACAGATTACGAACTGATATTTGTCGAGCCTGCATTTTTGTTCTTTTTGCGAAATATAAGTGAGGCCAGAGACAGCGTCGAACACTTTATAAATATCTTAGACACATAGGACCTATGTAATTCAAAAGTGAACTTTTTCACCCACAATCAGTTGGCTATTTTAAAGTGCGCGGTTCCGTATCAGGCACCACCGTTTGGAATGCAATTGACAACGCAGAGCCGTAGCTAGGATCTCATTAGAAATTAACACTTAAGTTGGGAAATTCATCGCGGCAGCTTGTTCTCATGCGATCAATATCCCGGCCTGCTACTGTTTAACCACCAGTGCACCATGATGTTTGTTTTGCGTAATACAGAGTGAAAGGTTAGGACAGAACAGTAAGCCAAAATTACGGAAGATAGAAATCGCAACGACCAGCCAGATTCAAGGAAAAAAGGCCACAACACAACACAAACCGGGAACTCCAAAGGAGCTGTCAATAAAAACAATGGAATTGAAACTATACAGAACACAATGCTGCACAAATAGCGAACGGGCCAATAAGATCACAAGGAGGGCCAATCACATGAGAGGATAATATATAGTCTTCAAAAACTATATGAACGCAGACAGGTAAGGGGGAAGTACGTACCTAATTGCACACTGACGATGTCTTCTGGACTGTGGACGAAACGTTTGCAAGGTAGCTACCAAGCTCAGGGAACAGGTTAATGTCATCTGATCAACCACCAGTAATCCAGGTTTCCTAATTTCCTCACGAGTTTTTTTGCCAAACAATCAAAAACTTGGTTGATCAGAATCAGCCTTCAAACCCCTTTACCGCCACTTATTCACTAAAGTTGACCGAGCAACAATGAGAGGATAACAAGTCTGATTAATGGCGATTCAAAGAGTAAGCGACCAGATAGCAAAAATTTGCTTCTTTGTTAGATTGTCGGGGAAGCTTCTACATCCGAAACAGTTATCTATCCATACAGATTAGTAAGTTACCTCCGAGTCTATCTCCTCCCGCTTTATCGTGCAGCTGGTACACCATATTATGTGTCCCTACATATGCAGTTTCTTCAGTCTGTGTGTTTCTGCCTTTGGCTTCATTCACATAAGGTTTTGTTGAGGCGTGTGAATCACAATGCTGTTTTAGTGAGGTGTCATCTATGGTAGATCCGCTATTGACAGACTCGTTCTACCGCTGAAACTCCGTGGGACCGAAAGATAATAAAGCCATTTTCATATTCTCCCCGAATATTTCAGCTACCGTTCGAAAGACATCAATCACATTCAGAGGTAGGATATTCCGAATATCAGACACTTGACCCCATGTTTGTTTTTCTCATTGAAGCTAGGTTGTGTCTTACAGGTCCTGTGTTGATCCTCGCTTTGGTGTTCCACCAGCTATGGCACATCTGAAGGCACGTTTTGCTGGGAGACAACAGAAGGTTATTACAGCCTTATTTATAAACTTAAGACAGAATTTTACAAAATGTCCAGCTAGAAAATTCTTCATGGGAGAGAAGCGCCAAACCTAAAATGTTGCATTCTGTTTGGTTCAGATTCTGACCTATCCGTGCAGTAGCCGGTATGAAAATCTACCGGCGTTATGTTTGGTTATTTGGAGGAACTGGTCTCCGGACAAGATAAAAGAGGTTGGTCATAATGCAGAAAATGCTTAATGGATGGGGATTGCTAACAGAATGACCCTGACTTGGAAAACTCACATCCGGAACATCAGACCCACCATTCATCCTGCGATGCCAGTGTCGTACACCATGTGGTAATCCATATTGAATTAGCCGATACCACTTAAAATTCATTTAGCCTAGAGCACATAATTGACCGAATGAATGAATCACTGACCTCAGTCAGATGAAAATTGCGGTTCATTGCCGTACATTGTTATAAATGGATAAGCACGGAGCCACCGCGAACTGTTAGACCACTTCCTATGGGGGATCTACAGATAGATAGTGGCAAGTCAAAAGCAGGTTATCCAAAAGAGCAAAAGAGGCTGCTATTTGCAGCAACCAAGTGAACGAAGACTCTGAGTTTAGAGGGCATGCGTAAAATGAGCAGAACACTTTCTTAGGGAGACTGGTAATGTCACCGAAGGGAAACGGTAAAGCGGAGTGAGTCACTTATCAACCGGTACGAGAAATCATAGGGTTCGAATTTCATTCTTGCTAGTTCAACTGAGTACACGAGAACCCAAACAAGTGTCAAACAAGTCAAACAAAACTACTAAGCTAACACCACTACCAAGATAATAGCGTAATAATTACTGAAATCCATGCCTACTTTTCCACAGTACACGAATTTCTATGTGGTGAGTTCACAACCCGCATTTCAACTTGAGTGAAGGAGTTACATTGGAGGGTTTTTTATTGATAGAAATTATCCTTCAAAGATCGACTTATGACACGAACATCTTATGGGTTGAAACGGAGTGGACAATAGTTATCGGAAACGCGAAAAAATGTTCTTTCGGAATGTTATGTACTCATTTAAATGAAAGGTTGATTACAGTTCTTGGCCGTCAGCCTTTCTTCATCGTAGTCTGAAGCAGGCTTCCGTCGAACCTCCATTTGTCGATTACTGTGGTTAGAACAATCATAGAAGTCTAAGTTGTTGAATCAGCCATGCTTCAGTGCTCTTGAGTATGCTGGGAAGCGGCCGGGCTAGTAAGAAAAAGTATGTCAGTTTCAGAGTTTCTCCTCAACATACTGCTAAAATGCAAAGTCATCCAAATTTGAAATGTTTCACTTCTGACACTGTCGACAAACTCGTACGCAAAACACTCTTAGCACATTTAATTGTCCAAGAATGGTACAACATCCAGCGATCCAAAGGATATTATTTTCTACGGAAAGAGGAAAAAAACAATAGCGAGCAAATCACCGTCAGATTTGCAAATTTTCAGACAATTAACGGGAATTATTTTTTTCCGGATTTAGAACTCAGATCGTGTTGTTGACAAGATGGAAAAAACTTTAAGCCAAACGGGTCAATAAGCGATTCATTTATTGACATTGTCAAAAGTCTTTTAAATGTGTTTTCGTACGTTGTTGAATACACGTGTATTAGATTAATTATGTGTACGAGTTTCTCAAAATTTCTCCCATAGCTACTATGTTGTGCGTAGTTGCATGTCAGTATCAATCAAGCGTAGTTCGCCCGATTTGCTTTTGAGAATCCTATGACAACTGAACGAATTTACGGGAGGTGGACTAATGAGTACGAGGCGGACTGGGTTTTATCCGTAAATTGATGACTTCTCAACTGATTGATTGTCCCAAGGCAACAATGAAGCTCCGAGCGGAACACAGCCGGTAATTCAGTACTGAAAAATAGAACTAGCAATCAGGTTAAAAATTTATGCCGTTTTAGAATTCCTGACTCAAATGCTCATTCAGTTTACGCAAGTGTTGAGTTTATTGGAGATTGTGTGACCTTCTTAGTGTATGGCGCTAAACAGTTGGCTGAATAATGCACTGAGGACATTATTTAAGAAGCTTTTGAGTCTACCACACACTCAGAATATTTTCGATTCACAAGCTGATGATGATGACGTCAAGAACGAAAGATATCCTCGATATATACCTCCACTTTTCAGCGTGAGTTTAACTGGCCGCCAATGAACTTTCATGAAGTCCTTTTATACCATTGCATTTTCCTTCCAAAGCAAACCCTTAAAACTTACCCTTCATAGTCAACAGGAGATGGCTGGACACCTCTTGAGTTTAACCAAAAAGACTCAAAACGGAACACTTGACCTCTCTTTGATAATCCACTCTGACAGAACCACCACATCATAAACGGGTTTTCTCCTTCTGTTTTCAAGGTCTCTAATTCTTGCTCCCATGCACTTCTGAATATAAATTTTAGATATATGGTGCGCATTGCATGCAAGGCGGTACACAATTACACACATGTCATTTACTATCACAAGCCCTGTTTGATTTCCAATTGACTGCTTCTCCTTCAGTTCTTACTTTACAATGAATACTATTCATTTTTGGCATGATCTGTATACGGAAGTTCAAGTTAACACGCCCCCAAAAAATTCGGTTTCTTGTACCCACTGGCGGGGGGCAGTCACAACGAAACGAAATTTTTACTTCCACAAACTGGGGATCTCACCAAAAGCAGACGTCACGGTCAATTTACTGCCACTGCCCTCGACTTTTTCTTTATTGAGCTAGTGAAATTTTGATTGACTAAGCCAGAACCACTATTCTCAACTTCTTTGATAATTTGCATAACGTAGTTTTAGAATTACAGTTTGACATTAGAAACTTTTCTACCGGTGAAGTTAAATTCGCTCACTTAGTTTTGAAATTTTCTTGGGGCACTATATCCCCAAGTAAAGACCTGCTTTAAGTGCAAGACGTGAAATGTAGATAAGAAGCTGCAAGAACGCGGCTAATTACGGTTTAGCAACCGATGCAGGGAGCTTGTCTAGACAAGCTGTTAAACAAGGTACAATTGAGGAATCGAAGGTCATCAGTTCCGCTTTATAAGATGAAAAATGCGATTAAGAAACGGTTCTAATCAACGTACAGTACAGAAGCTGTTGGTGAAAAGCCTTTACGTTTTGAGAAAGATTCACTAGCCGCAAAATGAATGGTATCTCTGGAATAAGCCGCCGATTCTGCGGACGCCATATATGAGTTGCAATTAGCTTGCTGTTGTCTTCCAAATGTTGCACAAGCAATGTACCTAGAAAGCACAGAATATAGTCTGCACTCACAGCATCGGACCGAGAAGATATGGTTGTTACTAGGCTAGAGGCCACCAATACCGACCCGGCGACCACCTTGGTGACCACATCCATATGAAAGGAACTAGCTGACTTGGTATTTCAACTTAGGTCTGGCCCGCACTGACCTCACCTTCCCGTCACAAATGTCCCTATGTTGGTACCATGAGAGATTGCTCCATGTCGCAGAAATATGCCTGTCACCTTGAAGCTTTCGTCAGAAAAAATTTCCACACGTGTTCTGGGTGTCCGCCGCCGTCGATTCACGAAGCACCTGACAGTCACACTAGCTGAGGTGAGGGTATCATGAATGTCTGCCATGAGTGAGCAACTTGTCAATTCCTGCGCTCTGAAATTCGCGAATGGTATACTACCAAGCACCCTTGGCCACCAGCTTCTGAATGCCAACTTGGGATTTCTTCGCGAGTTACCCTAGGAATTATTGCTATCGACACTCTAGGAATCGTCTTTCTTAAGTACTTCAATCTGATCGCTAACGCTCGCAGACTGTAGCTTGTTGACCGACATTCGTGATTGTGCAAGCATTTGGGTCATCATCACGGTTTTTTCCAAGATGTATGGCTTTGGCGTACCAAACATATCGGTCTCATGAATATGAAATTGGTCAAATAGCATATCGTTACTCGGGGTCCACCTGCGAGTCTTTATCCTCTCAACTTACCGCTAAATAGAACTAGCAGCTCTGAGACGTTGTTCGACCAGAGTCCACGCCTTGGGACGAGTCGTCTTCCAGGAAATCCGTAGACATTACCAAGACTTACGGTGCGACTGGCGCCCATGCGATCTCTACCGCACACTAAATAAGATCACAACGCCTGGTAGCTGACCGATACAACTTATCCGCAGCAATACCGACAGTCTGAGAGATGAGCATTTCTTCAGCAAGGTTGATTCGGCTCAATTCTATCAACGGATCCTATTTGCAGAGGTGGTCATTTCCAAGATGGCGGTCATGACGCTCCTGGGTCTTTTCGAATTTCCCGGCATGTCTTCAGACCTCAGCAACGCTCCTATGACCTTCTTGCGATCCATATCTAAGGTTTGTTGTAGCTTAGGTCCCATTTATCCATGCCTAGATGGTGGTCTGGTCGTCAGTGATTCAAAGCCCAAACATCAACAATATTTGGATCAGCTGTTCACCCATCTTGACTGACACTGAGTTACAATGAGTGCTGATCAAATTACGTCACGTGAGAGTTCTACGGAGTTCCTTGAGCATCAGATTTCACCACCGAAGTTTGAAGCTTTGCCATCGAAGGTAGAGATAAATGCTAACCATACGGCGCAAAGCTCATTTGAGTAAGTCTGAGAATTCTGCAGCTTAGTCGACTACTAACTACTTTTCGTCTCCGCTAACCCTTCATGGAGCAAAAATAAAACTCTTTCACATATTGAGGATAATCGTTAGACCGTCGGGCGACTGAAGCAGTCATCTGCAAAGCAGCTTCACTAGACCACCACGACCGTGAGGCACCCCTGTCATCTACTGCCGACGCAGCCAACATAGCTGTAGCAGCACTGCTACAGAGACCTTTCAGTAAAGAATGGGGACCTTGGTATCTTACTTCTCAAAGTTTAGAACCCAATGTGGTTCACCACAGTGCTTTCGCACAGAGTTGTTGGCTGTCTACCTTGTCATCGGGTACGTTTGACATCTGTTGAAGGCACAATCCCATAGTTTCCACCTGCACAATTTCACTGTCCAGCCCATTTTCTTCGCCTGGATCGATATTCTTCTCGAAAGACGAGACATCTTGACTTCACTGTACAGTTTACAAATGACATTGAGTCTCACGCATGTCAAACAGCGTTGCCACTACCGTTAAGCGGATCTCCGCAGTGACGTTTCAACTCACGTTGGGTTGCTACACCGGTAACTCATAAATGGCGACACTGCACCGCAATAGTCTGCTGGGACTCCAAGACGTTCTTTTAATCGTCTTTGAAGAAACAATCATCTGCGGCACATCTAAAAGTCCTCTGTTTCCAACATGCTAAAGGGCTCCTCAGTCATCTTGATTACCAGCCTTTGCGTAAGGCCACAAGTGGACACTGACTCGCGTCTGCCTTCATTACCAGGGCCCCAAGGCGACTGTCCTTTCTAAAGTTACCCGAGAATATTTATGGCATCAATGCGTGCCCGTATAACGTGCACGACGATTTGAACAGTGACTTACCGACGCGGAAGTGCCCTCATCGTTATCCAGGTAGCCGGAGGACGCCCCACTAGCTGACAGTTTACTTGAGACGGTTGAACGGGCTGTTTGGATTGCTAAGCCCCGTCAGTCCCCACAGCAACAGCCTAGCTCCCGTTGGGACACCGAGTCCGTGGTTCTTCATATCCTACAATCCGCCAGAATGAACCGATGCAGTCACGAATTCCGACAGCTTGTGTTATTGGTGGGTGTCGACATCACGTCGACACGTTTAGCCGATTCCCTTTTTCCTCGACGCCAGTCACAGCTGAAAATTAATTTGGTTTTTCCTCCCCTTTAGGCACACTTTAAGCAGTACCCAGTCCTAACTTGAGAGATCCTCTCCGCCCAAAAATTTCTCCTCCATATGTGATGTTCATATCTTTTGTATGCGTGAGAGTCCACGCATCAGAAACCTTGACCACTTTGTACTTTTCTACCGTGAATGGACGTGCAGCGCTCCAACTTACTTAAATCACAGCACGTGTAAGGTTCAGAAACCTTGCTTCTTCCAGTTAGCTTGCTCCGGATCTACACTGAGACATGCACTGATGCATTTATTTATCGCATCCGAAAGTATAGTGTCGGGTACTACTTCACGGGGGACACCCAAGCGCAGACAGCTTCTAGCCTATCTAAAACCCGTTGATTTTACTTACCCCTCTCATGTCATCCGTTTGCGATAATTTCTCCCACTCTGTCCTTCCTTTCACTGGTCTTACACTTTCCATTTTACCTCTCTGCCTTTTCCGTGAAGTAAGTGCTAACTTTGAAAACAAACGGCTGAGGCTCACAGATTCGTAATCATATTCGTTGTTCATACAGTCCTCCATAGTTCTGACCAACCAGTACTAGGTAGCTTTTTTGGCGTCTTTCGCTTTTTTTATATGGTTTATAATAAAATTTCAAACATTCCACACACATTCACACCTCGCCTTCATGTCTTGAGCTATTCTGACGCCCGGGCAAACGCAAGAATAGAAGCAACTCCATCAATCATCGGTTTGTTTAAAGGATTGGTTTGCTAAGCCACAGAGGTGTTCCCTCCATCAACTTCATGTGGTTAGGAGGACCAGTGGAATCCTTAAGCAGGTCATAAATAAATTAAAATCAGTCTGCCATCCTGTTAGGTTTACTTGCATTGCAAACCTCGTCACACATCGCCCTCACGTAGTATCCTCTATCCTCAATGGCCATGGGACCGCTTCCCGCCATAGTTAGGCCATTACGCGTTTTCATGTTTATTCAAGTAGTCCTTACCGTAAACAATGAACCTTATCCACCTGAGTCACCAGTCTTTTTCTTTCAGCCTCCGAGGTACTGCCAATAGCCACCGAATTTGAGCAATTGTCGAGAACGTGCGACGCTAGATGTTAACTGTCTGAGTTTCGGTAAGTGAGAGACAATCGTCTTCTCCATACTTGAACCCTTGGTTACGACGCTGGTCAGGTCCTCGTTCATGGTATCAGTATCTTCCGCATGACAATTCTGAGTCATTAATACTCCGCTTCCCTTCGTCCCACCTCCGATTCTTCTTTACAAATGACAGTTTCGGCGCAGGCTTCCTCTCACGCAAATTACCCTGCGCATCCCTGAGTACCACGTTTATAATCAAAGTCTGACGTCGCCTACCGCCATCCTTCCAGGACTGGGTTCACATTATTCCAACTTTGCTCTCCCAGGTGCATACTACCGCACGCCACGTTACAATGAGGAGAATACAATGTACTATTTAAGATTCTGGCAATCCATATCAATAACACTTCAAACAGTCCTCAGTTAAAAGAGAATGGCGAAGTTCCGGGTGCTGTTCTATCAGGTTTTTATAGAACGAGGTTCTACCGTACAAAAGTATGTTAGTGTTCCTTTGGAGGAATTCGGCAGACGGTTTTGTATTTTCGAGTTCGACGAATGAATAGAATCGTAAAGGAGCATGTCAAGAAGAGTTGAAGAGGTTTTGATGTGTCTATCTAGTGTACTTTGCCTGAGAAAATTAGGAGCTTTATTACCCGAGGGCGGACACTTAATGTCAGTAAAGTCGAAAATCAAAAGTCCGTGAAAAGCGCTAGTGCGATATAGGGCATTGACCATACTTGATCACGAAAAACAAAATATGTAGAACAGTTAACCATTTGATAAATATATTTAATCCACTTATTTTTTAGAACAAATCTCCTACATGAGAACGCCAGGATAGGTCCCAGAATAACTTAACTCTGGGGAACTTGGTACATTTTGTTTGCTTCAAGGGGCATTCGTCGCAAGTCTTTGTGGGGATTAGCTATCTAGATGTTGGCTAGGTCTAAAGCACACTTGTTTGGACTCAGGATGAGAGAAATACTTCGAAAGGGTCCGTACAATATGTGGGGACAAAAGCTGACAAGAAAATAACCTGAGGCAAACATATTCAATTGTGCTTGATCTTAGCTCACCAATCGGTACGCACGTTTACGTTCAATGGAACAATTTGTAACAATAACAGAATGAACCAATGCACGTCGGTCCCTAGAATCTTCATGGAAAACAAGTTCCTGCTGCTAAAATTCTCTGGAAGTTAACATTCATTTTTATGTTTAGCATTAATTAAGGGGTACAAATAACGTAAAGATGAAGGAACGAAATTGTCTCACGGAATCGGCAGTCCTGACAAGTTAGAATGTCGTGCAGTGTCTCCCAGTAAGTAACTTCTGAATGTGCGATCAAATTCTATTCGTTTCCTGGACAAGTCAGCCACACAGTCTTTATAAGCACAGCTCAAGATTCACATGTTTGTTGTACTATCCACCGCCCAGTAGCAGTGAAAAAATTCGCAACTGCTGAAATTCATTCAGACTATTCCCGGGGTTCACACTTTCCAACCACCCGTGGTGTTTCGGTCCAACTGCTTAGCAGAATTCAACGTTATAAATCCTCGCGATATCAAGATGGGCATCAAGCACACAGAGGACAGCCCGTCACAAGAAATACAGACGGTTGTAATGGATGTGCTTGCAAGTACCGTGTACCACCTTTCGACAGAACGTGCCACAGGTAGCGAATATGTGTTAGGTACGCGGATCAATACGTTGAGGACGCAGATCTTGGAGAACAGGTTGGAGCAAAAGTTAATTTGGGAGCTGGACTGAATTCTTGTGATATATATATATATATATATATATATATATCACAGTGGCTCTGCATGTCCCAAAAGGAGATGGTCAATGCTGCGCTGAAGCACAAACAGGAGTTCGTTCAAACTGGTAACAAGACACAAACAGATCGTCAAACGATGTTATGCAACATGTATGCAAGATCAAGAGTGCGCATCGAATCGGGAAAATTTTGCCACATACAATTGCTTCGTTAATCGTCATGTTGCAAGTGTGAATTTAATTTTCACGAAACGTATATATCACCAGAAACGAGTGGGTGTAGTTGGATAGCAACCCTTTTGTTTAAAATGCATAGCATATAGATATGATGATAGAAACTAAGTGCATTGGTGCCAAGACTCAAAACGTTTCATCGTAATACCATTTTGCGGACGCCAACGCTTTCAAAAGTATGACTACTTTGTTTACAGTTTTACGGTTGCGTTGCAAAGTTAGTCGTATTTTTTTTATCATTCTGCCGTAAAAGCAATGTAAAAGCAGCTTTACGCTCAGCCGTTGTACAGGTCTTCGAGAACCAGCTCACTAACGGGAGATTGGGCAGCAAAAACGACCGGAAATGTTACCTGAAAGCAGATGAAAGCAAGCAAATTTATGCGGGTTGACTGAACAGCTTGGGTTTTGATCTATCGGTTAGTACAATTTTAATCAAACTCGACCAAAGTCAGGAGCCAAAAAAGATGGATGGAAACGCGTAGATTTAAATTCTAGTAATCTGACAAGAGATGTCTCTTAACGGATCTAGAATAATGAGAGAGGAGCGATAAGTCAGGCTCGTCCTGAGAACGCTGTTGCCGTAGTTGGAACATGCTCGCATCACATGGGAGATACCAGGAGTTCAAACCCCGGCATGGCTAAGGATATGCACTGCTAATGTGCCCTAATAAGGGTAAAACACGAATTAGGTGCTCTTTGGTGTGGACTCAGGAGAATAATTGCGTCATGATGGGAGGAAGACAGTTCAGAAGAGTGACATCAACCTGAATTGTGAAAAACCTGCAACCACTTACTTAGTCTAGTCCCACATGCGCTCTTTTGTAAAGTATTCTTGTAAGAGCGATCAAGGTTTACTTGATTTTCACAGCGAATTCAGCTTTTCAAGCACGTCGATTCTGATACCCAAATGAAACGATTACACTGCTCGAAATTTTTCACACTATGTTCAGTTAGTGAACCAGAAAAGGGGACTAAACTAGAAACAGATTTTCACGTTGTCCACGCTTTTCGGTCTATTCACACAATAAGGACAATGGGCTCACTTTCAAAGCCTACTTTCCTATTGACCTGTGCTCCCCTAGCGTATTTAGAATTGAAAACTCTGTGCTTGCTGTCAAGGTTCTAAATGATTAGACACAACTGCATAAGAATTATGTGTCTAAAACACGCGTTAAAAAACTGCTGCCCACTATATACATGCATTGAAGATATCATGTTATGTGAAGCACCAACTTTCATGTGTGATGGTAAGACACGCAAAGAATTGCATCAGTTTCAAACCAAATAGGCTAGTCAGACTGGTAAAGGCGACTTTAGGATAATACTGCACTATCACCCCGACGGACGAGGCCACGCGCATTTCCGGCGTGAGGCCAGACAGTCCTGACCGTTATCTGTGACAGCCCGATTCCCATTCCCGTACCGGTTCATGGTGTGCATAATCATGTCGTGTTGTCTTTCGTGCCGCAAACCTAATCACATTGTTTCCTGCCACCGAAATTTCACGTCTGGTGTTTCCTTAGCGTTTCAGGTGCTCATTTCGTCTGAATACTCTCGTGATCAGGGTGTGAGTAAGGATCATTGATGCTCGATGTCCTACGCGTAGTTTGGACCCATTTGCATGCTAGATCCGGAGAGTCCATTGACTTCCGAAATCAGCTTCATTGACTTTATCAAAGAGGAATTTCCATTGCTTTCCCACTCATTCATGCCATATTAATAGGAAACTATTTAGATGACTTAGTATTCAGTATTTCAACAAGCTAGAACAAAATGTTGCAAAAAAAACTGGATATGTCGGTTCTCCTGATCGAGATCCAAAAGGTGAATTCGGAGTCGGCCGATCATCTGGTGTTCAGGATCAGGTACTCCGCCTCAACAAAAAGCTGTGGTCGACCTCGTAGCTTAACTAAACGAAAATCGACTAAACCAAATATGTTGTTCTTCAGCTTAAGGGTAACCACTTTAGAGCCTGTATTCTTATAGTACCAGCTGAACAGGTGGGACCTGAACCATTGGCCGCCGTTTCTAGCCTAACCTCCAGTTGCTGAGCAGACGTTGTGAACTAGTGTGCAAATCTTCCAGCTTACACAGTCTCATCTAACTGTCACATGGAGAGGGTATTGTTCAGTAGCTGAGCGTCAAATGACACTAGCTAACTCCATGCACCATCGAAAAATTCTGGTTCCATGACTTGATAACTTTGATAAAGCCAGGTTATTGCAGCAGTTATCGACCAGCAATCTTTTCCATTAGGAGTGACTGTCCTGAGACATATAGTCCGGCGGCATATACATACATATATACAAATATATGTATACATATATATATATATATATATATATGTTATAATGTTGATTGGGTTGTCACGTTCTGATCTAAGGTATTTGACATAAAAACGAAACTTGTCCATCAGATCAGTTGGAGGTCTTCAAAACAAGGGTCAACCGTGCTGCATAAATACGTCCTTAGACTGCGATCAAATGAGTACGGCCTCTGAAGCAAAATCCCACACCACATTAAACCTCCAATTTTTAGTATATAGCTCCTATGCTTTAATTTGCTGTAGAATTTGATTACTGGAAGTCTTCAATCGAAATTTTGTCCTGACAGTAAAGCCTGTTTATGCCCTGTGATTAGCTCCCAGTTGGAGAGTATATAGTGCTGTTCATCCATGACTCACGAAGATCACATCGAGTATTCATACGTATTGAACGGCTTTTCGATTGACAACTTATCAGATGGACGTTTCACTCGTCTTGTGAAATCTCTCTTTTGCTGAGCCACTGGAAGTCTGTGGCAAGGTCAGTAGGTTGGGTTCATTTCTTGTTTGTTGATCGAGTGGCTGTCGATCTTTCACCAAACCGGGCAATAGGCTCGTCTACATTCGAGAGGACGTGCTTAGCGTGCGATTGGATTCCGATACTGTCTCCTAGAAATACTTGCACAACAGTTGTCAAGCCTGGTGAACAGCTCACCCATCAACAGCCAGGATTTTGACTGTTTTCGGCTATGGATGAAGGCATCGAGAAGGATCACAGCAATTAAACCAACTGATTTTCAGCATCTGATCATTACACCTCTGAGCTCCTAGATATATGTGGCTCGGGTTCAGGTCACCGTACTAAACTCTGCACTATGAATCGAGAACCCTATCACACCCTACACAGCACACGTGAAATTACTTAGAATACCAAATTAAGGGATATTGTTACCAAATCAGGTTATTCTGGTGATCTACTGAGTAACGTCTTCGTCTCACCTAGAAGTGTGAGGATGAACTTTAATCCACTGAAAGTTTCAAAATGTGTGTGCACTGTCAAGTACGCGAAAAAGTACCACGAACATCAAAAACGACGGTGAACTGCTGAAGACGTTAATTTAACCTTGCTAGTGACGTCACGACATAGATACGCTCCGACTGTCTAACCCACTAGTAAAAACCCATATCAAAAGGTCAACTAGAACGAGAGTTCCCCAAATTCTTTCCAGACGATATTGAAAAATATCACCTATAGATAGCGACTACTGCGTTAGCCATATTGCTTGATTGGATAGTTTATTGTTTGTACACTTTGGAACTCGTAGTAAAAGTTTTCGGCACACAAGTAGGACTTCCGGTTACCATTAAATTGAGCTCTTTATTACATGTCGATCATCCATTACACATTCACCAGTATACCAGATGACACCAGCTCTGATCACAGATACCATGTCAAAATAAATCAATTCTTTAGCCTACATCCACTCGCATACTGCTTTGGTGTTAACGGCGTTAACTGTACTGAAACTTCCGTTTGCAAATAAGTGTACGTTGTCGACTGCGTACAACTGGTGTTCAAATAGAACACAGAGAAAATTGAGGATGGCACTTGCCTGATGAGGTTGATGGTGGGCTACCGAAGAGTTTTAAACAACCTCGTAAGTAGTGCTTTACGTCAGGGCAATTTTTGAAACGCTGAAAAATGCAGAGCTGCAAGTAGTGTTTGCCTAACATGGCTTAACCACTCATGGTCCAGTATCTCTTGGCATATCCTACACATCCACGAAACTGAAACTGCAGTTCCAGTCTTTCGGGATTTATCAATTTTAAGACAGTCACACACTGCGTTACTACCTAAGAATTACCACAGAATTCACTGGATAGGAATATATTTTCTAACTTCGATAGCTGTTCCACAGCACGTGTCTGTCTGGCCTCATTAGTATTCTCGGATATAGAAATGCTGTTCACAGCGCAGGGATTTTGATATCTCGTTATAAATAGGAATAGAGAATGAGAGTCACCTCATTCGAATAGCTTCTACGGGTGGTAGCCTGACATAACCGCATCAATAAATACAAAATAAAGAGTTTATCTCACAGTCACATGGAAAGGATCACTGCAGTGAAATACTGTGTCCTGGAATGTGATTCAACTATTCAGATTAGTGGAAAAAGATTCACCTACCTTCTTCAAAAATTCACCAGGTTCGTTATTTTGGGATGATGGTCCGGAAGGTATGATAACATGGCGGACCAGCTCAATCCTTATGAAAAGGAAAGCAGTTCTGGCTAATTTCTTATGGTTTACCGTCGTACACAGACCCACAACAAAGAGGGGGACTTGATAAGATAGAAGTAACAAGCCGATGACTCTCTGACAGGGTCAGAAGAACCAGATGCCAAAACTTATCCATAAAGGCAAGAAATCAGTAGGACACGAGCCAAACGAAAACAGTAGGCATGACAAAATGGGCGCAAAATCGAGAAATTCTATGTTCCTGGGCATATTTCTGAACTTTCCTTGGAGTTTCCTGAATGTTCGGTAAAGCACGAAGGGATACTATTGAAAAGACTTATATGTCCTTTCCTAATGGCCAGCTATCTGAGGAGGTGATATCTCGAACTGCAAATAGATGTTACCCGCAACTTTCATCAGTAGTATGCATCTTCACGGTGACGTGACAAGCACAGGTGCGGGCTAGTGCAAAGTACTTTCTTGAATAGCAGACGTTTGGCCAACTCAGTGGTGAAATTAGAATAGAGGATAGAAGAGTCGTTCAGTATTATACTCATTATGCAGGCTGAAAGGATCAAGGTATGTAGGTTTTTGTTTTACATGAACTTCCACACCTCAAGCTTGTTCAGGTAAAATTGCTGTATTTATTTTGGGTAAGACGAACAGAGGAGGTAAAAAAAATAGTAAGGCAGACCTTCAAAAACATATTGTAGTACGTCGTTTTGGCTGAATCATCAGTTTTAACCTTTCGTTTTCTTACACGCTTGCTCTCAAGCCTACTCATCAGTTCCAAGTATTAAATTTGGATATTAGCTGTAAATGGGGATAAATATTGTCATATAAAATTTCCGTACGTCATATGTCGAATTCATACACTTTTCACTTTTTCTCCAACTTTTTCTCAGTGAGCTCAACCATGGCGCATGGCCTTTCAAGGATTCGTCGAATCACGTGATCATAAAATTAAATTTTTGTTTCCAAAATAGACTTGAAAATGACATATTGCGACTCCTTGGTGTAATAAACCATACGAATATTGACACAAGATAAAGCTTAGTCACACAACCACTAAACCAAATGAAGTAAACGCAGTTGTTAGAAGTGTCAATAACGTCGATACTGCACTGATGGGACCATGCAGGGGGAGCTGGCTTTGAGCTTACCAGCAAGAGAACAGATTTAGGACAAAACATGATACCTAAACCTATGGAGTTGTTGCGTGCCAGAAGGTTGATTTAATAGTTTCATATCCCGTCAGCAGCTAGCCTTGTTACTGACTTGATGGTTAAATTTTATCGCGCTAAACAACGCATAATTTACAACGTGATGGCCCCCAAAGAACGTTTTTCCGCCCACGTAAACCATTTTAGACGCAATACCCGTAGATTTATAGACTTCACTGACTATAAAATCATCCAGGTTTGCGAACCCAACTTTGTTAAAGTAAGAGTGTAGCACTTGAGACGTTTCCTAATTACGTTACCCGTCGATATTAGAGGATGGCCTTCCTGAGGTTGTGACTGGAATCCTTATACGTAGACAAGCCTGATTCAGATGCCACTGATGATACTTGATCTATCCCCACATCATTCATTGGTCTACCCTTCGTGTTATGACCGTACTCTTGCCAGGCAAACCGCATACAACGATGCTTCCTGGGGTTATGCACTCCAGCAGATTGCCAACAAATTAGTGATAGAAAATCAGCATTTCTACAATTGAAGGGCCGAAGCGGGGTTAAAAAAGCCATCATATCATTTGTATGGTTGATCGAAAAAGGAAGAAAACAAAGTTGTGGAATATTGGCACTTTAGTTACTTTCTTCAGCCCCATGCCAACGATTTCCGAAAAGTATGTATCAGGAAATACTGAAAATTGGTAGGCATACAAGATCATACGAAAAAAGAAGCGAATGACTACGTGAAATGATATTTTGTGTGGACCGAGTGTTGGTTGGTAGGTTCCATGATGTTCACCGTTGATGGCTACATGGAGCAGTTTAACAGCTATCATAGGGAAGCGATCATGTGATCTGATTTGTGTAGCATCGTGTCCACCTCTTGAAGGTGGCCAAATTGCTAGCAACAACAGATACACATCACTATCAATTTACCTGCGGTGACATGAAAGAAAGATATCTGTAAAGCGGATGGATATCTTCCCCGATGTATATGTGAACATTCTTCAAAACAGCTGACGTGATCCATGCAGCAGGCAGAGGGGTTAATGAAAATCGTCAATGGCGTGGTGCCTCTCTGAAACCAGCAACATTGTAGATTCTTCTCAGATGTGCAAAATTCCACTTTGCAACCAGCACTCGTGAATTTTGGCGTTTTGCGAATCAGTACTAATCAAGACATAGTAGTTGTCCTCATACTTTTGAATCGACTGCCCAGACTTTTGCCGTAGGAATCATTCTGATGATCAGTGTTCAATCTTTTCAGTTTAAATTTACACTGAGTATGTCACACGTTTGCAATCAAAATGCTGACATTTTGCAACTCATGTTTCCCTGCTTGTTTGGTGATATCGATTAGGGGCACTTGGTGTTTCGGAATTTGTATAAACAGAGTTACGAAAATCCTGAATGAACTATATCTAAGACGGCTTACAGTTTAAATAAAAACCACGACGATATGAGGCACAATATTTTAGTTCTGATGGCTCATTTACCACGAGGGGCTTTGCTTTCAATATGAAGACAAATTAAGCAAGATGTAACCACTGGGTATTTGTCAACCGTAGAATGATGGGTGTGTGCATGTCCCATTCGGACCTGTGTTTTCAGTAGGAAGTGACTGCGAGGGCGGAGGTTGTGAGTTTTGAGGTTGCGCGTTTCTCCGCAACACGCGAGATACATGGTCAAGACAGTCCGGGTGGATGATTGACTGGCCCCATCGTGACAGCCGACAAAGCTGGGATGGAATCTGATTTCCATAACTTTTTTCAGCACATTCAGGCACTCTCACACGGATAGTAAGCTTCAGCAAGACATCGGCTGAGTGACCTCAAAGTTTGACGACCTCGAATCGGACGTCAAGCTAGGTCAGTCTCAATGTGTGTGATCCGCAGTCTGAGAATCCTTCCCGTTTGGGGTACAGGGAGGGAACTGCACTTGAATTCAGCCAACCGGTGAAAAAAGAACAGGTATGCTGTTGTGGGAGTGCAATTAGGTGGCCAGGTATTCTGTGAAGAGTGCATAGTCGGTTGAGGCGAGCACCTTCCATCGTATAATTGGGTTTGTGGACCACCGGGATGAACAGTACAAAGAGTCAAGTCTCACACGGAACATGAGCCATAGTCACGTAGACTGGAACACACTCGTCTGATAGATGAAACTGGTCCAAAGTTTAGTTGTTTCGCTGACCACTCCACTCATGGCAGATACCTGAAGCCCAGGTACGAGCGTCCACAAATTATACTCTACGTAACCATCTCGGGGAGTGTACCAATAAGCGGCCGTTAGACCAACAGAAAGAATGGAGGGTATACGTTAGACTTTGGACGTTCTTCAGCTGCGTTATGGAACGGCACGACTCCTAGGCCTCGGTACATCTGTTCTCTGTGGAAACCATTCAGTTTGCTGAGTACAGTGCAATAACGGAGTCACTTCATGCATATTCGACTAGGCTGTGTTTCTTGACGGGAATCTAGCTCACCGTTTATGTTCGACAACAATCTGAAACCCAGAGATGCTCTGTTGTTGGGTCCTAAACACCTTCGCTAACGAAAGAATTGCCACCACCCGCAGACTGCCAACTAGTAATGATTCGTTCACATGCTGTTTCTGATCTCAATACATGAAACGAAACCTCCGATTTATAACATTTAGTCAAAGGTCCCTTCATCCCGTCATATAATTGTACATCTCGGCTTTCTAAACTAAGCTTATAGAACGCAAATAAACACTGAAGGATAAATTGCGGTTGTTTAAAGTGAGAAAAACTGCAGAACGTTTAGCAAGAGTTGGTTTCTTGGCTTGTTTCATATCCAAGGATATATAAAAGGATGGTTTCCTCCAGGATATATAGTGTAGATATCCTTTCATGGGGCAGCTTACCAGGAATGAAGGAGGAAGATCCGTTGTCAAGAAAACGGCGCCAAATAGGATCCTTTAATGCATACCTTGCAGTCCTATTGTATCAGTCATGACTCTCCAGACAGGGCGGAACGTTGTTCTCATAAAACTCAATCTGAGCGCCGTTTGACAGTGCAGGGCAACCATGAAAATCTCCAGTGAAACCTCCGGTTGGCACTAGATGGGTGGCTTGCGTAATGTAGAGCGGACATACGATGCTTACGGACCTTTCTTCCTCTCTATCTGTACACTTTTCATCACGTGACAAAAACGGTGCCCAGGACCATCGGACACTCTACATTTATGCCATGGTATTTGTGGTTTCCGAATGCAAATGGTTTACCATATTTGACTCACCCACCGTCCTCACAACATCCATTGAGACCATCAATAATTTTGTCGAACCTGTGACTGAACTCAATGAACCTGGTCAAACAGTAGAGAAACACTGGATGACTCCAGACTCACCAGCTGATTAGTACAGTGGAGCTACTCGGAACTACTTTATGTCCTCTCCTCTCCTCAAAGCCCGAGGAATAAAAAGTCAGTGCCTAATTAGTTTAGAGCTTGATTTTCAACTTTACACCCGACCTTGAATACTTCGGACAACTTGAGTTGAAAATGCAATTGAAAGGGTAACCCAGGCTGAAACAACTGAATTAGGACTAAATAATTTCCATAATTTAAGAGCACACCTTGCTCGTGGTTACAAAAGAGCAGCAGGCCTTCAGTGAGTACATCATATTAAATACAGAACTGAATTACAGTCCAACCAACCCCTCCCCAGGAAATTTCTGTCCTCATCCACATGCACGTGAGATTTGGATGGTGGCGGAAATCACTTCGTTCTATTGATAACTAATCAAGTGAACACTGTTACGTAAGATCCGCAGATTTACAGACGAAACAGCTTCGACAAGCTTTTCATGGCTAAGTCATATTTGGAGAGTATGGTTTTTGGACTGCTGAGCTATGTTAGCGAAAGTTGGAATTCATTGTGTATACGCGGTCGTATCTTAACTTTTAGGAAACAGATCGGTCCAAACGGGACTAACCCAAATACCTCGATTACACCTATAGCGAATTATCATCAAAACAGCTTTGCTTGAAAAAAATACAATTGAGTGCTCTGGAATCGGCTTGTGTTATCACGCAATTCATATGAACAGATTTGGCAGTGGTTGGATGTTAGGTCAACTGGAGTTGTCTTTTGAACAAACAATGATTTCAATGCTGGATGTTCCACTCGGTTGACATCAAAATTGTCAAATCCTAGAGACATCAAGTTTTGATTAGTGCATAAATAACGTACGACACGTTTATACTAATCGGAACCGTTATAAGCAGAGTTTATACTGATCTGTTTGTCCTGTTGTTTGTTCTGATCCTGAATAGTGCTCACAGAATCGAATCACCAGCCTTGGCGTATGCATGTTGCTTGTGTGTATGTAGCTTTGAGTGAGGCACAAATAAATGACAGGAGGAACGTTGATGGCGGCACACTATTGTTCAAAAGTCCGTCATCAGACTACAGCCCAGATAACGACAAAAGATTATTTAAAACTTTCTATTGTATCTAAAATGGTTTGTGTGACGGAGAGGAGCAAGATCAGGGAAGCAACGTCAGACTCCTCAGAACCCTCACAATGTAGACCAATTGCTGGAAAACCATAGTGGTTTATCGTGAAAATAGTTGACCAGTCGACACATCAAACGTGATTCAACTGAGAAAACTGGGTACGGCAATGGAAGCGCTGGAAAAAAATGAATCTAGTCTGCCACTCAAAAGGACCAAATCGTACCGAGTTTGATCAAACTAGGTGAAGATGGGGAAAGGCGACAGGTCAAATATAGTGCATTTATTCCTTACTACTCATGAGTAACTAGAGACTATTGTAACAAAAGCGCTCCTGATCCTGGAATCAGTGACTCGGACAATTCATTGCCTTTCTCACTGGAGTTGTCGAAGACTGTAGACTGTAGACCAACTCCGGAAATTTGGCACGGTAATATAATGCAAGAGCTGCAATAAT
>SJOL01006360.1:17758-50292 GCA_004794785.1 Opisthorchis felineus | reverse complement strand
GACAAAATATTGGAGGAAGGTTAAAAACTACCGTTTATCAGGTACCAAATGTAAGTAGATGTTATCCTAGAAATAATCTTAAGTCCTTTTTTCGGTAATGTGTACTAACTAATGTGTACTCATCAGTTTTTAACTGACTTTTTGGGCAGTGAGTAAGACTGAGATGTAAATATCACCAGTTCAAATACAATACGGGCTATGGTATAAGTCTTGCATCAGTCGAGTGGACAAATGGCGGTCTCTAGCATGGTGGTTTCATCCACAGAGAAGCAGTTGTACTTAGGTTGCAGAATTCGAATCGGTCAAACGCAGTGTGATCTCTCCGGCGACCCCTCTAAACAAATTACCAGTGGACTGCACACTCACATGACTCTCGTCTGACAGTCGTCCTCCTGTCCCGACGAGCATGTTACCACTACTCCACCACTCCACGCTGGGCGCATCTAAATTTTTACGTCTAAACAGGTGAACATGTTCGGATTTGAGTGATGTGAGTAGAAAGCCCGGCAGCTCGAACGACAACCCAGTGACATACCTAGGTTGTGTCGATCGATTGGTCCGCCAGTCAGTACAAACCCCGTGCACTGCTGATGAGCTTTAGTAAGAGCAAAACTCGAGTCTAGTGGTTCCTCCCTATGGTATGGACCCAACGGAATAACTACTTCAAGACCACAATATTGCTTTTTGAACGAGAGTCACGTGAGTATGTATTCTACAAAATCCCGCGACCACCAACACCTGAAGTTATCAGTGATCATAAGCAAATCAACAGTTTGTACTCGATACCTAATAGGAATATCCAGATGAAATGTAAACAACTGGAAAAAAAACCTAAACCCAACTCGATTTAATGCAATTTTCCCCCAAAAACACAGTAACTACTGTTCACGTTTAGCGAATTCAGACAAACGCTTTCTAACATTATCTCCATCAAACTTTTCAGAAATTCTGGCAAGGATTCGTTCTTGGTTGTAACGTCTTGGATACATTGGACAATTAATAAAACATCAGAATGCTGGTATAATATGAGCGAAATTTCACTGCGATACGTCTTGGAAGCATCAGCGGTGTTTAGCATGTTTGTAGCATTCAGTTCCCCAAACCTCATTTTGACTCATTGGAAGAAAAGATTAAAGTGCCTTGTTCTTACTGTGTTTTTCCAAGTGTTCCATTTGCTTTGAATAATGTCCATTAGATCTGTTGGTTTTGCAATTAATTACAGGCAAAAATGTTTACATCTAATCAATATTCCAACATTTTTAATTGAAGGAGCTATGTCCAACCAGTGTAAGAGGAACATCAACGAATTTCTTCTCACTGGGCACTGATGATGAGACGTTTTCAAACAGAGTGCCCAGTTAAAGATACAACTCAATGGCCATTTGAGTATTTTTTCTGGGTTAAATGGGCGCGACCGAAACGTTTGTGCATCTCCAAGCAAACTGGCATTTTTACCAACGCGTTGTATTCTGCGAATTGGTGCTGGGTTCTTAAAATGACTGAACTGAAGATACCTGAAGAAAATCAGGAAAGACTGATGAAAAAAGAGGGCACAACTTGATTGAAACACTTGTAAAAAACAGTTTCCAAAATTTCATACCTACTTATTAAATAATTTTTATTGATCCCTGCAAAATCATCCGACAGAATTGGCTGAAGAACTGATAGAAGCTCTCGCCGGTAAGATTTTGTTTCGTCCATTTCCTTAAGCTGCGTTGTCCACATTTTTCCCCATCTTTTAGCCATATAATTATGTCTTTTTTCTGCGAAACTTTAACAAAAGGGTCTGGAGAGGCGCTGAAAGAGCTCATCCAAAATAGTAAGACCTGCTACATTTCGTATGACCTAAAATGTGATGTTTTTCTACTGCTTCGTATGTTACACACCAGGTTTTTCTGGAGCATGTACAGGGGACATTTGTTTCCTATTCTAGTCGCACTTGATGTCCCTTCAGGCAAAAATAGATCATGTACCCAAATGGCTTACTTATGTTTGATTACCAAACGCCTAGAGGGTGAAAAAGCCACATGTTTCATCGGATATTCGTGTTCTTCTATTTGAACGACCTAATTGAAATTCCCCATTTTTTCATGAAACACTCTCAGAGACAATTGAAAATTTGTTGGGCGAAATCAATGATACTCGTGAGTTAAACGGAGATGTCGAAGGATAATTTATTGGCTGAAAAGGTATTTTAACAATTGGAATGGCTTATTGATAAACTTGTTCAAAGGTTGAACCCCGAGTCGGAGATGAAGCTCATAGGGAAGGGGTTGCCGGCCAACAAATGGGACGTAAAGTCGAAACCAGTTGAAAAGTTACCTACCGGCTGCATTTTATGCCACGTGAAAGGAATTTAACTTATATGGTTTTGTTTAGTATACGCGAAGCAGTTATGTGACATAGGTTTTTCTTGTCTCAGATAAACTGATTAGCATGTTGCCACTCTACAGCACAGTTCAAAATAGGCTTTTCTCACTAAATTTCCTTAGCTGGCTTTTGAAGGACAACAAATATCTATCAAGCGTGCCATTTGGTTATTTGTGAGTACTTTGTATCAAAAATTTTCACGAACTCGACCGCCCATTGTTACTACAAGACATCTCAGGTAATCCATGAGCGTGAACTGTAAATTCCAAACTAACGTATCGATTAATCTTCTTCGTCCCAAAATGTGAATACACGAAAAAGGCAATGTGTTCAAATGTGAAATAATACATTTCTTCTACATATCCAGAGACTAACGCATTTTGACGAGTTTAACCTCGAAATTCTTCCTCCAGATACCACGAGTTCTGCCTCCGACGTGAGCATTAAGCAACATTCGAAGACTGTAAATAACAGTAATTTCGCACGTCCCTGAACTATCTCACACAATGATGTCTCTAGCGCTAACTGGGCCAACATCGATCCGACCAACCTTCATAGAAAAGACGCAGATTATGCACCTATTTTATTGCACCTAATGGTTGAATTCTTCTAAAGCTGCTGCTTTATGAGGGGTGAACCATAACTATGTCGTCATAACCCTCTGTCTGTTTCAGATTTCCAAGCTGGTTTCACCGAGATACAATCAAATTTCAGTAGGAATTACAGCGACAATGCTTCAAAAAATCCAGAGAACCCCCAAAAAGATAAATGTAACCTTTTTAACCAGTAGCCCGATGAATAATATAGTAATCAAAGTGTATAGGGGAGATTAGTGAAATTGAGGAAAACTTCATTAGGGCTTAATAAATACTTTGGGTCAGAATACTTTCTGTGGTCTGTCGAAGACTTCCACAGTCTATAGCGACTTTTTTATAGATTATCTTTGAGTCAACGCCACTCTCCAGGAGATCCAAGAAGGCAACTTCGGCGTGATGGTGTCTTGATGGAAGAAACTGCATCCCGCCGCCTATGTGATTACTAACTTCTTTTTCGTGATGCGTTTCATGAATGTTTACAATGACAAAAAAGCTCATGATCGTACCTGTCACAGGAACGTGAATAACACATTATTAGATGATTTGTTATATAAACAGTTGTTCCGTGTTGGGATACAATTTAGTGGCAGACAGCTCCTGAGGAACATGTGAGTTACAAATCCATTTATGAAGGTGTTTTTTGTTGACAAACATTAGCAAACTTTAGGTCGAAATTTTCCGAAAAATCCAGAGAAGGAGTTTACTGGCATATGAGAATACTCAACTTGAACTTTGTTCGTCTTTTGAAAGTGGTCAGTTGCTTTGCGTTTGTTTAATTTGTGGCTTCTGCTTCTCCAAAAAGCTTCCTGATTTGCTAGAATGATGCATAAAGTTTAATTTAACCAAAAATCCGCCAACCCTAAGCCTTTTGATGAGTTATGTAGAAGTATTCGTGATCTTATCAAGTGAATGCCTCAAGCGAGTGCTTGCAACTTGGCTTTCGAGAACATACATATTTGCATTTCAAACGGATGAATTGTCTACCTATTCTTCAAACGTTTCATAAGGGCTTTCAAAGAAACTTATTGATCGATCAGTTAAGTTTTAGACTCAGTAAGATAACAGCAAACTAGAGAATCGGTGAACCGCATTTGCACCACGCTCGTTCCGTATAAATTTAAAAAAGCAAATTCTAAAACGAACTGGTTACAAACAGCACGGTATGCATGCCTTGTTTCATACATTCGTAGCTACAACTTTCCACAGTCAGATGGTTTTCAACCAGCTAAAAACCGGTTATTCTCGTTTGGCTGTTTATTCCAAAAGGGAGTCTGGTTACTAATTCCTGATTTCAGCGAGGAGCACTGTCGTCTGCACTTTGCATCAATGAGCATACTATGGTTCTCAGGCTCCCTACGGACTCATAGTGTGGACTTGCATTCTGCCATACATGACGCTGGTTTTCTACGTACCCGTGGTAAACATTTTGCTGACTCACAGTTAAACTCACCCAATACAGATGATTTCTTGAAATGTGACAAAAAACCGAGGGATATGAACAAATTTTAGACAAAAAAGACACATTTGTGCGCTAAGGAAAATGCACTAGCAAGTGGAATCAAACCTCCGACCTTTTGCCCAAAATGCTGTTCCAGTTGACTGCCAACCACGCTTGTTTCACATTGAAGCTCTGCAACCAAACTCCAGGATGACTCAAGTAGATTAGTGTGACTAAAATCAAGCGAATACGATGGTTCACTTGGTTGGGCACTCGGATTTCTGCCGAGAATTCTGTAGTTCACGTACCAATTAGGCGTACATCTTCGTTCGTGCCATGTTTACTGAAGGCGGCCTTTGGCCACAAATTCCATAAATCGCGCAACTCCTGCACATAACATAATGGTTGTAACTCCTCTGTAGTTTCTCATAGCCTAGTCAAGTCTTCCATTATTTTTTCATCAAACAGATTATAACCAATGTGGTCAGAGGGCCTTCCAGACCCTCTGGCGGTTATAGAGCTTAACGCGGTGTTTATGACTCGGGAGTTTCACAAGTCCTTATAGGTCTGCGACACGTTAATCGTGTATACTTGCACACAACCATGCGTTCACACAGCAAGGAATCCGGAATGAAAATTATCCTGCCCATTTGTAGCTTCCCATATTTCTGGAGTTCTGCCGCACGCATTATTCCAAAGCCTCAAACAACCTAGCAACAATTTGCTGCCAATTTCTTCAATAATATGAGGGAATTGGAACAAGTTACGCGTCAGATTTGGGTGGAAATATGCACCCTTTAATCAAGAAATGGTCCAGTTCCCATAAATTGGACGTGTGCGTGGTGCTAACCATAACAACATAAGATTGTTAAATGGGGGCGAGATGGCTCAGTGGTTAGAGCTCGAATATACAGACCGGAAGGTCCGTGGTTCGAACCCGACCTCTGCATCTCGACTTCTCTCTCTAGGCTTGGGCAACCCGGCAGTATCTCAGCCCTTGTACTTCCTTCTAGGAGACATGGTAGCTAGGCACAGCTGAATGATTATCTTATCTTTTTAAAGATTGTTAAATAGCTTGAATCGACACATTGGTTGTTATTTTGGCCTTTCTGTTTAAAGGACAGAATTTTTGTTGCATATGTTGTGGACATTACATAATACATGAATGAAGAACGAAGAATAATTATATTTCAGCCCTTGGAGATGGACGTTCATTGGGCGCTTCTAAAATGTATACTGTGGCAGTTGTTCCACCCTGAAAATAAATATTTTAAGCTGTCAATAAAAGTGATTATTTCTAGAGTGTTCTATGATGGGACACCAACTGAGGCTGACCTTTACGGCTGATTCGTCTAATCTAAATGTGGCTTTCCAAGGAAGATATAAATGTATAAGCCGCAATTTTGTTTAAGTAGACTCGTTTTGAATAGTTGATTAGATAACTCGTTAGGAAAACACGTAAGTTAATTAATCTCACTAATTTTATTAAAACTGTCTTAAAACTCTTCTTTGTTTTTATACAACGAAGCCAAACTCGAAGGTTACTTTACGGGTTCTGTAGTCATTGTCGAAATACAGATTTTCCTAACAATTTCTGCAGTTTTATTAAACTTAAAAATGTCAAAATCATGCCATTCGCTTTTGATTTCACACAAACTGCAGTATGGTTTGGAAAACAGCTGAATAGTTCCCTGATGGGTCCGATTAGGTGTATATTGCTGTTTAGGTAACGGCAACGCATTTTACAGAAATGCGTTGCCGTTATGAAATGAGCAATATTTTCGTTTTATAGGAAACGTCCATGGGTGCCGTAATGAATGATTCTTTGGTACACAACTAAGAAAACCTACGGTGATGCATCTGAGGAAAGCCGCCGACGATTGGCCTGGCCATTCGGCCAACCGTCATAAACTTTGGACATTAACTCTTTGCTTTCCTACTCTTTCGGGTGATTGAGGTCACTCGTATGTCTAGCTCAACTTCTATTGGCCTTGTCTTATAGACGGATGCTTCAGAAGGCATAATGCAAATCCCTAGCCTAGCCATAATACTGAAAAGTTTGAATTAGCCGTCAATTTCGTATTGGCGCGAAGAAGGCCGAGGATTCTCAAGTTTTGAAACTATTTTAAACTTTATGCTACTAACGTGACAATTTCTAGCCCTAAAACTGTCGTTCCTCTGTTTCATGGGACTGGAAAATACGTTCTTAATGACGACCGATTGAGTTTAACACTCGACCAGAATCGAGATTGAGCTTAAATCTTGAGGCAGCTACAAACAGTATGTGCGTTGTAGAATGTGGGCAGTACCAGTATAAACATTGTCCCAACCTACCACACCTACTCGGTACGAATTGGTTTGGCGTAGTCCTACGAGGTGCACTTGACCCCATGTATGAAATGCCTGTCCATCATTTACTGATAAATCCATCTAGCAGGCCTCAGTTGGTGAGAGCATTATAAAGCAAAAAAATGCTGTTGTTGGGAAGAAAGCTAACTGACCCGTGCCTATGCACGAGGGAACCCAAGCACTCTGGTAATTCCGTGGTTGGGCCGCTGGATAGTAATTCAGTCATCATCGTATGTACTCCACGATCACTGGCTCGCTTTTAACGGTAGAAAGCAGAGATGGAATTGTTTAAATGGCAGTTTACTGAATGGCTGGGTCAAGTGTGACAGACTCTTAACCGAAAGGTTCTCATGACCTCGCCCCTGCAATGTATATATTTGATGACGTTCTTCCGTTTCTGGCTGCAGCCAAGCACGCTTCTACAGGATTTCGTTGGTTAAATGGTCATTTATCAAAAGGTCTCCCCAAGAAAATGTGCCAACTGAGCACACGAGTAAGCTTATCAGAGCGTTTTAGTTCAAGTCAAGCAAACTTCATGAGTTATTCAAACGGCGTCAGTCAAGGTGCAATATTAGATATTGTGTTCAGCTGTTCGCCTGACTATAGCAAAGGCACTTCAAAAAAAAAACTTGCATCAGACAATGAAACGAACGATCTCAAACAGCCTTACTCGTTGTAGAGTAATCACCCACCTCTCAACTTTATCCCCATAGGCAATCAAACAGTTTTCAGTGACCGTTTTAAGAGCTTATATTTAAAACTGTGATGAAGGCCATCGTTGGTTAAATTTGACCATAAATGGATTGGAGTCAGCTTGAAAACCCTCCACTGTACAACGATTATTATTCGTCGGAACCAGTTGGGATGTTCGTCGTTTAAGGTTTCCGGCCTATTTTCACAATTATTCGTGTTACCTAGGTAATCAGCACCAAAATGCGTTCGTGGAAGCTTACGAAACTGCGTACTCTGAAAGACGTTGCTTTGTGTTGATAAAGTGCAAATGTCCTAGTGACGGTGGGTGAAGATAATTGCTTCGCTAAGCTCATCCAGATTCGTTAACTAAATTAGGCGGACGAACCGCCACACCTATCCTGCTTAAAAAAAATTTTCAAAAGCAGAACCAAAACGGAAACTTGTGATCAAACATTTGTGCAAGCTAACTGCGTGATCACTAGGTTTCTTCGGGTTGTAACTTCCACGTATGGTCTTGACAGCCCTTCGGTTGCTGAAGGAATTCATATTAAGTAACGCAGTGTGAAACTAATAAAGCTCCACGAGTTTTTAAGTATCGTTTCCAGGAGGTACCTTAGTAAATCGGGTAAAGTCCTTTTAGCTCACACTAGAAACACACTTCTGGATGGAAATTGGATTAATTTTCCCTCGATTTCCCCTCTAAGCCCCATACTGCAAGACAGGTTCAACTAATCGCCAACAAGTTGTTGCAAGCGGACCATACCGGAGAAAGCTCCGGAGTTAACCATATTCAGACTGGTCATCAGGCAGATTATGTCTTTAGAATGAATACAAGCCGATTAATCGATCTTCAAAATGTACCAAGATGTTGCAAAATGTATCAAGTGTCTAGCGGCAACCGTGTATTTTATCGACATAAATGACTACAGATTGCAGAATGTGTTCGAAACCAGGGTGGCTATAGGTGAATAATATGCTGGTTTTGTAAGGACCACATTGACTGATTCGCAAAGATGGTCCCCATACGGTAAACAATGTATTCATCTTTGTCTGCCTTCAGTCTGTGGCCATGTTGAAAGGACCAAAAATTACGTCTGTAAGCTGGAGTTCAGATGACATGGTTTGGAAGATCGATTTTGTGCACTTGTGGTCAGACTTAAAGCGAAAAGTTCCCTAGCATCAGAACACAATAACGACTTTTATATGAAGAGGTCAAGCGAGGTTCAAAGTTTGGTGATGTGTCGAACATCGAAGCCAGTGGGTCTCAACATTGTGACGACAAATTCCATGGAGTCGAGAAGTCCTTTGATGGATGAAGAAGCGTTTAGCTAAGTGGCCAAATTTCCTCAACGTGTACACTCTCTTTTTTGAAGTAAAACGACCAACACAGGAATATTATTATACACGGGGCACTTTGTCTAATTTACAAAAAATGTGGGCTTTGAAATAAGAATGGAAATGTTGTAATTGTTTCAAGAATTCTCTGAATGCTAATGCGAACAAAGTCTACCATACGAGTTCTTAGGTTAAATAAATCTGGATCTGTCAATGTTCGCAAGTTTATGGAATGTGTATAGATAAGACTATTGACCTTGTACTCCGAGTTTGTATCTAGCCGAATTGTTCGTTTAAAAATGATGTGAATCAAAACCTATTACTCGTACTAACACGCAACTATCGTATAAATGCATTCAATGTATCTTGTCATTACACGGAATGACTGAAGATTTCGGGTCCCATAGAGTTTGATGAAATATTTCCAAAAGTTTCATCACGCAATTGTACGACGTCACTCCGCTGAAATTATGCTCGTAGGCTTAAATTGCAGGGAACTTTAACTCGCTTATAAAAATCCGTGTTGGCTACAGCTTATCAAGTGAATTAATGGCCTTACTCAGATAGCAAGAGGAAGCGGAAGGTGAATTGAAGAAAGGACGGAAGGAACAACTAGTCTCCTTCCATTTTAAACAATAATCGTTTGACAAATTATTTTGTTCCTTACACCCTTGCGAAATGCATTGTAATTAACCTCTACTTGATGAGCTTTATGAAGTACGAAGCCAAATGGTGGGCTCTCGGATTGTTTTCAGCGACCAAGTGAGTAGTATGTTCAATTAAGTAAATAGACTGAATTAAATCAAAGCGTGAGGCGGCTTTTTGTGTACAGCATTCAGCCAAAGAACATACTAGACGAGACATTCAGCACAATTTAGTGTTCAAGTAGGACACAAAGCTGGGGCAATACCCACCTGATGAACCTCAAAAATAACGAAACCGGTCGTCAGTTGCCGAATAATTTTGTTCAACCACACCAGCAGTGTGTTATGTCGAGAAAATTTTATGATCTCCCATTATTCAACAGTCGCAAATCGGCAGAAAAGTAGCACCGTTGAACCTGGGCACCAATTTCGCGATATTTCTGCACCTTTATTTGAATGGAATTATCAGCATCAAACAGATGTTCTTTTCGAAGGTTTCACTGTAGTACTGAGCAATCTCAGAAAAATAATCGAGCCTGTTATAAGCCGTATGGCTAGGATGAACCCCGCAAATTTTCACGACTTGCAATTCACCAGAATACAAGATCAAATATACTATTGAATTAAACTTGACCTCATGATAATTCGCCCATTCATTTGCTTACTCCTCCTATGTAATTTTGATCTCCATTTGTTTTGCTCTTCTGTACCCGCCACTCACCTTGCCGCAGAGGCCATCCCGTCCGACACTTGCGTACTAGCGTGTGTGTGTGTGTGAATGTGAGCAAATGACCTCCTTACCCATGCGCGTTCATGTCCCGTTTGCTAAGCCTGCTTTGACTTGTTTTATCATGGGTTCCGTGTGATCGTCCCCCCAATCAGAATCTCGAAACTGTCGTCGGAGTGGACGACCGCAACCCACACTACTAAGCCAAAATTCCGCTCACCGCTGTTTGGTGTGCGGACGTTGACACTGCACTGTGCCGGTCAGAGAAAGACTTGTGCACTTGTTGGCGCTACGAACGTGGACAGTTGAGATTTGTTGCATAAAATGGCTTACACTTGTGTACACAGTACCGTAAAATTTCGAACCCAATTCTTCCTTTTGATATTCGGGATTGTCGAACCTACGCGTCACTCAAAGTTCCGTACCGGGAACGCCAACATATACTACTATAATCTAGAACAACGTACTGCCAATAAACATGTCGGAGGGATAAAGCAAGCGGAAACCCAGGTGGGGCGCAACTCGTGACGCAAAACGTTGGGATCCACTGGCCCAAACTAACTTTTAACCCGTTGTCATAGGTAAGCCAGTCGTGGTCGGCCGGTATGCCTTCTTGACACACAGGCGATGTCAGGTCTTGAGGCAGTATGGCTTATGGTATATTTCCAAGAAATACAGAAATGGATAAATTAACAAGCGTTTATTCCATAAGCCTTTTCAAAGTTGGGATATGGAGTTTTAGTTCCTAAGCATATTAGAATTTGCCAATGAGATTTCTGCAGGTCTTACAAACAGCAATATGTGATATGGGTACCTTCCAGGCCAGAAGTAGACATGTAATACTCGATTCGATCTCTCCTTTTAGGGCAAAGGAACCGATTGAGTTGTTGAGATATCAGGACCTGTTCCTTTACACGGTGGAAATTGACTGAACAGTCACAAGAACAGTGATTTCCACCTGAATGTCAAGATGAATTTCAATGTATACGATTAACTCTTTTGTCTAAACTTTTACACAGTTCAGAAAAATTCTTTTCAGCATCGAGATAGGTCGACAAAAAGCCGGCAAAATATAGAAACGTGGGCTGCGGTAACCTTTAAATTTCTCTGCAATAATTCACCAGCCATCTCGAATCCCCTTCTGGGTATTTTTTTACGCCCGTTGGGTGGAATTCTAACACATTATAGTCCGGCTACGATAAAAAAAACAATCTGCAACGCGATGGTAGATTTTAAATCCACAAACAAACGAATTCATCTATTCATCTTCATCTACAGACTCATCGCTCCATTCAATCTGAAACGTTTTAAATGGAATGCAAGTTTTGGGTTACAGTAAGAATTTGATACTCAAAATTGGTTCAAATCTTAGGAGTATTTTGAATAGGTTTACTTGAGCCCATACTGAAAATCCCCATGAAATAACTTGAAACTCACCATTAACACACACAGCTAGATTTGTGAATGGGCCATTTTTGTGTTTGCTCAAAGGTTGTGAAGCGCTGCGTGCTGACTTGTTCTGATTCACGGTTTTCGACAGACCGCAGTTCATGAACCCCAGACATATTCCACTCTAGATAGCGGAAATAAATCGCAGGTCCACGTGGCTACTCAGCGCTAGACACTTAAAAGTATGCTTCCTGACAGCCAGTCGTTTCACTCAGAAGTTTCAAAGACAAACCTGAAAAAACACTGGCAGCATAAACTAAAAAACAAATATTCCTGACACAACCCTACTCATAGTGCTGATAAAAACTCTTCAGCAGCGCACCACATTTTTTGATCTTCTTGGGGCCTATGAGGCTGACCTGGTCCTGGGGTTCCATAAAACTCATTCCCAACTCCGAATAGTGGGAGTTATCCATTTATTTTCGAACTAACCAGAAACCCCATGAGGTACACTCATGGCATATTAATTTGCTTTTTACGGATGACTCAACCGAATACCAAACGAGTCGCTCGATAATATGTTATTTGTCAACTGAATGTGCTGCATAAAAGCCACCTCATGTTTCAATTGGTACGATTTTCGAGATATCGCAGTGTACTATCCTGAAGGAATTACTCACAATCTACGACTAGTTTCGCTTTTCTTGGGGAAAATCGGGAAGGCGAAATCCCGGACTTTCTGTCAACCTTAAGTTTTAAGTGAACCCAAACTGTACGAAGTTCTCGAAATACACTTATTGTTTTACAGCTGAGTGTACTGCACTGAGGCGGCCTAATACCCTAAGTGGACATTCACGTAGGATTCAGGTTAGTCTCCCATAAGAGCCAAACTGGTGTGCAAATGAGTGTAGTTGTCGAAAGCTGTTCAATTTGGGTTCAAGTAGAACATAAAGTTGACGGAATGCCGGGGATTGCGATACATCATAGGCCTCAAGAAGGGATAAGCCGGTGGTGGATTGTCAAAGTGTTTTCAGCAAACTTGTGAGTGGTTTCCGCCTCGAAGAAAAACTGGAAACCCTTTAAAAAACCGTGATTCGGAACTGCCAAGTTGCACAAAAGTACTGATTGCTTAGTAGGGCATTCAACAGTGTTCGATCAAACAAACGGTGGGCAGAATAATACACATCTAATATATAATTAACATTGTGAATCTTTTTCGCAAACAATGCGACTCACGTATCCTTCATCTGGAGTGTCCGAAACTATAAAACATGTGCGCATCCATGTGCGTTATCTCGTGAAAACAAGTAGCATTTGCGTTTTTAAATCAACATTGAGGGCCGGCAGTGGGTTTCTACCTGACCATTCTAGTCAGGCTTAAGCTAACAGAATGATCCTTGGGAAGAAAGAACCTCCGTGAATTTAACATGATTTGTGCTCATCAGTTTTCATTTTATTCATCCACATTGAAATCCTGCAAAAGCCTATACAGTACAATGACTGCACTTCAGGTAAGCAATTGACTAAATTTAGTGAATTATTTCGTTGGGGTGTTGTGATGTGTTTTGGGCGACGCCGGAAAAGTGAAAATAAGCGTATTTGAGGTGCAACAGCGGTAGCTGGCATTCGGAAGAGATTTATCCCAAAGAATGCCGACAGACTTAAGTTGATACGTTAATATTCTTTGCCGGACATTGATGTGCGTAAACGCTTACCCTTCCGGCCGAAATCGTCCCCCGAAAGAGCTAGGAGAAAGCTAAAACGTACAACCTATCCAGTGTCCTAATGTGCGCAACTTTGAGATGTCCTATTGACAAGGTGATAAAGGTGCACAAAAACATTTGGCCAAGCATGACTTATGGCTTTTCATCACACCAAAACTCGGAAATAACGACAAGACGAAGTCTACTTGTGTCAACATCCCTAAGTTTAGCTTCAACCAGATGCACCATTCAAATGAGACCGGAACACATATATGCAGCCATTCTGGATGTTGGTTGTTCAGAATCGTAAACGCTGAGCACATCCTGCATCATGATAAAGTACTGACGAGGAGTATCCATATTATTCATTTTCATTCCCTTAATCAATCGCTGCCGGCAACAGTTAACCGGTTTCAGTAGATGTCTTTTTGTTTGTCACAAACAGGCAATGCTGGTCACAGAAAAGTGAGGTTAAACAGCACGTCTGACAGATCCAGTTCACCCAGTCCATACGCACACGATAGATTCTTGCACTTTGAGACCAGGTCAATAAAAGGCAAAAAGCAGTTTTGAACTCATGCAGGCTTGTGCCAGTCCACTTCGGTAATCTACACAACACCAACCAAATTACTGCAACTTCTTGATCCACCAAGCCCTTCACATTTATCCTCTCCTTTCATCCGGCTTACAGCCACATTTGAAAAATCTAAGGATTTGTAGTGGCCTGTGCCGACTTCTCAATAATCTGGACTTGTACATCATTATCCCGTGAGTTATAAGCACGCTGCTTATCATTCCGTCTATTTTATTACAATTTATGTATTGATTGTTTTGTTTAAGGTGTCCAGAAATTTTCGCTCACTGGGTAGCATTGACTTTGTCCGCGGTATCAACGGTCACTTTAGGTTTTCCGGTTGGTTCTGGTAAGCCTTCTACCCACATTAAAATCTGCTTCATTTGTCAGACATCACAGATACACGTGTCAATGGAGTTGTGTAATTTGGGGGACTCATCGTTTCCTTGCTGCCTGCTATTGGCAAACGTAGAGAGAGCAGACTAGTAGTTCAACAAAAGCGCATACGTACAGAGCCCAACTGCTTGCTCCAAACTGTCCCATTCACTGCTAACTTCAGATGACCACATATCGATTCAATTGATTCAAAACAGCCCACCATGGCCTTACTAGTTCAATGTCCTTTATTTCATTCGTACTGAGATATTTGAGGATCTGAACCGCCTAAGCCGTTAGTCACACAAGTGTTATGGTTAGGGTCCTCACCTTGGTCCTCACGTTATCACCGTGTCTTTAACTAATGTATGATGTTCATCTGCATTTCTTGGTGGCCTATTTTCGCTTAGCAATTCCGGTTTGCACCTCTTGGTTTTTTATCATGTTTAAACCTCTGTACAGTCGTTGTATTTCATTTTGTGTACGCAGTTCTCAGTCTCAACAATCGATAGACGATTCTTTAATCTCAGAAAATCTGATTTTAGTTTTTTCCCCATCCACATGCCGTATTCAACACCCTTATAATAAGGTCAAATGATGCTGTTTTCTAGGACATGATCACTATCTCTGTTCACTCTTTTTTGGTCTTCCTGCTGGAATCAAGGCCCATCTTACTCAACCCACCGTTTTTCAGCCTCGACTTGCCCTTCTGTTCACCGACCGGCCTTCGATATCAAACATTGCTGTGAACTACCATAGGACAAGTCGGTGAGTTACAGTTTTGGCAAGCAGTCGTTCCTAATTTTCCGCCACGCTTAAGCACAGCTCATTACACTGGAGTTGGTGTCCGAAGTGGACTCAGCTCGAAGCTGAAACTGATGATTTGAGATACCAAGATAGTTCTGAATATATCTGATTTGGTCACAACATACGCGTCATCTGAGTGAGGTCCAACTACCCTCGGTGTCCTGCCAACTGGAACTTGGGATATTGGAGATTTTAGTATCAGACATAAACTTGACGTCTAACAACTGGGAAGTGAAATTACCGAGACTTAAACGTATTTTCAAAGCGTCTGTTTTGTTCAACAGAATTTCAGAGCCTTGCCTGTCTCTCCAAATGTGAAAACCGTTAAGCTGACCAAACTCTCTGGTTCGGTGTAATAGGAGTGAACTAGTTTGACAGCGCAACGATCATACTCCCTTCATACGAATTCCAGTCAACTTGCCTTTCAAATCTGAAATAGAATCAAACGCTTCTGCACTGATGGCCTGTAAAGTATCAAGTGAAACCGAGGTTCAGGGTATTCAATGAAATAAACAACCGATATCACTTAAAAATTAACACAGGAAATAGAATTTTGTCCTGTTTATGTTCCAGTACATTTATGGATATCGTTCTGTTAATCTCTTTTTAGTTTGAACGTAATCATTCAGAAGAGGATAAATAATATATATTTGATCGATTCAATGTGAACTGGAATGTGCATCATTTTCAAGGGCTGTTGATATTCTGCTGTTTCAATGAAGGACATGAAAAATTCGTTCTTGAACTTGATCAGAGCTTTCGGCAGACTTACTTGATTCGCTCTCATCCAATGCAGACCTGACACATTTGAGCAACGTACGTGAAAACAGTTTGTAAACAGCGTTTTTCCAAAATATTCACTTGTGCTGTATCAAGAACGCACTATCACGCTTTTCACACATAGAAACCTCATTTTGTATGTGCGCCACAAGTAAATACTTGTTTCGAGCAAAGATCTGAGCGAATAACCAAAACCTCAGGATGCTTTTGTTTTGAATGGGAACCGCTACGTGAGCGATCCGATATCAGCCACTTGAACCCGAGCTTGAAAATTTCAGCCTCTTGCCCATTGCGGCACATCTGGATCAAGATGTCAAGCATTGGGGTGTAATGTGGGAATCAAATGAGGGTAGCAAGGGCTGGACAGTCGACTTATTCACCCGCATGTTAAGAAGTTACGCCGAACTTCGCCCGTTCAAGACCAAGCAAATAGCGGGGATAAAGTTTATTCGCTACGTGGATCTTGCGAGAAATTCACATTATTCAGTGCTGATGATTGGAGACGGACAGTGCTATCTTATTTGTAACCAAATTTCCACTTCAAGTTCTTGGTCTGTGAAGAAGCGTGGGTTGGTTGGATGATCTTCATTCCTGCTGCCGCATATGAAATCACCAGAAGGGTACGGGCGTGGATTTGCCTGTTCAGTTCTCGCCCTCAGTTTGAGAGCCCAACAAACAGCCCATGTTTGATCTGACAGGATCATTCGTTTTATCGAAACATCCCTTCATTATTCATTGAAAAAAAAACAGGATTATTTTGTCTGTGTGGGAGAGACTGAATTCTCTTGTAGTCGTATTGCACGTGATGAATGCAGCCAGACTATACCCTTGATGTTTTGTTCTACGTAAAATTGTCGTTGGCGGACGGCCAAAGATTAGTAAGCCGGCTTCTGCTGTTGTGGTTGCCCAGGCTAGAGGCAGAGATTACCTTACCCGTTTCCTCTCTAACGTCATGTTTTGATGAGCAAAACTTCTCAGGGTGTGAACGACAGCAAAAACTCGAGTTCACCGCTGACCTGTCTTAATTTTTGTGGTTGACCACTGTCCGCTAAACGCAGCTTGCCCTAGATTCAAATGGTGTACAGTCCGGTCGTCGCCGATTAGTTCAAGTGTAAAACAGCGGACAGTCTGCCAAGGTTTATGTTGGTGTAACCACTAAAAAGCCCAAAAATTCTGACCAGACCTCGTAAGTTTCCTCTATCAAATGAAAACAGGCCCACGGTTTGCAACCTATCATGAGCTGTTTCACCATGTCACCTTTTGTTCCAGAGTCGTCGATTATTAAATCCTACGTATTCATGCTACAGCAAAAACGCCTGGAAAGTTAGAATCTTTGTCACGGAAATGGGCGAGTATTACTGCATTCAGTCGCATGAAACCCTGGTTTCTAGACGATATTTTGGATCATTCAGCGCAACAAGATCTCATGCATATGCTGAGATGGCAAAAACCTGGGTCCTTCAATTTCCACAACATTTAACGGATTACATAACAAAGATCATTCCAGTGCTTAGTGAAGGTCTTCAGGTCAAAGTTCTTCCTGCAAGTGAAGTCAATCTATGTCAAAAAGCCAAGAGGCTCTGTACAGCTGTTTCGTCCCTATTGGAAAGCATCAGCAGTGCACATCTCACGAAACTCCAGGGGGTTTCACACTGTTGATCGGCCGCTCGCTGAACCAGCCGGAAATTTGCGGGTTCGAAACCCTTTTTTTCTTACCCGGAAATGGTTATTAGCAAGGGTTCAGAATGGGAAACAGTGCTTTCTCCTGCTGGTTGCCTAAGCATATATGGTGCACGTTCTAAACACCCTAAAAGGGTAAATCTTATTTCATAAAGGAACTGCTCTCAAGGTTGCTGAAAGTTGAAACATTCACACAAAATAAATAACATTGACTTGACACATTTTTCAGTTTCCCGTTAGGTAGATCCGTCCCATTGGTGTTGACTGGTTGCTTCTTCTAGGGTAACAACAGGCCAAGCTGACGGATCAGCATGCAAATCCTCAGGAGGCAAAAGTTCTTCACCCGTGGCTTGTCTTTACTGGCGCTGTTATCGGTACATTTTTCGCTTAATGTTGAACGTAAGGAACCTAGTGCCGGAAATGAGTTATTTTTCCATCAGCATCACCGGTTGGATAAAATCACTGTATCTATGGGCGAAATTCGCAAGTCAGAACACATTTCACCTTAACTGTTACCAGTGCTGCTAATGTTTGGATGAAATGAATTCCAAATTTAGAAATCATCGGGTTACTACAGCTCAGGAATTGATAACACTGCACAATGTCTTTATTGGGAAGAAAACCACTCAGTTTTGCGTACAGTCCCGTTTTCCCTTCTGAACCAGGCTATTATTAAGTAACAAAGCGTTGATTCCTCCGTTCAGCAATTGTCACCTAGGGGAACCTATCACACTCTCCGAGGATGTGGCTGTATCTATCTGGCAAGATGATCTTGAGTATTTCGGGGTCATTCAAAAATCACCCCAAATGCAAGTGTTGCTCAAGAATCAGCTACCTTCTTAAGTTTCAGTAGACTCGAAGTCATAATACCGATTTTTTTGAAACGGAAGTTATACTCAACTCTCCAGGCAATACGCTTCATGTAGGTTGGTTGTACGATAGATAAACGCATGATATCCCTCTCTGTCCAAAAGAATGCTTAGTTGTACACTCGTTTTAGTACTGCCATCATCTAACCATAACACCTGTCAGCTGACTGATGAAACTATACGGTAGCGAGACAGAACCGATATCGGCATAAATGAGGTTTACGACAACTACTCTCATTTGTATGTCAATTTGGTTTTCTCGGGAGGCTCAACTGAATCTCTCGTTTATGATATTCTTCAACTGGATGTACAGCATAAGGGCCGCCTCATGTTTGGTACGATGTTCTAGATATCCAGGTATCCAGATATCCAGGAAACTACTCACAAGGTTGCTGAAAACTCTTCGACAGACCACGGCCGGTTTCGTCCTTCAAATTCGGACTTATCAGGTAGGCACAGTCTCTGAGTTTTCGTCAACCTCTTGCTCTAATTGAACCCAAAGTTAAGTTAACAGGTAACCAAACAAGAGTGTGCGTGACTCTGAAAACTAGTGAGGTTGTTTTGGGCCTGTTTGAAATCCAGAATGCGAAATCTGCTTTAATGAGAATGTTGCTCCTAAACGGGGGTCATCAGGCCATGTTAGACGATTACACATAGCTAATAAAAGGAAATTAAATTATCATCAATATATTCGAGAAATTAACTTGCCTGAGTTCACTGCCCCAATCATGCATAACAAGCAAATCGTGCCTGTCACACCAAGCATCATCCCTCGATTTCCACCACTTCACTCTATACTCTCCACAGTTTATACGGTCTTCTCACAAGCTTGTTTTTCACGAATTGTTGGACAATTCTTCAGGGTGTGCAAATAATCAATGGAAGTAAGCACACGGTTTGAGAATCCCATTTGGTAGGCGACTGCCAACTACTTCATGTTTTTGTTTACTTCAAGAAGCCGAAGCTCATGCACATAGATGGCTAAACACTCACAATGTTTGGCTTAATGAAGTGTGGCTCCTCACTTTACCATCGCACGTGCATTATTGAACGAATCCGATTAACTACATGAACAGGTGATATTTTACTCAAATACAAACTAGGACATTTTTGCGGAGCGTGAAAAAGTAATTTTCTACCAAACTTGTGCCCCAAAATAAAGTTTTGGAGTACACCGCGATGGCATTCGAAAATTTCAGGATAAAACCGAGAATTGCAAGTGGGCAATGCTCACTTGAGAGATGCACTATCACGGTCTGTGAAACTGTGCCACTCTCCCAAGGGTTCGACCCTGAGGATGACTGTTCAAATAGCTGAATATGAAGTTTTTTATTCATTTAAAGATGTGACACAGTACAATGTCCTTGCAATGATGGTCTGTCGATGGCTTCCTTTATTACTACCTGTGTTTCTATCAAGTAAACTGACTACACAGGTGTTTATTCCAAGATATGAAAACGGCGGAGCTGCCAAAATTGGATCCACTATGTTTTAGCACCTTCCTCAATTGTTTGAAGACTACTGTCACATTTTTTGCATTTCTCCAGAGTAGTCAGAAGCTCAAGATTTTATTCATCAAGCGAAGCCAGTCGGTGTGATAAGCCTGGAAAATGATTTCATCCTCGCTGGAAATTAGTTTAACTTCACTGTCCATGAATCTCTAACAGAACGCAATTCCGCAGCCTTCTGAACTAAAGAGCAAACTGGATAACTCCCCACTTACCTTACATATCTGCATTTGACTCGAACTGAGCATTATTATTTGAGCACAACATAGAATGATCATGCAAATTAGTGCGTAAAACCAACAGCGGTCTCACTGCAGGCCTAGAGCAGAGGTTGCTATCATGTACCACGCAACTGATAAGGTGGATATTCTGTAGGTTCTGAACAGATGCACCGTGGTTAAATCTATATCCATCTATCAGGCTCGATTGTTCGCCATCAATATTATACAGAATTTGAATGAGCTGTCTAGCACCACAAGGCTGGTGGTTCTTGCAAATATCTAACTAATTCAAGCCTTGATGGTAAACTCACACTCAATCCACAACTGATGCCTGTCTAAAGCATGAAGTACTATGGAAGTCGGGTTCATCCCAGGACCAATGTATTGGACCTTGTACCAGTGAGAAGTATCACTGCTATCTTCGACTTCATCTACCTCATCGTTATTTGTCTCGGTAACGTTGCCAGTAGCAACAGCGTCAATACGGACAGAGCAAACAAATCTTAACAATACTGAAACTCATCAGGATTTGGGTAAAAAGCGAAAACATAGGTAAAAACTCTGAGAGGCCTCACAACCTTAAGCCACATTTTCATATGGAAACTGCTCACAAGGTTGTTGAAAAATCTTCGAAAGCTCACGACCTGTTTCGCCCTTCAAATTCGGGCTCATCAGGTAGGGTTCAAGTAGAACATAAGGTCGACGGAAACTCGAGGACGGCGCCTACCTGATGAGCCCCAAGAAGGGCGAAACTGTTTGTGGGCTGTTGAAGAGTTTTCAGCAACCTTGTGAGTAGTTTCATTTATGAAAATATACTGCGATATCTCGAATATCGTACCAACTGTAACACGAGGCGGCCTTTATGCAGCAAATTCAGTTAAAGAACACCAAAAACCAAATTGATATGCAAGTGAGTGCATTTGTTAAAACCACATTGTCCAATTCCCTACAATCAGCATCCAACATAGCTGACCACCTTGACTTACCACACTGTTTATTAGATTGTCGGAAACTCTTCAGCAACCCTCACCGGTTTCGCTCTTCTTGTGGCCTATCAGAGGGACACACTTCCATAGTCCCCGTCAAACCTATGTTGTTTTCAAACACCACATACCCCTTTAGGAATTTCTGTATCAACGAACAATAGGATATCTTCTAGGAAGAAGGGGTATTATGGAACTCCTTTAAGGGATTCCGCCCGGCAGATGCCACTCAAATGAGCCAACCAAACACATGCACACATGAAAACCCACTGGCTAAGCACTAGTTTGTAATACCCATCTCGGTTAAATGCGGACAGGAGCTGAATACCGGGCTTTTCCCTCTTCACATGTAGATGAGTGATCAGGTGTGTCCCTAACTATACGGACTTCCGCTGCTTCCGGCGAAACCCTAACAGCCTTCGGTGCAGTTCACTAAAACTCTATGTCTCCTATCGTGTTTCCTTATGTTCTTTTCCAGCTGTGTAGGCGACATTTTCCGATAGACAACTAGCGACTTGGCGTTCAAACCATTTTGTGAATTCATCTAAAATGGTTCAACAAGTCATCAGCGACCATGATCTTAAAATAAGTAACCTGTGGCAGGACAAAGTAAAATTTCTTTCATCATGGAGAGGGTATGTAGGGCTGAGAAAAGGCAGTCGAGGTAGCTCTCTCAAAATCCAGATGGAAGAACAAAAGGGGTTTGGTAATGGTAGAACCGGTACCAACCGTCAGCTTCACTTTATGTATTTCATAAGAGTGTTTAACAACTAGAGGAAAATTAGTATTGCATCGGTGTACGCACTAGGGATGAGAAGACGATACTGCGTGTTACACACATTGTGATCAGAAAGTCCAACGTTCAAGGAACTGTATTCGCATGGGTTTAAACAATCAATACAAACTTCACTGGAACAAATCGCACCAAGGAAGTTAAACAGACACTTAATCAAAATTCACTTCAGTATTTTTTACTTTTTAAGAGAGACTGACAGATCTTAATCATAATGTCGTCCTGTTGGGCCTCGGGCACTGGTCCGTGGTATAGATTGGAACAGTCTAGCATCAAATGGCCATGATGGCTGTAAGAGTGGAGAGTTCTCAAACTAGCCACAAAACCCGTCTGACTCACCAAAATCTTTCACACTGTTCGTCTATTTTAACTACCAATGAGCTACGTCAACGGCCCTAAATGAGCTCGTTCCAATGCTACTGGTGTAATGGCGTAAACAACTGCTGCGGCAGTTGTTTACACTGTTTACATTACTCCCTCACTAGAGCGTTGACCGTGAAGGGGTAAAACGCTCGAATAATGAAAATAATGAATCAAAAAGGTGCTCACTTCACGTTTCGTAGTCAGTTAAGTGCTGAGGAAAACGGACGCGTCGTCCGGATCCACTAGTGGAAGGAGGTAGGTTGGTAGTAGGGGTATATTGAGTAGGTGCGGGTGCTGGTGGGATAGCAGGAGTGCTGAATACGGTCGTGGGTGCTTCGATGAAGGCAGGCTTCAGGCGATCAATGGAGACTGTATCATGCTTTCCGGTTCTCTCTAAAACGAAGTATTTGGAGTGGCGTTCGATGACCTTGAAGGGACCATCATAACAGGGTTGAAGTGGTTTCCTTGTTGCGTCATGTCGGACAAATACAAATGGTGTAGAAGAGATATTTGTTGAGATGTGCTCTTTTCGTGTTGATCGTCTTGTCGGCGTCGCACGAAGTTCAGACTTGTGCTGTTTTAGGCGGGTGACGAATGTGACGGGTGAAATGAGCTCTGCGCCCGAAGAGGAAACCAGTTCACCAGGTAAACGTAAAGTTGTACCATATACTAGTTCGGCTGGTGAACAGTGAAGATCCTCCTTAATAGTGGAACGAATAGCAAGCAAAATGAGGGGTAAAGAAGAAGACCATGAAGATGGGTTCATTTGTGCAGTCAATGCAGCTTTGAGGTATCGATGGAAACGTTCAACCAGACCGTTGGAACAGGGGTGATACGCGGTTGTCGAAATGTGATGAAAACCAAATAGAGTAGAAAACTCACGGAAGAGGTTACATTGAAATTGTGAACCGCGGTCGGTAGTAACGGAGGAAGGTATGCCAAAGTTACTCACCCAATGCTGCAAAAACGAAAAGGCTACCGTTTCAGCTGAAGTATCCGAAATAGGTACAGCTACTGGCCAACGAGTAAAACGATCAATCATGGTAAGAATATGAGTAAAACCGTTTGATGGGGAAAGTGGACCAACAATATCCAGATGGACTTGCGTAAATCGAGAATCAGGAACTGCAAATGAGCCGAGAGGTGAGTTCGTATGCCGTGTTACTTTACTGCGTTGACAGGCGATGCACTGTTTAGCCCAGGCTGTTAGATCCTTATTCATGTAGGGCCACACGAAACGTGCACTGATCAACTTCTTTGTCGCCCTGATTCCTGGATGAGAGAGTCCATGAAAGTGGTCAAATACAACTCGTCGAAAAGCTTCGGGGATGATTGGGCGAGCTGTGCCGGTAGACATATCACAAAGGATGGTTCCAGACTGGAGGGGTAAGGGAATTGAAGAAACTTGAAAAGAAGGAAAGGATAGAGTGGACGTAAACTTGGGATCACAATGTTGAAGGTTCGCCAGTTTGGCAAGGTCCAACTGCGTGGAAGAGTGAAAAGTGTTGATGTCTGGGCGAGATAGGGCGTCTGCAACGACATTGTCTGATCCTGGAGTGTACCGAATGTCGGTAGTGAATTGGGAAATATAGTCCAGATGACGTATCTCGCGTGGTGAATAGCGATCAGGCTTGGCGTTGAAAGCATACGTAAGTGGCTTATGGTCGGTTTGAATGGTAAATGATCTACCTTCTAATAAGTGCCGGAAATGGCGAATAGCAAGGTAAATTGCGAGTAATTCACGACCAAAAGTACTGTAACGCGTTTGGGCAGCCTGCATCTTCTGCGAGAAAAAGGCTAATGGATGAAAGACGTTGTTGACAACTTGATGGAGTACAGCGCCGACAGCAGCGTTTGAAGCATCGGTTGTCAGAATAAGTGTTGTGTTCTCGTGGGTATCGAGAAAAGATAGTTTTGTGGCTTGGGCAATTGCCTGCTTTGCTCTTTCGAAAGCAGTAATGGCGGCTGGGGGCAAGGTGACAGATTTTTCTTTGGAGCCAAGTAAATCGGTCAGTGGCTGTAAGACATCTGCACAATGAGGGATAAATCGCCGATAATAGTTGATAATTCCAATAAAACGGCGAAGTTGGGTGATAGTTGTGGGTATGGGAAAAGAGTCAAGGGCCAAAATGCGATCGGGCAAAGGTGAAATGCCGGTTGGGTCAATGTGGTGACCAAGAAAATCTAAGCTGGTTACACCAAACAAGCATTTGTCAATATTCAGACGTATGTTATAGGTAGCAAGACGTTGGAATACTGCCCTGAGATGATCTGCATGTTCAGTTGGGGAGGTGCTAGCGATTAAAACATCGTCTAGGTAAGCGTACGCAAAAGGTAAACCACGTAAGACTTCGTCCATGAAACGTTGAAACGTTTGGGCTGCATTTCGAAGACCAAAGGGCATACGCGTGAATTCGAAAAGGCCAAACGGTGTTGTGACCGCTGTTTTGGGTATGTCATCCGGGGCTACGGGTATGTGGTAGTATGCACGTACAAGGTCGAGTTTGGAAAAAATGTTTGTGTGGCATAAGGTACTTGCGAAATCGTGGATATGTGGGATGGGATACCTGTCTGGGATAGTGGCGTTATTGAGAGAACGGTAATCTCCACAAGGTCTCCAATCACCTTTAGATTTCTTGGGTACCATATGTAGGGGTGACGACCAGTGACTCGACGAAGTGCGGATGATGCCGAGTTCGAGCATGTGTTCAAACTCGTGTTTTGCGATCTGGAGTTTTTCTGGATGAAGTCGACGGGGATTGGTATGGGCAGGTGGGCCTCTCGTCTGGATGTGATGAACGACGGAATGTGTGACCGGTTGAGTGTACTGACATGGATGAGTAAGGGTAGGAAAATCCCTAAGTATGTCAGCAAAATGAGAATCAGGTAGAATAACTCGGATACCTGTGGATGAAGCTGGGGTACAGATTCCGTTGACCGAGAGGGAAGTTAGCACATCCAAGAGACGTTTGTGTCGCATATCGACGGATAAGTTGTAGTGGGTGAGAAAGTCCGCGCCAAGGATGGGTGTTTGGACGTCGGCCAAAAGGAAGATCCACTTGAACGCACGTCGCAATCCGAGGTCAAGGGTGAGGGAACGTTCGCCGTATGTAGCGATGCGGGTACCGTTAGCGGCTTGTAACGAGTAAGGAGATGAGTCAGGAAGCGGACTCTTATGTGGTTGCACACTAACTTCGGCTCCATTATCTACGGGAAACGTAGACCACTTGAGCGATCGGTGATGCGGAATAGGCGACTAGTGCGAGGAGGGCCACAGACAGTCGTCGCCGTGGTGTTTAAAGGGTTGTTGGGACGCAGATTGAAGGCACAGGGCAGTTGGCATTTGCGTGCTTTGGGACCGAAAGATTGGTGATACCATCACCAAGAGGGACGGGATTGTGACGACGATCGAGATAGTGAACGTGGTCGATGCTTGTTGCTTTCAAGCCGTTGAAGACGATCGGTCAAGGCATCAAAACGGGTTTGCAGTTGTGAGATGGCAGAAAGTATCGGATCAGAAGCTGTGGAAGTGGAAGGTGCTTAATGGATGCTAATCATATTCTCTACTAAATCCGATGAATCGAAGTGTGCATCCATATTAACTGGGCAAAAAAACTACGATTACTTGAAAGGAAAAGATAAAAAATATCTAGAAAGACTCGGGCTCACGCAAAACCACAAAAACGCCACAACAGCACACCAAGTATTTCGTGAACTGTTCTTGGGTCGTGTTAATGTGCCTGAGGCCCTCACGTATTTTGTTGACAACACCGGCATACGTGATACAACCTTCAGTATCCTTCCTGATAGTCCTGCAAAATTTACAACGGACATTTCTAAGGGAAATTTGCTGACAGTATTTAGGGCAGGACCTTGGTGGTAGCTGCAGTGCCAACGTCGCGAGGAATTCTGTCAAGTGTGGAATATGTGAACCGATTACGTTCAGCCGCTCCCAGTATCCAGAGTCTCCTTGCGTCATCAAACTGAGTAAAGTTGGTCTGAAACAAGTTCTAACAATTCTTGAACCAGCTTTCAAACGTTTGTCCGAGCTTAGGGTCGAAATTAGATTCAGTAGTCTGGCCGGCTATTGCATCTCTGCAAGAAGACGGTGCAGCTGCTTTTGTCGTATGCATCTGCACACTACGAAACAGATATCCAGTGTACTTCATTTGAGCCCCTTCGAATTGTCTGCTGTTGTTGTTAAGTTGCTTGGAGTCGCTCTGCTCATGTTGACATCGTGGGCTCGGGTCGGTGCCTGGTTTGTTGTCCTGCGGAAGGTAATGCAAATCCTCTGTCGGCCCTTGGTTCCCTGTTACGCCGTTTATGGTGTCATGCATTTCACAGATTGATCTACATGACCGGGGCCTTTGTTCCAGCTTCCCAAGCCGCGTGTGTTCTTGTTGTTTGGCGGATTATTTTCACCCGATAGGCGAAAGCGAATACACGTGTAGCACGCACTTTAAGTTGTCAGCATTTGGTGGAAGTAGGCCTGGCATCGAGAGGATTCAGCTTAAAGTACATACACAAGCAATTTGGACTGGGCTTTAGATACAGCCTGTGCGGCTGATGAAGAAGGGTTACTCCACGGACTAGATTTCAAAGAAGAGAGAAACCGCTGTCTAGTAAATTTGCTCGCTTTAATTCTGAAAACCTCTACACAGTATCCCTGCCATGCATTATGTAAGTCAACGGTGAATAACTTGTCCGCTAAAACTACGTCAAGAAAGTATCGGGTCCTGTGTTAAGCGACAGTTATCCGAGAAGAGGTGTTCAAGCATTTGCAGACGCATGTCATAATCAGTGGTCTTGGGCGGTCGACCTTCTTTGAAAGAACTTGTTGCACATGCCCCATGAGGGTACCGTATTCACTCCATCTTGAATGGACAATTTTGTAAGTGTATTAATGTAGCGGTGTGATGTGGGCCCGGTAGAGTATCCGGAAGTCCATGCAAGAGAAGGTGAGCTTAATCCTCTGAATAAAAACAAGTGACTTTCGATCCGATTTTTTGTGAAGTGAGGGCGCTCTTGGACGTAGCAAGATGCATAAGTAATTTTTGTTACCCAGCTTTGTAATTCCCACTGGTCAAATTTCATTGTTTTTTTATATTCCCTGAAAGCTGAATGGAGACAATTTTCGTCGTTCAGGGCGAGGTGCTAATCCAGTGACCACCACTTTGTGGCGTCCACGTCTGCAGGGCGCTGCCGTTGGAACTCTAAGGTTTCAGGCCGTTCGCCAAAAGTAGACATGGACTTGAAAGCATGTCCGAAAGTCCATTGACTTGGATGACGATGAGGAGTAGTCCTAAGAAGGGCCTCTGAGGAACTCCAATGGTGACCAATGCAGAAGAAGAATAGGTTCACCCAACTTTCACCCAGAATGTTCTACCTAAAAGAAAAGACTCAAATTAGGGAAGAATTTCTCCTTGAATCTCATAAAATTCGGGTTTTTAGAGCAGTGGGCGCGTGAAACTCGAATGAACGCTCTTCAGAAACCGAAACACATTGCGTCCGATATGAGTCCGTCCTTTGCTTATGTTAAACTGTTCGTAAATACAAGCCTGTCCGTAACGCAAGAACGGTATAGCAGTTTGTGGGTACTGGGTTGATTTAGAATGGCCCGCTTTGGAATGCGTTCCACCACTGTATGCGGGATGCTAGCATGGCTATTAGGCCTGCACTTGCTTGGCGGTAAGCGGTCACCAGACTCATAGATTGGCGCGAAAACCGCTTTCATCTATGCAGAAGGACGTTTGACCTTATCGAGCGACTTAAGAAAAATCCGAGCTGAGTGATGCTTTCCCTAGGATCCATGAGTCGACCACGTCTTGCTCCAGAGCACCGAAAAGTTTGTATCGTGCAAGCGTTCACGAATATCCTCCTACCTAGGGGCGCCAATCTTTATCCGGCTTGTGTAATATTCACCGAACCAGCTGTGTATAAAATATAAAAGCTAGACGCAGAATGGTTCGTTTTCCGTAGTTATGCGCAAATCCAAAAGAATTACACTCTGTCCTGCTTTCTTTGGAGCTTGTTTTAATTTATCTGCATTCGTAATTTTTGGCGCATAGACCGGGCATGCCCCGGTCAGATTTTGGTTTGCGTTCAGAGATGTTTGTTGAGAAGTTATTAGCTGTCCAGTTTTCACCCTTCGCTGCATTTGATAAGGCGCTAACCGAATACCTGAAGGACAAATATGTGGTCTTTGCGTGCAAAAAGGCACCACCGGTGTTGTGCGTTGAGCGGCTGTGCTACAAATGCATCGGGTGACCCCCACACCAAGTGAAAGCCAAGAAATCGGAATAAGCTAGCCAGTATCTTGTTCCTCAGCATAAGGTTAATTAGTTTTTGTGCTAACTGCCTGTAAACCGACGGCTTACCGACGAGGAACTAATGTGTTGCTGCCCGTTGTATTCAAATTGTAAGATCTTGCTTTGGGTTGATATGTTTCCTAAAAGATAGGAAAAACAGTAACAACAGTATTTCTCTGCCCTCGGCGTCCACCATTATGCCGGTTTAAGCACGACCGCATCTGCGTCGGATAATGTTCACTATTTGTGTGACTGCCCCGCTTCCGCGCAATCCTGAGTACCCACATATCTCATCAGTCACGCTTTCATTCTGACTGCACCATTAGGGTCATGCCTAACAATGTGCCACTCACCAGCTGAGAATAAATTTTATTGTTATCGTCCTCTGGGCTCCCCTGAAATATGGAACGCTGTCGTGTGAAGTGTGCCAGTTTGTAGCCGGTGAATTAGACAGGTCCCTCAAAACTCAAGACATTTACGAGTAACGGCGGAAGCGTCGACGTATTCAATCGAATAAGTGATGGGTGGTTTGGTTTCACTGTGGAAAATGATATAACTATGGTTCTGGCAAAGCCTCGCGAGTCCGGACAGGTACTTGTGTCGCTGTTGGGAGCAACCGCATATGCTTCTCCAGATTGCAGCAGATAACGCCGTTCCGACGTTTCCCAGAATTAAGGAATGCTGGTGGCATACACAAGACGAAACTGTTCGACAGATTCCTTTCAAAGGAAATAATGTTGGGCGTGCATATGCAAGCTAAACACCCTACTGATTACAGATGGCGTGGGTAACAGGGATCTGGTTGTGTGTGCCTTTGCGGAAAGCTAGCAGTTTGTTCCTATACGCGCACCATTTACCTTGTTTAGAGGATGACTGATGGGTAGTATCCTGCGAAGATGTCAGTTATGGACAAATATGGGGCACGAATGCGGGTGGCCAGAATCGTGTTAGGCTGTGATGTCGAGTTGTACCATTTCCATCTTCACGAATTTATCGGAAAGCACGTACGTATCATATAACCTCAGTGTATTTTCGTTATAGACCCTCCATGTCACAGCCGTCACCCGTTCCACTGTATGCCCTTCTAGATAACGCCGCACAAAAGCTTTTCTCTTTGTCATATAATCAGCGAAAACTTTCGCCACGGCCAGCAAATACTGCGCCACACAGATCCAAGATTCGTTTCTTACCTCACGGCTCATTGGCTGCACATTCCCCGCAAATGGGCCGCACACGCACAGTCTGAGATTATCCAATTTGGTAATATGACATATATATGCTCGGAGAACGCCAACGATGGCTTAAAAAGCGTCTGCAATATTCAGAAAACCTTAAACATGAAATACAGGTGCCCAGAAATGCCGAGTGACTCGTGCGGAACATGAGATGCACAAGCTGTATGCACACGTCGTGTCTTGTATTCAGTCATGATTACTCTGAATAATCATTCTCCAGATACGATGATACAGGCCTCCGTATCCACCTACTTGAGCAACAAATACCGGATACAAATTCGGATCCGAGAGTGATCCTTCCGCGTATATTGCGTCAATGAGTGTTTTGTGGGCAACAGAATATTCCACAAATTATTACAGCTGTATGACCACATTCGACATTCGTCCATATCAGGCATATCCAATTTTCCGGCAATTTGAGATACTTTATTTTACTGAGCACTGATTTCCGATTCCGGGCAACTGTTGGCTTTAAAAAGACACTCACTTAAGCAAATGATGGCTCCCATGAAGTCGCACAGAAACGCATTAGGCATATAGGTTTTAAACTATGAAATAGAGATATAGAAAACGACGTAGTTTCCAAGACATAATTTTCATTAGTTGGATAGCGATTGGCCGCAAAGATCCGAGTGGCTGGAAGCTGTTCGCAGTTTCGCCTCCCCATGATTGAGTATGATGGGGTTTCTCAGGCAGAACACAAGCTTGCGTTGTGTTCGCTGTAGGCTTCAGATATTACTGTTGGGTCAGTCTTGGGGTTTCGTTTTCCGTCACTCAAGGAGAAAGCCGCTTGCTTGTTTCGTCGGCGGCACTTGAATAGTGCAATTTTGATTTTCCGGGCAAATCACTGATGAACGGAGTACCTTTTATGAAGGAAAGATAAAATTGCTACGACTGCACTATACGGTTACTGCGGGATTTTCTACAAGGTCACGCTAGAGTATATGTGGTGGTGCCAGGAGCGCACAGCCAAAAATTTCTACTCCTGATTGGCTCCTATTCTGTCGATTACTACATCCCCCCTTATAGTCTCTCAGCATGCCTTGACAAACAATTCCAATGGACGTGGTTTTCCTTTATTTGAAAAATGCCAATGTAAACAGGATTCTTCAAGAGCTATACGAAAACTGCACAGTTTTACTGACTGATTGGGAACAAAGCTTCGTATCCTGGCACATGTTGCGAACGCTTGTGGTTGGACCATGAGCGTTGCCTGGTTGTGAGCGCCTATAACGCGCAGGGGCGTAGCTCTAAAAATGCACACAACCTCAGTCTGGCTGGGGAGCGTGAACTGCTGAACGACAAGCAAAACTCTACCCTGGAAACTCGGGTAAAAGCCTCAATTCTGCATGTGGCGAAAAGCTACGTCCTCCAAAAACAAACGGTCCGCGCAAACCGGACTCTGAGGAGGTGACCCCACTCAAACAAACAGCAGGCGTCGGAAGCACCAAGGCGTCGTCGTCGTCGTCCAGCTGTAGCACCCTTCCGGTGCCTAGCTGCCATGCCACCTGAAGGAAGCACGAGGGCTGAGATACTGCCAGGTTGACCAAGCCTAGACAGAGGAAGTTCTAGAGGCAAAGGTCGGGTTCGAACCACGGACCTTCCGGTGAGTAAATTCGCGCTCTAACCACCTGAGCCATATCGCCCTCGAGGTATGAAGCAGACCAGTACTTCACGAGACCCATTCGTGGCCCAGCCTAGAACTATTAAATCTGCTACCTTATGTAGTGGCACAGCTCCCCTCTCCACAACTTCGAGCGTAGCAGAGATGGTGTAGAAGTGCATTTCAAGCATACCTGCCCACAAACTTCCTCAGTCACTTAAGCAAACATCACCATATCCAGAGTTCGGCTTGTCCTGAACAACCGCCCATAATTGCCCCTTGAGAAACCTGGCTTACACGGGGCGTCTCTGACTCGGAGATCTCGATAGACGAGTACTTGATTTTCTTAGAGGATTCGCAACGCAGGAGAGCAGGTGTGATAGCTCTGTACTTACATGTGATCGTGCCCACCAACACCACTTCTGTACCATTTTGTGATGCACTTCGGATTCAAAACCCGCTGCGTTGAACCAATTCTATTCTTTTCAGCGTGGTCCACTGTTGCCCCGCACGTCTGCCGGAAGATGATCTGTTCCTCATACAAACAATTGAGCAACTCTTCTCCAGCTATAACTTCGCGCATCTCTTGCTGTTAGGTGATTTTGACGCTCCTAAGACCCCCTGGATGGAGTTCTAGTGCATCGGGTCTGGTGGGAATCTCGCATTAGCGCCAACCAAAGTCGTTCGACTGAGCGCATAGATTCAGATTGTCGTCGCACATTCCAGATACCGCGCGAGCCAACTACTATCCCCGCTGGACTTGTTTATCACGATCGAAAAACATTTCGTTGATCAAGTGATAATTATGTCTACACGGGGACATAGTGACCGCTGAATACTTACCTGTGGCGTCGTCTGCTAGTGGGCCAGGAAACCGGAGCCTGGAACGTGAATTCGAAATTACTGCCGTGCAGACGTCTCAAGAATTTGTATATTCATTGGCTAGCTTAAATGGGAACCAGCTTCATTGTCCACAAGCCAACGAGGTGTTTGTCCCAAAAAAACCAGCGCGCAGTCGAATGGAACCAAAGGTGATCTGGCATTCCGTGAGATGCGGAAACGCTCTAAATCAGAAGTCCGCCAATCAAACATAAGAAAACAGGCAACTATACTACACCTTGCCCGGAAAAATGTACTACCGCAGAGCATGACGCCGCTAAAAAATAAGCCAACCGCCTTCTCCTTGAGGGG
>SJOL01006359.1:77074-90948 GCA_004794785.1 Opisthorchis felineus | reverse complement strand
TAGCCGAATATCTGTCTGATGCTAACAGCAAGTTGATATACCTTCTGCATTATCGCTGGGAGCAAGGGAAAGAGGCCACCGGGCAATGCGTGTTACTTGCCGGCAAATCAGGTTGTCAAAAAGCTATGAATATCCTCGGGATGTAGTCCCCAGGGTCACATGACACAGCATAGTCATTTATGAACCACTGGTTTGTGGGTCCGTTTCTTCCGAGGACGTTGCAGAGATTGTCCAAGAAAATGGCACACGATAATGTGGCCCATAGACGGATGCACGATACTGCAGGTTGCATGGCGGGAATTTTTTATTCTTCTTTGACGAAAGAGGCTTGGAGCGCCCATCTTTCAGACGAGCCCTTGGCAACGTCCTGGTTATGGAAACAGGTAATAACTCCGCTCACATTTTACAGGCTTAAAACCTTCCAAAACTCTGATGTGTTTGACACCATTCATCAGGTCAGGAAGCTGAATGGATTAAAAGGTCTCAAGTTATGCTGCGACCCCCCGGAGCCCAAAAGGAGCATTTGGGTGTCGGGTTTACACACTTTTTCGACTTATAGGGTTGCAGCAAACGACATCATCGTTCACTTGGCAAGGCAGTGCATGATGATGAAGAATTGGAAAAGTTCCAATGTCAATTAATCGGTAATTAGGAGGCCCTGTGGCCACGTTGTTTCGTTGCAGTTCGGCTGATGAGGCCGACCGGTACAGCGTTAACTCGTGCTCCGTGAGACAAAGGATTTATACTACCCTATTATCAGCCAGAACAGTTCAGATATGTAACTCTTGTGCATAAAATATAAGTGCGCGTACAACCGTTTAGAATCCAATGATAAACAATTCAAGATGGGAAATCAGTACATAATCTCACAGACAGAGAGTTTGATGTCCGGGAACCATCTGGGGCAATCAGAGGCTGCCAGCAATGAGGCACCGTTTGTTAGAAATATATATTACTACATAAATGTGTTTTATTTAAACCACGCAAAGGACCCTGAAAATAATGTGATGTATTCACAAGCGGGTAAGAAGTACTTTTGATGCAAGCAAACCATAAGGATAATAGATTGCACCAAAAATATTTTATGAAGCTCACCCGTTCTAGGCTAAGCTTCACTAACATACCACACGAAATGACCATTCAAACGAACAGCCACTTATAGGCAAGAAAGCCGATTTCGCAAGTTTTATGCAGGACGGTGTATGGTCGATTTCTTTCCGAACCGTGAGCTGTCAAATCTTTGCACGCAGTTTGGCACAGCTGGCTTGGCTACACGACTTACTTGGTGGCAGGTGGAAATCTAAGATGAATATTAATGAATATCCTCCCATCACCACGGATAAGGAAAACCTATGAGTTACCCTGTTTTTCAAACCTACAACCTCGATTTTGCCATTAGTTGCTGCTCCACATACATATTCAGCTCACTGTGATATGAATGCTTAATCAGCTCTTCGAACCATGATAAAGCAATTCAATTTTCAGTGATTTGGCAACGTGATTATTCTTCCATCCAAATACATCGCAGACGACAAACCCGATGTATTAGTTAAAGCTGAAACTTTCGGCAAAATGTTGGACATTTTGAAACCAGACAAAATTAAACTAGAAACTTATGAATGCAATTTTGTACCCATCTAAATCACATATTTCTTTGTACTGATCAGGAAATTCCCCTCCAAACAAGCAAATTTCGGATCTCTATTAGTTGGCACAAACCTGGAGGATTGCATGTTATGAGTACATTCACCTGGTGTTAAACTGATCAGCACAATCTCTTTCTCGATGATGATTATCTCAACCGTAAGCTCCGATTTTTTTTCAATTTCAACATTTTACACTTTACTATGTGTGGGATGTCGGTTGCATGCGACTGCTGCTTTAAAAATTGGACGCTTGTCCGACAAGGTGTATGATTCGGATTGCAGCACATTGAGTACGGTAATAAGCACTTGAGGACAGCTCCAGGTGTACTACACCTGTTGTTTTCATTCTGACCAAGTGACATACATGAAACGACAAAGGAGCCCGCAACTTACCCAAGCACGTTTGGTTAATACAGCTCTTCGAGCGGACATCAATAGAGTCTCCCTGATAATAGCCATTTGTAAGGACCAATAATGTTTAGGTCCTTGGATATTTTCAAGAACACGTAATTTGAAACAAAAACTTGCCCTCATTTCTTGTGCAAAAGATATACAGACGAGTTTCGATGCGTAGAAATATTCTGACCGCTTTTACTAAAACGGGCATGGGGCAACGCTGAGCAACCAAAGCGCGGTGATTTAAGTTCCGAAATTGTGTGCCCCAAAATCTATCAACGGATACAGCACTACTGTGTTTGCAGGATTAAAAGTCCGCCAGGATATAGAGCTAAATGGTTCAACGCCAGGAGGGCACTGGACAGTGACCTGGCCAGGCAGCCTAATAATATAATGACCTGCATATTAATTGCATTCAAGTGTTTGGGAGATCTCAAAGAAATGTAAGTGTAGCTTTGGGATACAACCCGCTACAGAGGACGGTCTGTATAACGTCCATACACGTTTTGTTGTAGCGACAAATGGACGGTGACCTCTCCCTTAATTTGAAATATCTGGTGCATGCGGCCATGGTGTTAAGTGTCATTAGCAAACAATCAGATGAATATAACAGTTAAGCATCTAGTCATATCAAGCCCAAAAATATGCAAGTAAAATAAAAAACGCCACGTCATGGAGGGATAGATGCTGACTCGTAGTCGTTTGCAGGTCAACGGTAGGTTTTGCAAGACTGTCTGCTTATGTGATGTTCGGTTTGTGATTGCGTAACCTGCGCAGCCTTACTGGACAAAATGGGAGTAATCTACATGTACGGAGAATGTTTGTACGTTAACTCGGTCCAAGATAGGCTGGAATCATGAAAGACAGGATCATATTTGAAACCAGCGCCTAGTCACATTACTAACTAGCTTTGGTGAATCGATATTCCTTGTTCTTCCTTCTAATCCTATAGCAAAAATCTAGCTTGATGCACAACAATTAGGCATCGAATCTTTCAAACTATTATTGAAAGTTCACCTGCAAAAAGCGCTACTCATATGTATGCTAGGCGTTCCATGATAGCACACGGACGAGTTTGCCAGCCAAGGTATTTCGCTCATAAATTACCTCATCGGTGTAAACTGGCCCAAAATTTCACAAGCCATCAACAGGAAAATGGCCGAATTTATCCATACCTCGCTCAGTGTGTTAGTTCCAGTCCCGTTTTAAGCGCAACTATGTCAAAGTGAGTTTGTTGAAGAACGCCCAAAAAAACAGCTTTAAGTTATTCTAATCCATGGCCGAAGTTGGTCACGAGACTTTCAATTGGATGTAGTTCAGCCGAATATGTGTCCTGTTAGATCTCTTTGCGGAATACACGACCTATGGTAAAATGCCGGACAGGAACGACAACGGTTTGCAATGACGGGCTGGAAGTGAGAAAGTATGGAGAGTGGTAAATCTGAGTAAAGATTTCCAGGGAAGGGTGGAACAACAAGTACGACTTCAGTTAGAATTCATCATTAAGAGCGATACACCAGTGATGTATAATTTTGCACAATACCTTCGATGATCAAGCTCAAATCAGGTTGGATTTCAGGAGGAGGTAAAATGACCAAAGTTGTACGTTCATCACAGAGAAGCAAGGGTTTTCGAAAAGGAAATGATTAGGTCATCTGAACGCTTTCTGGCGCGGGAGAGCTTGAAAGCGGCATGGAGTGGTTTAAGTCTTCTGCAGTTTATAGTCAAAAGCTGAACTCCAGGTCAAATGTCAAAACAGCAGCTGGTATCCACGTTAAAGGCAACCATTTCGGGGCTGAACTGGGTTCGCCAAAATCCACTGTTTCATCTACTCGAACATCCAGACATCCAGCTGATCGCTACTTCATCACCAGTGATGTGTGCAACACATCACATCACCCAACAAACTGGTTGGGTGATAGAATATGTCGTAATTTGTACAAGTGGGAAAACGCACAACTGGAGTTACGTGTGGGTCTCTTTTACGTATTTTCGGCACCTCATAGAATCCTACTAGCCTTTCTGATTTTAGTGCATGTGATTTACGAATTTTGGGTTCTCGTTCTTGTCGGTGTTTATTGACCAGAAGCATACTCTTATTATTGCGGTTTGTAGACACATTGTTATATGTCCCAGCGCTCTGTCTTCATAATCTTTCAGAGACAAGGGAATGGTTCCATTACTCTTGTCCGCTTTGGTAACGTGGTTTCACCTGTCTTTCCGCACTATATTTGTTGAACCTATGTCCTCTTGCGACAGGCGGTTTCAGATTGGTCGTTGGTTTTTTTTTATAACCTTGTAAATACATTATCTAGGTTCCTTTTGAGATCGCTGCTGGATGTTTCCAGATATGGACTCTATAGACGTAAGTGTCACTAATTTCTAAATAAGTTTGGCAATCAGGCCTGTCTTTAGCAATTGCATACCACTATGAGTTGGGCTTCTGTTCAACGGGTTGCATTCGAATATTTTGCTCCCAATCAATGTGCCATATTCGTTTGGGTAAGAACTAAACTGGGGATTACCACATTTGAATCCTGCGGAAGTTAGCTTTATCTATGGGTTTGCAATTTACGATGCTGCTTCCACTCGTTTCGCCATCATATCCTTGGAATCGGTCGACAGATCCGGTGGCAAAAATCAATCTACATAATCATCCACGAATCTCATTCGGTGTTGTAATTATTTCACAGTGTTTGAGAATGGTTGTGCACGCTGCCGCAAGCGTATCCTATTTCCGTCATGGATGGCGGCTTAGATGAAAATGCCATAGAAATGATTAGATGACACTGCAGTTCGAAGGGACTATTGTTGACGCAAATAGCTTATTTCTCGGAACTCATTCGCCGAAGTGATCAGAGGTCGAGTATGGATAGGGAAAATGTCGCATTTCGTTTATAAAAATTCACTAAGGCTAGCATTCCATTGGCTGTAAAAAAAACCGAAAAATATTCCCAGCGACAATCAGAACAATGTGACCTAACGTCCTATTTCACTACGTTTTGTTTTCATCTAAAAGGCATTATGGAACGTGACCCGTCTTTTGACGAAGGTTAAGAGCTCCGAGTTAAAACCCAATCCGGGTAACTGAGTGGAGTAAGCGCTGTTATGTTCGGAAATATATCGCAGCGAAGACACTATATCCACGCACAGATATGTCCTTTACTCTTCCAGAGCAGTGCGTACGACCGCATTCAAATAAGAGTGCAACAACTCACGGCTGTCTCACACCAGAGGATTAAGTCGATAGCTTCCTTCTAGCGTCTCTCCAGCCAACCTGTATTCAAATCGAATAAAAACGATGGGCAGTCACCTATTCGAACTCATGTGGTAACACCCGTTTGCAGTAGCCCATTATCTTTGTTCCACATAATCTTGAGCCAGTTGATACAAAGGGGCACATTGATGCGACGTAGAAAATGCTGTCTAGCTAGTCGCTGCAGAAATAGAATTGACAGATTGGTGAACAATGTGGTGAACGATTCTTTGATTGTGCCACCCAAGCCGAAGTATAAGCATTCAAAAAAATTGGGTGGATTACGTTGTTGCGGGACAAATGTATTGCAAATGTTGTAATGCTGGTCAAAGGGGACAAAAGTTACACTAATCTTAACGATTAAAAACTCTACGTCAACGTTTGTGACTAAAGAAAGTACAGTGAACTGAAAGTAAATGATTTCCATCTTCAACTCTGCTTCATTGGATATTTCTTTTGGCGTACTCCATGAAATGCTATAAGTAAAGGTTTCTTCAGGAACGCCTGAGCCTTGTGTGCGCAAAACTGTTTCAAAACTGCAATGGTTTTGAAACAGTTTATCGCCATAAAGTTCCGGAATACTTCGAAAGTAGTACTTTCTTGCCGCCCGAAGGAGTTGCTGCAAGCCAGAAATACCAAAGCAGTCTTAACAGTGCTATTTTAATATTGTATTCTCCCCGGTTGTGAAAATTTATAATGAATGACGCCGAAAAAAAATTAATATACCTCGAACTCTGGTCTTCTTTACTTTTGCAAAACTGGGGGTAAATTCAAAGAGTTTATTTGCTATCCCGTGCAAACGTTCTGATACACCTAAATCCACAACATACCATTTTCCAAATGTTATCAAGCTTCCTTTTTTAAAACGAATCGGTGGGCTGGGGAACCTATGAGTGAACAGCCTTAGACAAATTCAGTTGTGACCAATTTGTTCCGTCCAGAAAAATCCTCAAAACAGCTTTACTTACTGCAAAATGATTTAAATTGTACTCAAGTTATGTATATTTCAGTTGAGGCGTTTTGCACATATTTACCGACCCGGGTAACGAGTGCCTTTAATTCGGAAATACTGATTATTAGTAATATTGGGTGCGGAGGATGGGGTCTTCTCTGCTTAAGGCGGATGCATCGCGATTTAATGAAGTTTGCTAACAGTTAAGTGCGACGATTGAGAGAGTTCTGTGAAACGTTTCTAGAGTGACGAAGTAGATACTATCCTTATTCATAGGTCAAAGATAGAAAAATTGTCCGCTGTTCCTTTCACTTTATTTTAGAAGAAGCTGTCTGTGAACGTAATTAAAAAGGTTGATATTGTGTGAATAAATTCCGAAAAAAAGGATGAGGAAAATTTTGTCAATCTATCTGCGGTTGGATATAATGGTAATCCTAGGAAGGTTTTACGTTATGCCTAATTACTTTTAGCGGATAATATCACAATATACGCTTTCAATGGGTGCACGCACTCACCCAACAGTGAGTAAATTTGCGCCCATACTCTACAAGGCTTTCAAAATTTGGAACTATTCTTGGAGCTCCTCAACTAGAACTTGTATGCACACTTTAGTTCCCAATTTAAATATTGCTCTAGAAAAGAGCGAACAATTGGACAAATAATTCGCTCTACAATTTTGCCAGCGCCAGAAATGCTTCTAAGTTATTTTAATGTATTTTTTCATTGAGACCAGCCTATATAACCATAGTGCGACAGTTTACTGTCGTGTAAAATAAAACCTAGAAACAAAGGTAGAAAACAAACCAAAAATTCATATGCAGACTATGTCAGGAGTGAAGACCGTTGAAATTTGTCCACTCAAGTATTTGTGGTACAAGTTGCTAACATGGAAATCCATTACGTAAGCAACAGGCTTCAAGTGCATGAGCTGTTCCAAATGCGAATTCAGAGTCGTCCAGACGAACAAAATGTCACGCAGTTTCTAACACCTGTGAAAACGTTTTGGGCACTGGACCTTCGTTCACCGAAATAATGTTTGAAATAGTTATTGATTTTCCACTTAAGTAAACCACCTTTTCTTAATATACGAGAGTTGCAACCGCCTTCTCAAAACTTTCAACACAATGAACAATGTGGGGACATATATCATCGTGTTCCCATAGGCCTACAACTTCTAAAGCATTTGAAATCACGCTCCAATATATGTACCTGTGTACTGAAGCGTCTCGAATAAGGACAGGCCCATCACCAGTGCTATATATTTATATACATATACATAGCGGAATCGATGATCAATGACCAATTGTGTAACCAGAATAATGCTGATCATGAATTTGGAAACATCAAACCTAACAAAACCTTATAACACAGTATCTCCTAAGTAGGGTCATCTAAATGCCACCCTATTAGGAACTGGAGACGGTTAGGTGATTTTCAAGAAGGCGAAGCTAAATAGCCATTTCAGTGAAATAAAATGGAACAGATGGAACGCAAATTCATAGTGAATGTAAAGTGCAGTCTACTTGTAAAATAACGCAGTATTATGCTTCTAATACTCTGTCAATAAAATCTGAACAAACGAAATTCCGGCGTCTGCACTCATGGTTCACCATTTCTTTAAAGGACGCTACTTTTAGATTTAATACAGCGTCCTGTTCTGTTTTTTTAGTAAGCGCACGTAGATACCTGAGGGCTTTAAAATACTTGCAATCGTTACAAATTTCCCGTTAAAAGTCAGTTGGTATGCAGACGGTTTTAGGTTGAAAATGTAACAAAATAATTGGATGACCTAATTGTGTGTGGTGTACCCTAATTACATAGCCAAAAAAACAAACTTTAACTGATAATGGCAAGAACGCATTTGTACACACATGTACGCCTGGATGTGTAGATTACTCTGGTAGGTCGCTAGGTGCAAGAATAATTTTAACTCATTTGTTACAATTCTCCAACGTAAAAGGTATGTTCAAGTGCGCCTCTGGTGGACTGCAGTGTTTACATGGAATATAATTTGCAACGAAATCAAATAATATGGCCACCTTATTTGGCAGATTGTGTAACAGCAAAGAGGCTTAGCACATGGTTCAATCGGTTCCGAAGCTAAGGAAACTATATTGCGTTATGTTAGTCGTGGTTAGCAGTTGATTTGCTGAAAATTTCGTGCGCCCAAATTCCGTTGCTTCAGGGGCTACGTTAAATCAAGATACATGGGCATTAGTGTCATTTTGACGGTGATAAGACATAATTAAGACATTTTTCAATGAGTTTTGACTTAAACAATCAAGAAGTTTTCTCAGAAACCCACTAGTGGGGTTGTTGATAAATTCTTACACTGAAAGGCCGAACAAGAGCACCCTTCCAGTGTACGATTTTAAGGACATAAAAAATTGAGAACCCGTTTCTTTTAGTTAGTGATATATTTTCAAAGAATCCTAATATCACGCAAATAAACTTGCTTATATGAAAAATCATTGCATTTTCCTGTTGGGATATATTCCGCAGGTGAGTAGTGAAGTAAAGTCAAGCTTCTTCACATGCACTGCACATTCAAGAGAGTACATGCAAACCACAAATGCCAACACTGTATGAAACACGTAACCATGAAATCTCTGTAGTCAGAGATTTTCATGGGCGGTATAACCGTGCGGGCAACGCAAGTTTAGCGAACTACTGACTTTTGAAATTTAGTAGCGCCGGGCATTAGGAAACCTAACGCAGTGCTTGATTATTGTTTGTTCAAATGAACGCAGTCTTACAGTGTCCGAGGTAAAATAAATTAAAGATGCATAATGCATCTTGGCTGCCCCATGTAACAAACGTAGATAACCAACGATACTATTATGGACGCAAACAATTCATGCAATTTTCACAACCAAGTCTGTAGGAAACCCTTGCATGGTCGCTTTGATCCTGGGTCAATGGAATGGTCCGCGAACAAACGTCGGTTGTGCTCATACCACAAAACCATTAAACGCCCCAGCAGAGCCGCCACTGTCGGCTAATTGCGTTTCGTCATCCGCGAAGTGTGAGTTTATAAGGATTATGAAACGAAGAGGGGTTTGCACAAACATCTGAGGGTGCTTAATTTTGTTACAGCAAGGGACCAAAATTCTGCAAATCCGTGGATTGCGTATAGGCTCATGTAAGCTTGGCAGAGCCGGCCCATTATCCTGGGCTTTTAAAATCCCCGGGTCATATTGAACTCTGTCTAGTTGCAGTCATATCACATGTAAGCACACTTGCCGCAAGCATCAGTGGCGATTTACATTCGGCAGGATTCTCGAACTTTGAGATGACACCGGATATTTGCCGTTGACTTTCTAGAAGTTTTGGCTTGTGCTGGGTTCAGCACTTGGAGGAATCTAAAACGCAACACTTCTGGGATCTGGTTGTAATTGCGGCCGCCTATTGACTTTTGACGGCGTGCGACGTGAAATAACCTAAGGGGACCTGGGATATTGGGACACAGAAAAACGATGCGTACCGTTTCTTGCAACCAGAAAAGTCCTTACCGGCTTTACTATCTTACCTGCGCAGAAAGCATGCAAAACATTTAGGCAATAAGCTCACTTTAAGAGAGTTTCATTATGTGTTTGATGTTCGCTTTTAGTGACTGGTAGACTTACGCCTTATCTTAGAATCAGAGAAATAGGCTGACTCTGGTGACAACATGACAGAACGAACCTCGACTCGTGTTGAGCGGAGTAGCTTTGGTGGAGTAGCACGCGACCAAATGTATAGCGGACTATAATCTCGACCTGAGCTTTGAAGCTCGGCTCTAGGAAGGAATATGTTCGCTATTCCAGTATAATCACTCAAAACAGTGAGCGGTTTTTCCTGGCGTCACATTCATGCGTGGAGTTGGAAGAAGACCTTTAACTCTCTGTAGCGTAGGCCACTAACCGAGATGTTGAACAGACTAATGCAACCGAAACACGAATGGTTTAGCCGCAAAAATGCAAATTATAATAAATGAATAAATAAAACGATTTTTTATCTAGTTTGTTCGGTTATTCTCCACTGGCACAGTTCTAAAGTGGACAAAAGGAAAATTGAAAAAAATTGAAAGTTCATTTGTTATCGGAATAGCCTTATTGCGTTTAAATTACTAAGCAATTGATCTGTTTCATATCGGTTGTTCGTAGCAAAAGTTGCATCAACTGGTGGCACACATAAGCATCCCAAACTAATTTATGACTTCTCGGAAGAAAACCCATGTACGATAATCCGGCTTGGCGGAGTGACGTGAATTTTTCGACTCCCATAATCAGATGAGGGACCAGGTCGTAGCCTTTATTTTGTAAAGAGTGTTATAATCCATTTTATCCTGGACGTTTTCCACTGCTGGGGAATATCATACATGAACAGGACTTTTCGGCGTATTGGGCGAATAATAATAATATTTTTGGAGTCCATTGACAAACGGGCATAATGGAGCTATGAACCTGTGACAAGTTGCTTCACACCTTGCCAAACTCATAAAGTGGTAATTTCACGAAAGATATTTCTGACAACCTTGCTCAAAATAACATGTAATTCTCTGCCTCCTCTATTATCCCGACAGTCTTGCCCTATGCTAAGCAAAGCTGGCAGTGTAGGGTCCACCTGTAGGGTCCTGAGGTGTGAGTCCGCTGATGACGAAAACTCAATTTCAAGTAACTGTAAAACCGGTCGTTTTATCTACAGAACATAATGCTGATAAATTAACAACTATAGTAACCATAGGGAAAGCGAAACATCCACGGTCGTCTACGAATCCGTGAAGAAGAGACCTCGCCGCGGGGATTTGAAATGCGGCACACGAATTGGACGGCGTGCGTGTCGACGAGTACGCCAGGGATCAGGCTGTGCATCTGCCAAAAATAGAGATAAATACGTTTGACAGAAATTCGGTGGGATTTTGAATGCTCGTGATAGTGTTTTAACTGAGTATAGCCAAATGTCTGTTTGATGCTAACAGCAAGTTGATATACCTTCTGCATTATCGCTGGGTGCAAGGGAAAGAGGCCATCGGGCAATGCGTGCTAATTTCTGGTAAATCAGGTTATGAAAAGGCTATGAATATCCTCGAGATGTAGTTCCTAGGGTTACATGACACAGCAGCCGTTTATAAACCACTGGTTTCTGGGTCCGTTTCCTCCGAGGACGTCGACACCTTGCAGAAATTGTCCAAGAAAATTTCAAATGGTAATGTGGCACACAGGCGGATGCAGGATACTGCCATTTGAATAGCTAAGAGTATCTCGAGTGCACGATAGAAAACACATTTTGGCCGAAAGGGCGGACGACATACCGTGTTCCCTTTCAAGGCCAGAATTTTGTATTCTTCTTTGACGAAAGAGTCTTGGGGCGCCCATCTTTCATAAGAGTCCTTATCAACGTTCTGGTTATGGAAACAGCTAATAACTCGGCTCACTGTTAACAGGCTCAAAATCTTCCAGAACTCTGGTGTGTTTAACGCCATTCATCAGGTCAGGACTGAAGGGTCTCAAGTTATGCTACAACCCCCTGGGGCCCAATCAGGGCACTTGAATGTCGGGTTTACACACGTTTCGACTTATCGGATTGCAACAAACAACATCACCGTTTGCTTGGCAAGTCAACGGATGGCGAAAAATGATACGAAAGGTTCTAATGTCAACTAAACTGTAGTTAGGAGGCCCTGTGACTACCTTGTCCCGTTATCGTTCGGCTGACGAGTCCGACCGGTAGTGCGTTAACTCATGCTCTGTGAAGCAATGGTTCTTCTACTACCCTACTATTAGCCAAAGTAGCAAAGAGGCTTAGGATAGAAGAGGAAGGAAGGCGTGTTTAAGTACCATCGGTAGAAGGCCCCGACATTAATGATACCGTGACAATCAGCTTCGTCATACAATTTGTTTGACGGGTGTGATGTGGACGCCGAATGTGCCTGGAATATCGCGTCAATTTTCATCGGCATAACTTCATTCCCTGAAGACTGGTTGCAGAAAGAAAAAACACCTTGTGGATGTTTATCCAGCATGAACTTTCAGGAATGATTTTGATCCGGACTACCGTCCCAAGGACACACCGGGTTTTTGACGTTTCCTTGGATCTCTTAAACAACCCTCCGTATATCTAACAAGTTTGAAGTGGGTAATTTTCTAAACAGTAATCCATGCCGGACCAAAATGGACATCAGTCAACTGCAGCAAAATGCAGTCCAGTGCTGACCACAAACTGAATATTTTTGAATCGAATTTCAACGAAAATAAAAGTACGGTTAAACCACTGTCCCTGGGAAACATGGAGGTTATAAAAGTCACGGACAAATTTGTTAGCTCGAGGTACATCCATTATCAGTTATTGCTGCCCTATGGCCAAATGCGAGTAGCGTGCATGTAGAGGGAAACGCTTCATTTATTTAAAATGTTGCTTGTTAAAAGATGATATCCTCCAGAGACATCACATCGATACCCTATCCGCTTAATAGAGAGAAAGGCATGTATGTTAATCGTTAGCTGGTTCAACAGAAGGCTTGCGATTCATCATGCCTAATCCTGTCTTCAAACATTGAAGGCCTAGGAGAATCCGTATAGTCAATGTATTTTACCAATGATTGCTCATTTTTTGGATCTGACCTTACAAATGAAAACACTGGCGGTTTATTTCGTTTCCCACTCTATGAGATTGCTTTATCTGCATATATAGAGAAGCTGTTTTTACGAGTACGCTCACCACCGGGCGGTAGGTGTGCACTCACTTTTCTCTGGTATACTGGCGGTGATCTGAAGCAGCCCCAAACGTCTATGATCTTAACGTCTAGCCGCTCGGACCCCCTTCTTCCCTGCTCTGTGCTGCTTATGCTCTACGCAGGTTATTGTTGACAATGGAACTGTTTTGGAAGGATGGACGGTTTCTGGAGTAGAAGAAAACTTTGGCGAAGACTGTTGTTCTGTATCATGTGATACGTAAATACAGCCAAAATCTTGTTTTTGAAGTCACTTAGACGTTTAACATCGGCAGATACAGTTTGCACAATTCAGTTAGCAGCAACTAGGAAATCTTAAGTATTGTACGCATTTCACCATCGCGTTTTCGCGAGTTCACAAGTTTTGTGTTGGTCATTTAAACCTGACTGCTTCCGATTCAAGGTCAATTTGCAAGCTTGCGCAATATCCAAATGCGGCGTACTTTCTTGAGCTACCTCAATTTATTACCGTCACGCACTGATACAGCTATAGAAGCTTTGTAGGAGTGTTGGTCGCAACACATGAAAGGCTGAAGCTATGAAAATTCCACGCTGCGTCATTCCTATTGAGTTTGGTGTACGTTACACTGAACTGCATATCTTATCTGATGTCGCGACTGGGTGTGTAAGCTTGTCCGTAAGGGTAGTGAATATGGAAATGGATACTAATTACTTGTGGCCAGATTCTATAATCGTGCTTGAGTATGCCTATGAGATAAGGCCCAAATATAATACTTTGGTTGCTAATATGCTAAGCTTCATTCATAAAAATATGGAAGTATTCTGCTTATTGCGCGTGCTAACACAAAACAACCATGCAACTCAAGCGTCGAACTGGGCCACTAGTAGCTGCATGGACCTTGTAGACCTTTGGCTGCATGGCACAGTCTTTCAACGAATGTCTTACCAATG
>SJOL01006359.1:56048-73487 GCA_004794785.1 Opisthorchis felineus | reverse complement strand
CTTTATTTAGATAGTGTGATTCGGTTTTGACCGAATAGCTAATCCACAAAAAAGCCCAAATCTCCCAAGGATATGCAGGAACGTCCTGCGACATCCTGCTCAAGATAAGGTGGCTCGAGTTTACGCTACCCAGGGCTGATAGTGTAAACACACCTGAATCACCGAGCATTAACTCTGCAGAAACACATGAAAATATGTTTGCTCAAATATATATATATATATACATATACCTGACCAGCCGTCCGGTCCGTTCTGCCAACATATGTCTGAACGTAGGGTGCCTGGCTTTGTTGTCTATCCTTCATATATAATGGGAAAATTATATGGTCTACTGTGTCATATAGGTTCAACTATTTTGTTCGCTGACAGAGCTGTTGTATGCTACAAGACGTTTTATTTTGGGTATGAAAGAACCAAAAGACCTGATATAATTTTATCAAGAAGTAATAAGCAACAAAAATGGAAACCCTGGTCAAATCAAAAATGGGATTCTGACATTATAAAGATTTAAAAATCGACATTTTGCTAATGGGGGTTTAGGCAAAACATCAACTGAAATATCTTGAGAAAACTATCGTTGGATCCGCATGGCAGCTTTCTCTTGCTTATGTGTATTTCATCGGTGGTAGTTTTCCGGTAGATTGGACTATGAAGCTTCATTGTTGAACGTAGGCCTCAAAAAAATCTAAATTACACAAAAGTGCTGAATACGACTGGTTACATGTTAGCTACGGTGGATAACGAATGGTAAGAAGTTTGACTATGTAAGCGGTATACCTTGTCGAGGGAAGACAAATTCCCTTACTTAGCAACTGGGTGTTCACGGGAAGCCTACGCTTATCTCCATGGTTGTCCGACCGAGTACATATTTTCAAAATTTGGTGCTTGATATTTATTCTGTGCGACTGCTAGCGGAGTATCCAACAACTATCAGAAAAAGCTAGTGCTAAAATTAGGCTATCCAACCAGCCAATCGAGTGCAAGATAACAAGGCCACACAGCTAGAAGTGATTTTGTCAACCAAGGTGGAAGAACCGAATTTCCTAATCGAAAGCCTCCAAAAAGCCCGTCGGATTTAAGGAGATGAGACCACAACCCAGTTCGAAAGAAAAACCGACCGATCAAATCACACGAGAGTTGCGACCAGGTAAACACGTGATTATTGTAAACTGTTCAGACGAATCAGGTACACAGAAAAACGAGATGTTGCCACATCACTATCCATGCCACCGACGTCAGCTTGACTGGTGAAGAAACCCTCAAATACAGCTCCCAATCCCCGCAAGCACACCGAACATCGACCTGCGGGTTTCGCCGGTAGTATTTGTGGGTCGAAAATGGTTCACAGATTTAGGCTTGTTCAGTGGCAATGTAATATTAGGTGCGTTGCAGTTTGGGGTCAGTAAATTGCAACCATTGTTTCCCTATATTCCATTAAACCATTGAAACTGTCCAAAAGCTGTAAAACCGGTGGGCCACGAGAATGTGCGCCTAAAAAATAAAACACTTCCAGTTTTCTGGAAACCATGTTGGAGCCAATTTTTGCTTGTTAGTTTTAAATCACGTTACACACACTGTAACTAAAGGAGTTTCGCCTAGAAATCTACGTCTTCTTCTGTTATTCGGCCAATCAGAGAGTCGACTGATTGGAGAGAACGATAACCAATCAAGTAAACTCGACCACGCCAAAAGTAATGGAAAAGAGCATGGACAGACAACGCCTGAGTCTATTCTATTTTATCTTCAATTCCAAATCGTGCTGTGAAAAGTATTACTTGCCCCTTGTGCAGTCGTGTCATGCAAGGTAATGCGCTGCAGAGCAACTGTTTCTTCGAAGAGTGTGTATGTGGTGTGTGAACTGTTTTGGTGTTACCGTTTTATCAAAATTGGAATAAATTCTAATTGGTACCTGCAAAACGGCAGAAATATCAATAATTCTTGAATCGGTGAAATTGCCAGTGCCTTGAGGGAACTGCCCTCCTTGGTCACGGTAAACGGTTGCTTCTCTCGTAATAGCACCGGGGTAAAGGTCCAATCAAATAGTGCTACTCTAAAATACACTCCATACACACAAGTGAGAGACATCGGGCGGCTTTATGAAGGAAGCATGCAAAGATAAATGTCTTGCGACACTCGAATCGCGCAAATTGGGAACTTTACGCGCTTACAGCTAAGCCATCCGGTAACCTCACTGGTCGAAGGATTACTGGCCGCAGTATACCAGAGATTCCGATCTTGACGTATCGGATGAGCGGACACAATAAAGATGGTAAAAATAATAATAAATGTATCGTTCAGACGGGCTACTATTTTGATGCCTAGCTCACATGACCGCCATGAATGCATGTAATAGTTAAGTATTGAAACGTGTCCAGCCTGAAACTATGCTAGTAACATGCAAGCAAATACACGCCATGGAAAGACAAATGCGAGCACGTGGAAATTCATAGTTCAACGTGAGGTTTTGCAGGACTGTCTGCTTATTTGAGGTTCGTTTTGTCTTTGCACAATGAGCGCGGTTGTTACTGAATGGAATGGAAGTAGATTATCTGTACTGGGAATTTTTGTAGATTCCCTCGGTCCATGATAGGCTGGGTTTTTGAAAGAAAGAGTCATATTTGAAATCGCTGCCCAATTACTTTGGCCATCCCTGACTATCTTTAATAACGCGATATTATTTTTTCTTACTTCTGATTATATACCAAGTGCCTGCCTTGATGCACCAAAAATTAGACAGCGAAACTTTGAAAAGATTCGTAAATGTTCACCTGAAAAAAACATTAATTTAACGTATGGCAGGAGCTTCCCGATAGGCCACGTGCGGCTTCGCTAACATATGTGTTTTGCTAATAAATTACATCATTTGTGTGAACTAGACCAAAATATTGCAGACTATCAAAAGGAAGATAGCTTACAATTTTCCTAATTGGTTCAGTGTGTGGGTTCCAGACCCTTTAATGCGCAACGTTGACGTTTGGGCCTCTCACTATCAACTGCTCTCCACTTCGAGTTAGGCTCTTGTTTAGTGGGTTGCATTCGAATATATTGCTCTCATTAAATCTGACAAATTCGTTTGGATAAAAATTAAACTGGAGGTCTCTGCTTTTTGAAGTGAAAGTTAGCTTTCTCTCGGGGTTTGCACTTTTTTTTATCTCGCCTCCACTCATTCTGTAAAAAAGCCTTGGGGTCGGTCAACAGACTCGGTGTCAAAATTTATTTTAAATAATCATTTATAAATCTCACTCAGTGTCGTAGTTATTTCACGGTGATTGAGAACGTGTGTGAACAATGCCGCAAACATATCTTGAATGCCCCATTAGCAGCTTGTTTCCGCCATGGAAGGCGGCTTAGCTGATAATGCCGTGAAAATGATTTGATGATATATCAATTTGAAGACATTATTGTTACCGCAAACGGCACACTCGTCGGAACTCATTAGACACACTTGCCAGATTTCTAGCAGGGATCGGGACAATGTTGCGGTTAAGGTATAAGGCTTCACCAGTGCCCGCATTCCATCAGTTGTAAACATCCTCGAAAATATTCTCGACGCCAAGCAAACCGTTGTAAACTAATTTTTTATTTTACAACGTTTTGTTTTCACTTAAAGGCATTATGTAAATGATCCGATTGTACACAAGGTTTAGGAGCTCCGAGTTAAACCCAAACCGGTTGGCGTTGGAATAACTGGGCTCTATCATGCTATTTTTATCGGCAAAAGCACTAAAATATATATGATATGTCGTTTATTTTTCCTGAGCAATGCATACGACCACTCTCAAATGAGAGTGTAACAAGACGTGGTTATGCATAATACCGGAGGATTTAGTCGACGGCTTCCTTCAAGCAGCTCTGCGGCTGACCTGTTTCGAAACCAAATAAAACAGATGAGCACTCACATTCCCGGACTTCTGTGAAAAAAACTGGTCTGCGGCTGAACTTTATCTTTGTTCCATATGATCTTGAGCTATGAGATGCAGGTGGATGGCTTAACGCAACTTAGCAAAGTTTGTCTGTCTGCCTCTGAATATAAGTGGTGGCTTTATGAACAACTTGGAAAGAAATATTTTCTTGCTAGACTGCAGCCGGAGTATTGTTATCCAAGTAAACCGGGCCGATAAATTTGTTTAGAGACAAATGTAATCCAAATACTATTATACCGGTCAAAGGAAACCACAGTTACATAATCTTAAGGATTCAAAACTCTGATTGAACGTTCCTAACTAAACAAAGAACAGAAAACAGAAAGTAAATGGTTTCCATCTGACAATTGGCTTCATTTGATATTTCGTTTATTGGACTACATGAAATGCTATAATTAAAAGGTTCTTCAGACAAACTTGAGCCCTGTGTACACTAGGAAAGTTCACAATGGCAATGGTATTGAAAATTCGTATCGCGGTTACAGTACTGGAATGTTTTGAAGGATGTAGGATTTTCTCGATGTTCGAAGCAGCCACTGAAACCCATAAAAACACAACAGACTTTAAAAAAATCGTGACTCTGATGGGCGCATGTTATGCGCGTTATTAAGATGATGGTGCATCCAGTCTACTTCCACGGAAAATCAGTATTATGCTTTTGATCCATTTTCATTAAAATGTGGACGCAGAAAATACCGGCATTTGCACCCATGGATTAGAATTTGTTCAAAATACGCTACCTTTAGTTACTATAGGGCTTTCCATTCTATTTTTTAAGTTAATAGTACGTAGCTAACTAAGAAATTTGAAATACTTGCAATCGTGACAAATGTCATGGTTAAAATCAGTCGGGTGGCAGATGGTTGTCTGTTCATGACGAAACAAAATAATTGAAAAAAATTAACAGAATGTGGCGCAGCCTACTTTTGTTGCCAAAGGCAAACTCTCAGAAGTAATCTCAATAGTGCGTCCATACAAACCTAAACGCTTGGAGCTTCAGGACGCTCTCGTAGTTCGTGAGGTGGGAGAAAACTTTCAAGTTGACCGTTTCATTCTATGAAATGCAGGGGTCAAATGAAATATGATTTCCAAAATCAAGTATTTTGCTTGTTTGTGGGTACAGCTAATTCCTCGTCTGCTTTGGGACTGAAAGTTTTATCTCCAAACAAGCAGTCCTTCTCCTTTGACCCCATGACAGGCTGTACTAACCGAACTCGTGATATAAATTTGTCGACAGTTTGATTCAAATAATTGGCCCTCAGACACCACAGTGGTTCAGGAACATACGCACTAACATAAACTTACGTGGTTTACATTCAAACACGGCATCTCGACTGCTCCTGCCTAGGCTTGGGCAGGCTAGCAGTTTCTCTCTTCTTGTGCTTCTTTCGAGTAAGAAGAAAGATGGGAGCGAACAGTTTTTTTACACCAGAACCGTTATATATTACCAGTCACTGTGATCGCCTAATGTGGGTGTCACCCGTTTTCAGTAGTGCACGCGTATGAGTAGAAAACTCCAACACTTTGGAACTCCAATGCAAAAAAATCCATCACAGGGTTTACCGCAGACCACGTGGGAAATCTTATGGTGGTAAGTCTTATTTAGGCTCTATTTTCTTACCTTTACTAACAGCACGAAATTGAGTATAAATTGTATGAGAGAATATGCGAGCTGGCACTGGTTGCTGATAAACCTTTCTCAAAATAGCACGGTAGAAACAAGGAATATTACCTGAATTCGATAAATCTACTTCATTATGACACTCTGCTTAAAATTGGCAGTCTTACCCTGTAACACTCAAAGTTAAGGAATCAGTAACCAACAAACCTGGGTTTATCGAATGCATATTTTGGAGCTTACAAGCGGTAGATTGTTTGCCACCTACCTTAAATTGATGGCCGTACAAGCAGTGAGCTGGATTATGTATTTGCGCAAATGGGATGTTATAAGATGTTTTAGAGGTACAATAATATCCTAATTTTAGAAATTTCGACAAAGGGCTTATTTATCGAAAGAAACAAAAAGCGTTAAGCAAACTCCTTCAGACTTGCTGAGATTTCTCAGAATCATTTAAACGCCCACCTTCTTTTTATTCAAGGTCCATGCCTCCTCTAGCTAAAATGGATACAGGACAAAAATGTACAGCATCCCAGAATCTATCCTAGCCGTTTGTGTGATGCAACACTGTTCGTTATTTGACAGAGACTTGTATGCATGCGCTTTTATTATGCGTTTATTAGCAGTGTTAGACAATCCAAATTTAAATAAAAATTGTGCCTTGTACTTCAGACTAGTCTGTGTTGGAAATTCAGGAAATAGTGTACGGAAGCTTCATCTTCAGCAACGCGTATACTAGGAAACTGCAGTAAGGAGTCTGGAATATGTGACATTTCGGCTAATAGTGTGAACATTTTCCGCTTTAGCGGCAACTGGCTGACAAGAAGTGTGATGGATTCGAATCTCTGTAAGATAAAGCGCCACAGATTCAGTTACTGAAAATTCCGGACGTGCTCATGTTTTGACAGGCCGATCGACCGAACTAATCAACATACCGATCAGCCGTTCATATTAATAGTCCTTCAATACATTCGGCAATAAAACCCATGCGTCATTACCGCTTTACAGCATGTTTTGCACTTAAGTGTAAAAATTCAAGAGGGCAAAGCGAGAAAAGTTCCGGTACAAATCCTGGGTTCCTTGCATATCACATGGCGGTCGCGTACAACTTCTAACTTGAATTGCGATGAAGTCAAATATATTCTTCCACTGACTAACCTTCCGCTGCAGTAAGGTATTCAAGCAATTTTCTAACCACCAGTGTTCTTTGACGAATTTGAGCTGCTCGGAAAATGGCATTATAAAGAAAGATGCCTCAAACGTCAACTAACTTGGTTAAAACAGGTGTGTAATCTAACAAATATTACGCATCTGTGTGCGTGAGGATGTTTGTTTGTTTTTCAAAAGTGGACCCAAGTACACGGTTCGTGCAAAATGTAAGCTGAGTGAGCGGAAGGGAATCAAGCCATTATATAGTCCGAACAAAGTTACGTGGTGCTAACTTATATCTCGACTGTGCATTCAGAACATATATCAACTCGAAAATCACCAAGTTGATCAGCAGTTCCCCTACAGGAGTCATGGGTGTGCACACTGTATTCTTTTCACTTTGGACTACAAGATATTGTTGCTAAATAGCCACGTAAAATTTGCGTTGCACGGAACCAAATAGGACGGAATCTGAGAAAATCTTAACTAAAAATCCAGTCGAGGTTCAAACGTGGATCCTTTATTGTTGGCGAATGTGCCATAATGGTGTAAATATTTCCTCGGATAAGCTGGTCAGTTTTGCACCGCTCTTTTATTTGAATATTTATCGGACAAACTGACTGAAATGGAAAATAAAATCTGCGGTCCTAAATATATGGCACTGACCATCATTTTAACAAAAAAATCACATTTGCTTCCCCGAAGCTAACGACAGAGAGGGAAGAGATAATAATACAGGTGAATGTATGCAAATGACCTGACAATAGGCAGTCATTATTTATAGAATCACTGGTAGAATGGATCACTCAACTGTAAATTCCATGTGCACTGCTCCGTCGCGCATGTACGTGAATGCACTAATGGCCCGTCGGTTTTCAATTGGTATCCGCCCAATATTTTAAACACAAGTAAACATACTATGTGTGCGGTTTCTTACCGTTTTTATCTCAGGGAATTCCCCATCCAGGTATCGAGTAAGCGGAACATAGCCTGCCGACCTATCTCAATAAGTGCTCGAAAGGTGATCTTTGTTACTGCTGCAAACAAAACTACTCATAAATAACAGTGAATTATATTGTTGATGCGGTGATGTTTATTCCTCAAATGGTTAGCCATGTCATGTGTAGCCTCTGTAGACTTGAATAGTCCTTTGCAAATATGCTGTCATGACAGAGCGTCCTCTGGTTAACCGGCTTACTTCACAATAGCGGCGGGATGTACTTTTCTTGCAATTTGTCAGTAGTATCGTCTAATTGTTAAACGCCTATAACAGCCTATAAACGCCTACAACGCCTATAAACGCCTGTAACGTGGCATCACCGACCATGTGCAGTTTGGCCGACGAATTTACCTCCAACCCGTTTGGCCCAATCTAGAACTATGTTATACTACCTACCAGTTTGCGCCAATGGATTTTAATGCCGCCAGTCCCCAGGAAAACTTGCAAACCCCCCAAACTACTTCGGCTACAGATTTACTGTTCTCATCGCAGTACAAAGTGAGAGGAGGAACATCAGTGAATGAATGGCTTTAATTTAAAAAGAGCAAAAAAATGGCTGCAAACCATCGAGGAGAAAGCCAGCCAAGCAAACTTCCGAAAGCTCCACACTCTTAAGCGTAGCGTGATATCGTTTTAAAGGTTGAAAAAATGAAATCAGAGTGGTACGTCTTGGTGATTAACTACTCAGCGGTCAGCTGGACATGTACTGGCTCCATAAGTTGAATAAGCATTGATCTCTGACGTCATCAGTAATATACACCGTAACAATGGTAGATATTGTTACAGCAAATTTGGACCGTTTATTTCAAATCATCCAAATGGCTAAATACTACGAATCGGGAAACCATCTCCTATTAAATACAACAAAGTCCCCTGCACGGACGTGATCGTTGACGATTGACGTTCTACTCTCATAAAATCCAGTTTATTAATTGATTGCTTCCCCAGGAATAGGTGTCGCGCCCTGTGGATCGTAGAAATAACCGTACAGCACGTCTTCAATAGGTGGTGTTCAGTTCTTTGCGTACGGGAATAGGCCACAAGCCAAATGACTGGTCAGAAGAAAGCTTCCGACCAAATCCTCCGATGTCAAATGTAACCCTGAATTGCTGCACTCCTATTTGAATAAGGTCGTACGCAAATCCGAAGAAGAATAAAAATGAAAATTGACACAGGTTTGTATTGAACACACTGCATCGTCACCATAAATCACTACACCTAACAACAAGGTTCGACGGGCTGCCAAAGGCGCCCTTATCAATCTCTACCTTTTTTATCGTCCCAGAAGTTCCACTCACCTCCTATTCAGTACAAGTAACAAAATTGAAAATAGCCATACGTCTACCTTCGCTTAGCCATTACCAGTAAAATCACTAGCTGAAAACCTAGCTTCTTATTTTGGGGTATCAGGAAATCAACACACATATCCGCTTGCCGTGTGAAGTATAACTTGCTGGGGGAGTTATTGGCCAGGAAGAAGCGGTCATGTATGTTATCATGTATGTTTGTTTAAATTCGTCGGTTGTGTATTCAGTCATTGGAGAGTGCATAATTTGCACGCACTCTGCATATTACCTGCTTACTAGTATTATGTAGGAATTGCTAGCACCGATATAACCCAAAAGATTGTTTTCTGTTAGATTCACGCAAACCTAAAATTACGTAGCCTAGAATTCCGACAATACAATGGGAGTGCTTGGCTGAATTAGGTTCGTATCTTATCAAAAAGGGCTATCATGTAGTGATTGATGTTGAAATGGGGGATCATGTGAAGTCAACAGCGTGATAAGATGTGGTTTCGTTACTCTAATTATACTAAGCTGTCTTTGTCCTTAAAATTTCGCACATTACCCAACACAGTACTCAATCTTACAAAAGACGTCCAGGTTGATTTTGGCTCGGAACGTCTAACCCTTATCAACAATCCACTTTAAATGTCTTAATTAAAAACACAGAGTTGCAAAATAAAATAAAATGACATGACATGATATTTTGTTTGCAATAGACGACATTGTCAAAGATTTCAACAACAACGTTGTTACAAGCTTAGTGCAGCTTTAAGCGCATGATGCTTCACTGTATAGATACCCGCATGAACTTCGGCCACTTTGCTCAATAAGGTGAGCGATATGCGAATTGCGTTAATAATCCTGTTTTTTTCAACCAGCAAAGTATTTTTTGATCTTTTATTGATTCCCACGCCACTGTTAGTTAAATTGGCATCCACGAGCAATAAAAACCGCTAATGTCATATTCAGGACATTCCTGCTATCACTTTAGGTCCTGATGAGATTTGTTGGGAAATATCTGAAATTAATTTTGCCACGCGATCAGTTCGCCGATCAGGACAGCAGAAAAAGCGGTAAATTGCAGGATCATCCAGAAAGAAAATAGTATAAGTTTCAATGGAAAGTGCAATTGTAAGCGATTGTAAGTGATTTTTTCCGAAATATTGGAAGCAAACAAGCGCATGCGCAACGCCTGGAACAAAAGTTTACCTTACAGAGAAAGGTTATTATTATAAAGGGGTCAAAATCTCAAATATACACCCAAAGTGGTGAATCTTAGTGCAGCTGCCCCGACTTTGGTCAGCATTCTCATACATTACAGTAAATACATCGGAAAAGCCTGGATCACGAGTCTGCAGTATTGTCAAATCCAAGGATCAATGCGAAACAGCCTACCAAAAGAGGAGGTTGGTGTACTGAATCCATTGGAGAAAGATAAGTCGGCCCACGTTACCAAAATTGACTACAGCAATCTAACGGTTAGCATGAATCCAAAGTACAATGGATACAGAGCGCTTGAGAGTATAACACGGGGTCAACATGGAAGGCTGAAACCGCCGTTGTAAGACCTAAATTCTGGTCAGTGAGGATCTAAAATTAAAATCCGAAGCCGGCAAAGCACCGTAGCTTTTACTTGAATCAAACTCTTGAAGATCCATATAATGATATGGGTTGCCAAAAATGCGTAAAACGAACATTCCCGTAGGTTTGTGTCTTGAACTATCCCACTCTTACAAGTTATGACTTGTGAAAAAGTTAAGTAATTTCTGGAAGGCTTATTATCCACCCGTATCGCTGTCGACGAAATAAATTTTAGCGTTACAGCTTTTTATACTAAAGTTCACCATTGCTCTCGTTTGGTCTCCAGCACATGTAACAGTTTTACAACTGTTAGTAGTATCACCGCCACTAACTCAAGCTCCAAAAATGTATGAACAAATTGACGGTATTACTAAGGGCTCTCTAGTATAACTGTGTTGGGTAACCCCTTCTGGCACCATATTGAAACTATGTTCTTTCTAGTCTTCGGCCATGCACCACACGCCTGCCTGAGATAAACTGACGTAATTTTGCGATCATGCCAGCCTCAAAACTGGAATTCTCAAACTGCGTGGACGAAAAATGCGGAAGTATAAAATTTATTAAAGAAATCTAGATCGAGCAGAGAACTGAAATGTTCCTAGACTAAGGCGTATTCGTTAACACCAGTTATGGATCGTCAGTAATAACTCACAGAAATCTCACATTCAAGTACTTGCAGGTACTTGCATTTTGAGTCTTTGCATGCACATGCATGTCATATCTACGGAGTCAATATTCCAATACTGCCAAGGATCTGTAGTGCCAGCGATCCCCAACGACGCCACAACTAGACAACGCTGTTCATTGTGATCCACGTGTTGTTTCCAAAATAGTTGCGCTACAGCAAGTTAGTCTGAGTAAAAAAACGTGTTTTTCTGCTTTAGTGTAACTGGCATATAGATCCCTCTAAAACCGTCCTAATTTACTGACCATATAGAAGGCTTCGTCTGCGGTCATATCGGTGGAGAGATTAACATCAACAGTATATTTTACATTCTTTAAGGGATTTTAATGAAAACAACTGGTTGTTATACTGCACATTAAACTCGTAAACATGAAACTTCTTTCCTACTGAGATTATGGTGCGCTCTTGGTGGAAAGGTCGGAAGAATGTTCCCCATAAATGCCATTTATCCAAAGAGACTTAAGGCGCTGGAGGCAGCAAAACATTTTACAGAATATTGCATTGTGGGTTGTAGAGACCTAGAACTCAGCAACATGATTGGAAGCTTTACTTTTTGAGTAGTCTCCATTGTACGCATGTTGATGGGGCTGACACGCTCGGACCATCGTTGAGTCGACTTCAGTCTGTAGAGTATGGGATGGTCTAGGGCAACGACATTTATGGTGGTTACTGGTGACTGCTTCTGTTAGAGTTTGAATGGTAGAAAACTTGCGACTACAAGAGCTACATAGTGTTTCAGGAAGAAACCCGGAATGGGAGGTTACACACTACACTGAGGTTTGTTTAGGCAACTCTTCACGTATTCCATTTAGTCCAGGATAAAGCACGTTCAAACATTTTCGGAATGCTTACATTACATTTGGTTGTACGCTTTGGATAAACGGTGAGTCCATCCTAAATAAGGCTTGTGACGAATTGAGCTTTTGTTGTTTGAGATTCCGTGAGACTTTCAGCGCATCCCAGGGATTCATAAACATCCAAGGTATGAGAGTCAGAGCACCATGTGGGTTTGACCTACTAGCGACAGAAAATTGGATGACGGTTGCTTGTTCCGGCAGTGGATATCTGATGCGTATCAAACCAATCGGTTACAAATGGAGAAAGGTAAATTCGGTAAAGTGGAATCAAACACCAGGCAGACTGACAGTACGCCACCAAAAGACAATCTTACCTATGAGGTCAAGGCGACTTTCATCTTCTTCATCGTGCGGATTTTCGTTATCAAGTTACAAACATGACTTGGACAATCAAATGAGCCTGCAAAGTTTACAAATGTAGGGCCTTGGCCGTTATTTACTTGGGCAAGCTTGGACGTTAGTTGGGGAACAATCGATGTTTGAACAAGCATGCATGCGACAGAAAGTTTCCAAGATGGGCAAAAGTATGGGGAAAAGCAAGGGCATTTCATTGACCCAAACATGTTTTCACCAAAAAGCAGTTATTGAATGCAGAATTTGCGGTTTGAATGAGAGGGCATCCTATACTAGGGGCGTTTTATAGCACTCCTCCCAATCTATCGGTCGCCAAGTTGTCTCGAAGACGACAAGATCCTTTCGCATTTATTGGATTGAAAGAGTAATCTGTAAACACATGTCAAATAGTGCAGTGGCGTTTTTTGTTCTGTCATCGTTTATTAAAATTACTGGGGGAATATCCGAGGTTATGAAATTATCCGTCATTCGGGAACATCAAGGTAGACTTGGGACGACGGATTAGGTTAAGAGTAATGTTGCGGAATGGGACGGGTTAGCAAGACAAAGATCCCAGGTAAGAGTCCAAGAAACAAGTCACAACGAATAACAAATACTTGGGCCACATATGTGACCACAAATTGTTAACAAATTACTGGTTAAGGGAACAGTGCTTTCATTTTCTTGGACTCCGCACAAGCCTGGTTTTTTCCATGTAGATATTTCTGGGATCTTGGTCATTGAATCATTGGGTTTTAATTAGCCAATCATCATGAGTTTTACTTCTTCATGCATTTCTTAATGCCTGGTTTACGAAAACCTAGGTCAATTACTCAGTCAGGAGCGCTTCTGCTAAAAAGGCACACAGTGTCCGCTGAAATCGGACGATAACAACTACTAATATAGTAGCCTGTTACCTCTAGTTTCGTCGCACGTGCCAACCAAAACTCCTCGCCCTAAACGCGTACGTAATTTGTACTCATGGGCCACAAGGAAGAATTTTCAGTTTGTCCCTCTGATTTCCGTGATATCTCGCTCATTTGGAGCCTAATCAGAAAAGCCACAGAACTCCTGTTCAGAGCAGCTTAATACCCAGTATTGATTATTATTGTTTTACTGCGGCAAATATCCCGGAAAATCGAAATTTTCTTGAAAGATAGCTGTAGAGGCTGCCGAGAAGCCTTGAAGATCCCTCACCTATAGTTTACCTCTGCATAAATGCCACGGAACACGATGATCTGGCATTCTAAGTCCCATTAACTTTCCATGTGCCGGAGTCGGTAAGATTCCTGAGCTGAGTTTCTGGGTAAATCTGAGTAACTCGCGTGTGATACAACAGGCAGTCCACCCATAGATACTTTTCCATGATGAATTCATTCTCGTCTGTACCCATTTTTGTAGCACACATATAATTATACACTCATCGTGCTCAGTGCAATCTGTGTTTAAGTTTTTCGGAAGATGAATTGACACTCGACCCACTCAGCCTTTTGCTTATTCTTATAACGCTGTATGCAGTAGTCATAAATAAGCATGCCTTTATTAAACTTCACAAAGATGAAATTATTATATCTAATTTGGTTTTCATGTGACCCATGGAGTCCCGTATTAGAATGCCTCCATGAAAGTGCTAATAACCACCACCATAATTGTGCGCGATGGATCTGATGTAGATCTGACATGACCTTACACGGGCTGATTTGCATTTGAAAATTATTATTCACCTGCCAGTTGACATTCCTGGACTACCATACCACGTTAGCTACCCTGTGCGTGGATGCGTGATTAATTTGTTCTTGCTCGCTATACAGCTCAAGTGACCTTTCAAAGTCCAACAGTCAACCGTTCATACCACTTAGATATGATAAGCTAGATACCCTTACGAAGTTGATTTGTCCACCAGAAGGGTCAACATTATTGCCAGCCCCACAAATCGTTCACACGCTAAACCCAAATAAGACGTGAGTCAGGTGGGACGAACATATAACCCAGGTTCGTGTTGGTATTTATATGGTCCTCTTATCGGAACCTACACTATGTGGAAAAAATGTGATCTTATCTATGCCCCCATTTAGATTTAGAAAAAGGAGGAATTAGACTACTTAAAGTCGACATTTGGTGTAGGGCTAGCCGAATATTTTGTATGTTCTCAGAAATTCACGGATTCACCGACTGACACAGGATCGGGGATCTTGACCAAGTCTCTCGGGTCGGTTTTGTTCTTGCCGTTCAGCAGCTGTTGTACACCTGAAAGGCACAAGCGAAAAAAGGGTGTAGCACTGCTCTTCAAGTTTTCAGCAAGAGGCAGTATGCTTTCCAGCGCAACGATTCGCATAGGAAAGTGTATAATAGTGCTTTGGACTAGGTTCTAGAAGGAGCGTGGACAACCGTCGGAGGAATGTTATTCCACGTAGCTACTGCACGGAATGAGAAAAAAATTTCCCTGATGAAACTTTGCGCTTTGAGCTTGAAAATCTTCTTACCATGTCCCCGCCGTGTTTGTGCTGGGTCAACGGTGAAAAAACTTTTGGAAATCCTTGTTCAAACAGGGCATAAGTAAGAATTAGGTCCTCTCTGAGTCGACGATACTCCAGCGGAGAGAGGCCAAGCACCGCTAGACGCTATTCGTAGTCCACGGACCTAAGCAGGCAACCATTTTCGTAGCAGCTCGCTGGACTCGCTCAATGAGGGTTACGTCCTTCTTNCTCAGAGCATTATGTGCTTAAGTTTTTTGAAAGATGAATTGAAACTCGACCCACTCAGCTTTTTGCTTATTCTTATAACGCTGTATGCAGTAGTCATAAATCAGAATACCTTTATTGTACTTCACAAAGATGAAATTATTAAATCTAAGTTGGTTTTCATGTGACCCATGAGTCCCGTATTAGAATGCCTCAATGAAAGTGGTAAAAACCACCACCATAATTGTGCGCGATGGATCTGATGTAGATCTGACATGACCTTACACGAGCTGCTTTGCATTTGAAAATTATTATTCACCTGCCAGTTGACATTCCTGGACTACCATACCACGTTAGCTACCCTGTGCGTGGATGCGTGATTAATTTGTTCTTGCTCGCTTTACAGCTCAAGCGACCTTTCAAAGTCCACCAGTCAACCGTTCATACCACTTAGATATGATGAGCTAGATACCCTTACGAAGTTGATTTGTCCACCAGAACGGTCAACATTATTGCCAGCCCACAAATCGTTCACACGCTAAACCCAAATAAGACGTGAGTCACATGGGACGACCATATAACCCAGGTTCGTGTTGGTATTTATATGGTCCTCTTATCGGAACTCACACTACGAGGAAAAAATGTGATCTTATGTGTGCCCCCATTTAGATTTAGAAAAAAGAGGAATTAGATTACTTAAAGTCGACATTTGGTGTAGGGCTAGCCGAATACTTTGTATGTTCTCAGGAATTCACGGATTCACCGACTGATGCACAGGATCGGGGCTTTTGACCAAGTCTCTCGGGTCGGTTTTGTTCATGTCGTTCAGCAGCTGCTGTACACCTGAAAGGCACAAGCGAAAGAAGGTTGCAGCACTGCTCTTTAAGTTTTCAGCACGAGGCAGTATGCTTTTCAGCGCGAGGATTCGCATAGGAAAGTGTATAATAGTGCTTTGGACTGGGTTCTGGAAGGTGCGTGGACAACCGTTGGAGGAATGTTATTCCACGCAGCTGCTGCAAGGAATGAGAAAAAAATTTATTCGATAAATCTTTGCGCTCTGATCTTGAAAATCTTCTCACCATGTCCCCGCCGTGTTCGTGCCGGGTCAGCGGTGAAAAACCTGTTGGGAAATCCTTGTTCAAACAGGGCATGAGTAAGAATTAGGTCCTCTCTGAGTCGACGCTAATCTAGCGGAGAGAGGCCAAGCACCGCTAGACGCTATCCGTAGTCCACGGATCTAAGGCAGGCAACCATTTTCGTAGCAGCTCGTTGGACACGCTCAATGAGAGTTACGTCCTTCTTGCGTCCTGAGTAGACAACCTGGTTGGCGTATTCATGAAGCCGTCTGATGTAGGCCCCCACCTTATATGCCTGCAAGTGGCCTCTAGTCGTTGGATTAGCAAAATTCAAGCATTTCGAACTGTGTAGCGGAGTGCAGGCGGTCATTATAAATTAAGCGTGATTTGACTGCTGGGGAATGGAGTCAGCACGGATGTTCTGAATTACGGCCAGGCTCCTTACCTGCATAATAACAAAAAAACATGGGCAATAGTGGGTCTAAAACGCAACTCGCAAAAATAACTTCTATTTTGGCATCCCGGGATATGCATGCACAAACTGGACAAGTACTTCCAACTTACATCAGCAAATCAATGTCATGCAACTTTTGGTGTGAAAAAAACTCATAAATGATACTTTTGCACGATTCATTGCGAAAAATATCAGCATATGGCATTTTTGTCATTAGCACGTTGGAAGGAATTTTCTAAACACCGATGCGATTCAAATATCAATATGCATATTTGAGCAACCTCTTCAGAGCTATTCGATGCCGCAGATTTTTGAATTAAACCATGACAAACTTCTATGTAATTTTTGACATCATAGTGCGCTTTCAACTTTTGGCGGCAAATTCCAGAAATTACGAAGGAAATTGTAACAATTTGGCATTTCTAAACACCATGTGCGCAGATAAATATAGATCCTTAGAGTGAAACTATGATGGCAAATATTATGGTCCGTTAGTGATCTCCGATAATTTACATCCACTGCTCGCAGAAAGAAGCGTCACTCGTGCAGAACCTCAAGGCTCATTTCTGCGGCGTGATTCAGTATCAGACCCATCGCTTGTCTGTGGAACAGTAAATCTTGAGTGGTCATTAAATCATTGAACACCCCAACCTTAATCGCTTATTGCGCACTCTGTTCCAACTTTCACACCATTTCCTCACATATCAATTGCCTTATTTTGATCGGATTTGAGGGGTAATTGACAGTAACCATGCGTTTATTAACTTCAGTGTATCACTTTGTTTTTGAATTT
>SJOL01006359.1:8417-41665 GCA_004794785.1 Opisthorchis felineus | reverse complement strand
AACACCCAAATTTTTACTTACGTATCTTGTAAGTTCTTGCGGCGACATCGTGAACACGCGGGAGTGCAGCTTTATTTTCAGAGGATGGACCCGGTGCAGGTTATGTGGACAAACATGCAACATCCCGTCAACAAGTTTTTCGACAACCGAGTTTTCTAAAAGTACATTTGACGATTCCGCTGGTGCAAACGTATCCGGAGATCCAGTATCTACGTGGGCTCGGCACGGATTACAAAGCATCACATCACCATACTGTATGCTGAAATTATTAAAAATTGCAAGAACTATACTAATTTGCCCCCAAGCGCAAACAGAAATGGGGTTCGCCTACCGTTTAAAATAGTAGTAAATATCTTTTTGATCCCAATATTAAACACAAAGTCAATCATCACCAAACGCTCCCAAGATTGCTCGCGTAAAAATTATAGGCACTCCTCCACCCCACAATCTCTCACCTCTCTCTGCTGATAGTTTGTCTATTTGTCTTCAAAGCTATGGGCATGCGGAAGCTTTTATCCGATGTGTTGTGTTAAAAATTATGCTTATTACAGCTAAGTTTAGATACCATCGGAGTCAAATCTATTTTAACGCCAAATAGCTGCGAGTAATATATAATTCATTTGTGTGAACGAAAATCGTTCTGAAATTGAATCATTCATCATCTGAATAATCATTAGTGGCTATATTATTCTGTCGTAGTTCCACACTTTTTGGGTTATTCTGGGTTCATTTAGTTTGACCTTTGTGTCAAGTCGGAACCTGTGTGCGAGGTTAAACTAAGCCAGAAAGAATGTTCATTATCCAAGAGCGTAGGCGCACAGCATCCCCTACGAAGCTCAGAGCCGTTCCAAAAACCTGTGATTAAATACAACTTATTGAAATACGCTGGTAACATTCATGTGGTGTGCGCGTACTGAGTATGAATGCTTGTTGGTTTGTCCACCGATGTAAAGTCTACGATACCTGAGTTACCAACGGTTGGCTTAGTAACGGTGTAGGATGTTGATTATCGCGTTTATCGTTAAGCTGCGAAATCCGTGTGGGTTATTCTGTTATATTTCATTCAGAAAAGTTGCATCCAAAACTTGGGCAGCGTCTGGGCATCATCACAGCCTGTGACAACCTGGGCGCAGCCACCAACCCACCGCTGAGCCCCAATATGCTGCCTAATAACGTAATGATTATGCCACCTCGATTAATGCTGAACAAATTTTTTATCAAATAGCCCAGCTCCGCGAACTAACCAGCGACCAACTGGGAACAAATTTAGGAAGATTTTTAGCCTTTTGGGTAATCCGAAGTTTATATGAACCTCTAAGTGTCACATGGCTTAGCACAAAATTCCTCTACGTGGAGTTTGTACCATGGTTCAAAACATTTGTGACGAAAGAAAGCTAGCTGGGCCTTTCAATGCTGTCAAAGTAATGATTTTCTGTATTTGATGCAACATCATTTTCCTCAACTAATGCTTTTCTCCGGCAAATTCTTACAAAAACACAAATTAAATATCCTAGGACGAAAAAAGTTTAAAAGCATTGTGAGAACACCCAAAGAAACTGTACATGTGTTACACCAGTACATTTAACTTTTAGTAAATAGCAAATAGAGGAACCAGAGTTCAAAACAAAAAGTGAATTGATTAATAAAAATTAATGGTATGATTCAATGCAAAAGTCATCCTTCAGCACCGCGGTTAGGAAGCACCTTGGTGGATTACTTTGGATTAATTATTGTATACACCCGCCCTATGCATCGCGAGCCGCCTCCCGAATAAACAAACTGACAACGAAGATGAACTGTTTTGTAGGACTTAAAATAAACTATTGTTCCTCACGGCTCAAGCCGTATTTATTTCTAATATATAACGATAGATTAATTCATTCGAATTTATGTCATGCTTACTGGTTAACAGAGCTCTCAGTATTTTCATCCTATCCTAACACAAGTGCTATCAGATTGGTCTGCGTGTTCAATCTTCAGTGTCAGCAATACCAATTTTTTGTCCTACAACTTCCTTCCCCAGTGAAAGGTAGTTCCATGAGTTACCGCATGAAGAAACATTATTCTTTCGACCTATGTGACAATTGCTACCGAACCAAAATTTCGGATCATTTCACCGTACAAAGCTTATGTTCTAATGTTGCGTGAAACATGTCTATCCTTACGACGAGGAAACTAACATTTATTGTGTCTAAAACTATCTGCGACCATGGAGGCAGAAAACTTTGGTTTTGCTCGCATGACATCTCGTTTTGATGGTCTTTTATAACACGCATAAAAGTACAAACACAAATCACACAAAAGCACAACAGTAATTTTCCGTATTGCCCAAGTCGCGCACTTCTGATAAAAAAACGCCTTTTAAATCTCAGCTAGTGATGCAGAAAAAAAGTATAGACCGCATTACTTAAACAGGCTGCTATTTGAATATAACTTCTGCATGCCCAAGATGGCCTCAGCCCACATAAACAAAACGCATTTGTATTTTTAGTGTTCTGAATCGCCTCTTGGTAGAAATAACAGTTGTGTCAATTTTCAGCCGATGGGACGCTTTCCCTTCGCACCTCTTGGTAAACTCTGTAAACTAAATTTGCTTAGTTAGTATGCGTAGGATATTGAATCGTTCTGTGTGTATTCTTCAGTTTGGGTGAATATTCTCAAAGAACAGAAATACACATAAAGGACATAATAACACACATGTTTAACTGAGTGTACGTAAACAGGTTGACTTGCAGTATAAACATTTTGTGAAACCTAGTAGAAAGGTACATGTCACAATGCCTTTAACTTACCTGGTGATATCTATCACCCATTGGGTTGCCTGATATAATGGCAAATTCACAATTGGCGGATGGTAGTAATCCCACCTGGTCTCTCCAAAATTCAGATTTCCATGCACAAACCAGGAATCTCCACGTACGCCCGGTGGACTAAAAGCACAGTTTGCAAGAGTACCTTATAAACCAACTGTCAAGCAAGGTTCCGGCCGTCAAATTTAGAAGACGGATGCTTTTAAGCTTGCGAACAGCATATTATTTGTGACTTGGAACACTAAGGCACAGATTTCACTGTGGAAAACGGGAAGCAGTGACTGCCGCAAAGAAAGTGAATAGACAAATAAGAAGTTGGTCGAAGTATCGACTAGCCTAGAGATATTTCCCCTACCAGACATTGACACGCGCTAGCCGCTGAACGGTTGAAACAGCTCGCAGATGGATGAAACTTTCATGCAAACATTTCCCATTAACAAAAATCATATTATTGTTGAAACAAGATTGTAGAACGCTCTTGTTCAATATTTTGGCTTCAAGAATTCCCACTCCAAATAGCCGGGAACACTCGGGTAATTTGTGCATCTGATTTATCCAACTTATTTAACAAACGCCGTTTATTTTCGTCAGCGTTCAGCATGAAATAACGGGCAAATGTCTTTTATTTGCAACATACTGAATGCAGGGATTGTACTGCAACAGACTCAGAGTTAACCGGAGTGCTTAGAGCTCACACCGCTTTAAAGCATTTTGAGTAAACTATTTGAGGGTGCTCTCCCACATGCTAGTCTACAATCAGATATCAGGTTAAAAACATATACTACTGATGCTCACTGGTCTGTGCTTTATCACTCTGCGCAGGGTAAGTTTTTCTGGGGCAAATACTTTAACAGAGTACGAAGAACACGTTTTAAGTGCTAGGTTTATCTGAGCTACCAAGAATTCCGCATAGGTGCTACCTAATCTGACGAGGGTTAGGACCTGGACTATACGAAATAAAAGTACTAATATCAGTGCACAGGCATCCACCTAATCAGGAACAAGTACTTCTCTTCATCTACCAATTAGCTCATATTTCCAGGTGCTAAGCGGTTGGCTTAAATGGCGTCCAAATACCATTCTCATGGGGTTTCAAACGTAAAAGACAAATCTATCAAGAGCATTTGCATATTAAAATCAGAACGCCGGTGAAAATAAGGCCAAACAAAACGTGAGATCCAGTCTGTCACAAGGTTAGTCAAACGGTAGCACTAAATAAAGTAGTGAGATTGTTGTTATGATATGGAATATTGGGGCTGGAATGTTGTATTATTGCCGGTTCAAGAATCACCAAAGGCAAAACCCTGTACGCAAACTGATGTGGCACAATTAAGCTAGGAATGTTCTAAAACGTGATACTAGATGTTACCAGTGCTGTCAGCCTTTGTGATCACTGCCCGAAAAATGATTTGTTTAGATAATGTATTTTTGACTCCGTGCGGCCTAGTCTATTAGTTGGTATATACTGTGCCATTAGTAGTTCTGGAAAATCCCGGGAACTTTACAGTGTGTCGATCGTATATTTGGAAAAAACGTTCCCATGTTACTAAAATAACGTACCCACAAAACCGGAATGTAAAAAGGGCGTCATTCACGATGCGGGCATTCACAATATAATCCAAAAATGTAGTTTGCAACAATGCACAGTTTTCGGTATTTTCTGGGGGTCTCCGCATCCCAATTATTCCGTCATATCCTTCTCTGTCGTCCGCGGCACCAGAACTCTCCATCATTTCAACGAACGTAAACTGCGGGAACACACGACCTGCAATCTTTTTAAATGTAAAAGTATAGTGATCACACTGACTAACCAAAAGCTGATCCATCATTACATTTCCCTTATATTTCCCAACAGCATAACTGGTTTCGAACTCTTGGCCCATTGAGACGCTGGTTTCTGGCTGTGCAGCATATTTATTTTTGTTTGCAAATTCTGCAGATGTTGACTTGCTAGACGGAATCCACCGTGTCCATCCTCCGGTATCAAGCAGAACCATGAAGGGCTGGCCACCCATGTTTATCTGGACGATTGGATTGCCCAAGAAGAATGAAAACGATAAATTATGTATAGCCACGTAGCACTTACTGCGTTGTCGCTAGAGAAGTCCACGGAAAACATCTGGCAATGAACGCGTGTTGATCTTCTTATTAGTCACCAAAATAATCCCGCCACTCACCTTGATGTCAAGAGCCAGAACAAAAGTAGTATTGACAACACTTTTTCTGGTAGTCGCCGAGACATTGGAACTGTGTTTCGGCGGTTACGGTCCCAAATGTAATTGCCGTTCCCTGATTAATGGAGCGGCCGAAAAACTGTGATATATTTCTTTAAATTTTTAAGACTAGTAAATTATTTCTGATTGGTGGAAGTCACGCTAAACCCTCAAGTATTCTAGAGCAAATGGAAATCAAGGATGACCATCGGTGATTCTGGCTGTCTTGGTGCACAACGAATTGTATGGCAATCCCAAGTAATAAAAAAGGAATTTCTGAAATTCGCATACGAAATAAACTCTGTTGAATTCGGCTGCTTCTACGATAACATGATCATTTGCACATTCCATTTGGCGCTTATGGAAAATGGCCCCTCGTATAATGAAAAGAACGCAAAATAAAGCAACGGTATTTCTGAACGTAATCCCCTATGACGCTCACCGTGCACCTTTCACACTTTATTTTGCAGCCATAATATTGAAAAGTTACAATCGTCCGTTGTGCTTTGGCGGCGGATCAAATAACTGACGACTTGTGATCAACCGAAATTGTAATCGGCGGATTTTCAGTCTGTGCTCCCAACAAAAATCAATAATTTTCTATACAGCTCGCGTTCTGTCTCGTGTGCTGGCACCATCTCACTCTTCCAAGGAACTATTATGCCCGGCTCCACAACAGTGACACCAGTGAGTCTCTACTGTTTCACTGTACACCATGATCCTGAGGTTCCTGTTACCATCTATACGCTTTGCCAATCCCTCCACTTCGTCATCCCCACTTGCGATTTTTGTGACCCTGGCCATGAGCCTAACAGTCCAAGGCCAGGAGGCCTCAGCGGTGGTTTTAGGTTTTAGTTCAACTTGACCGGCTGGATGACGCCAACTCTGCTGCTTCACCAGATCTGATGTTCTGGTTCCTTAATTTCAACCATTTACACTCTTCTTGTCATGTGTGAAACAGGAAGCCGCTTGTTTTGCCCTCCCTCGCTTTGTTTTTGCCCGCCACCTTCAAATCCTACCCACCTGATCTTGCTTGGTGTTCTCTCCGAAAAAATCATAGTAACTCTGCTCCCTGCCCGTGCCGGTTTAGTGATGACCACGTCTACATCGGATAACGCCCCCCGCCTATGACGCTGTCCCCTTTCCCAAAATCCCTGTACACACAATCCCCGCCAGTCATGCCTTTAATCTGACTGTAACCTTATGATCATGCCTGACGGCATGCCACCCACAAGTTAAAATAAACATTATTATTTTAGTCAGATGGGTGTGCTGTTGGATGCGAATAATCTAGCACTTTAATATCTCATTTTGGAAAACAACGCGGAAACTCTGCCCACGAAATTTGTGTACACAAACTTTTGTAGATCATTAACCACCAAATACATTGTTATTTATTGGTTGTTGCCAGCAAAATGTGTGCACGTTTACATTTGCCAACATCGACACCAGGTTAGTTGTTTTGAAGTAACCCAGTAACCATAAGCTGGCACATGCCTAATTCAGTTATATTTATTAGACAGTTCTTTCGGGCTGTTACAGAATGTAACACGGAAAAACATCGATAGTAGGAGTGTCCGGGTTGTCGTCGATAACTTGGTTAACGAAAATATTTATCCCTGGAAATTCAGCGCTCACAAGGCATTATCTACGTAAAGTTGACTGTGCTAGGTGGTAATGCCCTCAAGTTTGCACCGGATCAGTGAGTTTGGACCTCTGTAGAAACTTGCATCAGTTAGTGGGCGCAAAAAAACGGTGGGAAGATGAAAAACACTGCCTTGTGAATAACGTTTGCGGCTATCTCAGCACCACCACAGAACACCAGGAAAAAAATGACCGTTATAAAATTCACGCAAGAATAAAGTAAATTCTTCTATATAATTGATGGACAAGCCTACTAAGTAACCATTTAGGTGCAGATTCTGAAGTGCCCGACGCGTTGATGTATCGATTGTACTAGTCAGCACTGAACTTTACCCGGCTACTAGACGAGAAATGAGTTAGCACAGCAGCACTTAGACAGCCGTTTTACCAAGGGGCACTTCTGGGTAGTGGGCCTCCGATTAGACGCCAACATTTTGAACAACTTTAGAAAACTACTTCCTCACGGTAAGCGATTATTTGGCCAGTTTATAAAACATTCTGGGGGAATTCACTGCAGATTGGCGAATGGAATCCCAGGGATTCGATATCTTACTTTACACCATAACGTAAGTATCAGCCCATCTTATCAGATCAACTGTGTTTTGCCGGGTAGGTTGACAAGTCCCCACATCGCCCGGGCAGCTTACATCTCATGCTAATTGAATTTACATGTAATGAGCTTTGCGAGCATTTCGCTTGCATGGCGGGGGGCTGTGGAAGGGGAAAATGATAATAATTTTCAAAGAAACCAAAGGTTTTTTTCCGAACAGCGAGGAGGAAATGAGACGAGAGGATGGGATACAATTCAGCGAAAAGTCTTGTAACACTGAGTGCACTATAGCCACTTTTCACCCAACGTGATGCCCAGGAATTTCATTACATCTTGAGCTTGCACCAGCAGGCGGGCGGATTTTACAAGTTGGGAATAAACAATATCATTATCATAAAGCTTAAAGTTTCCCTGGGCTCAACTCTTTGTGACTTGTGAAACTAATTTGAAAGCATGCTTTCCTTGGTTTATTAGAACAAACGAGCAGTGTCATGCAACCTACCCGCAAATGGTCTTAGCTGGTTTATCCAGCTCTTTTCCGTACCAGTCAACCTTCTCATACATCTCTTCCGGTGGCCAGCAAATCCACCGCTTTAGAGGCGTAGCGACGTGTATTTGATAAACATTTAGTGCACGGCGAGCACGAAAAGAACCAAGTCTAAGTTTTGCAGATAAAAAACAATTTAGGCGTCTCGTTACTTCTATTTTCGGGAAATAAAACCAGAAACTTTGTTTACAAGATCAAATAGAATAAAAGTGTTTACTTCCACATGGCACAGGCGGATGACGAGCTCCCAACCAGCAAGGGTAAATGTGGGAGAATAACAAGCTTTCAAAAACTTTAAAGATGTATTAAGCGCTGGCGAACGAATTGGCATTGTATGATGTAATCACGTTAAGCAACTAATTCGATAGCTCATCGTTAGATGAAAAGTTTAGATAGAGCATTCGAAGTCAGACATATGTTGTGCTGTTTCAGCCGTTATGATGAATGTTTGAGCGGCCACATTTATGCAGATGTAAAAACATCTGTTCACCAGTTTGCTGACTTCAAATCCCACGGATGCTTTGTAGTGAGCAAGATCATTCAACACAAAAAGCAATTCCCTCAACTCGTGATCATACAAGATGATATCATTTTACCAGTCAAATACTGTGACCGAGGTTTGGAAACCAAAATATTTACCAATGCGTCCGACCATATCCTCATTACGTAGCCCACATGAGCCGGCCAAACTAGCCCTCTTTTTGTACGCCAAACACGACTTCAAATTCCGGGATTCTATCACGATATACCCACAGGTGTGCTTAAACAGACATGTAATGGCCTTTATATATGGGTTTACAGTGACAGGAAAAAGCAAGAGGATCGTCCAATTTGACTCAGGACTAACTCGATTAAACACCACCTGAGGGCTGGATTAATCGGGAATAAAGCCTTGGTGTTCCTTCCGCACTTACAACTTTCAAATTTCACATTTCTTCTACGATATAACTTACCTTTTCTTAAACTTTGCGTTCATTTCCCGGTCCTACAGCCGTTAGTGGAAGCCGGATGCAAAATTCCTAACAGAGTGAGTTTTTACTCTCGTTACTGCCTGACTTTAAGGTTAAACTATACCGATTGCCCGAAGGATAATCCGACGACCCGATTCCATATCCCAAAAATGCAAATTGTGTATTGTCTGCTGTGGAGGCGTTTCTTTAGTTATTTGCCCGGCAACGCCATGAATTTTCGGTGAACATGGTTATTCACACTTGATTTCAAAAGGTTTTGAAGAATCCCTGAGTATGCAAGTTTGCTTCGACAGGTAATATGATATTTTTCCGAAGTACTTTCTGCACCGTTCCACTCACATTTTGCAGTTCTAAAAAACAATATTTTAACCAAAGTGTTTCCAAACCATTATCAATATTTGTTCGAATTTTCCGATAGGGTTGTTTTTCAAGTTGTTTACTTGTAAATTAAACCTCAGAATCGACGAAACCGCAGTCAATAACAAAATTATTGTACTAGGTCACACAACACTCTGTAAGTGAATAACGATCATTAACATAATAACAACATTATTAACACTATTTTGATTTGCTTACGATTCTAAGTAAAACTGTTAATTACAGCGGCCTATCGGGGACTATCGAGATTCCGTCTGTACCAGCAGCCGTCAATCAATGAAACGCCAATTTCAAAAGAACCACGCTCGGTCAAGCTAATTAGGCATCATTCTGGTGCTGCATTTATTCAAAAGTCATGTCCAGTAAGGTAAAACTGATACCTTCAAATGGGACATCCTAAAAATACTGCAGCACCCGAGTAGAAACATGGCAGAATAGGCCATAAGTTTGCAAGTGTAAGTAATACATTTAAATGCAAAATTATCATCAAGCTGTTCCACGCAGCCAAAAACTAATCTAAAAATCGGATCTGCTCACCAGGTTATGCATCGCACGCTGAGAGCCGGACGTATTCAGGTTAACGTGTCTTTGAGTTTAATGCAGTTTGCCGTTTTCCGTCATTTTCTGACACATTACCTCAATATGAAGTAAGAATTTATTTTCTCATTATATTTAGTGTAATATCTGGCGTGCATGAAAAAAACACAATTTTTTCAACTATCTTACCCAAATATTTGTAAGTATGCTAACTTGACGTATTTTAAACCGTCAGTGTTTCTCGTAGTTTATTGCTCCAGTTAGGAGAGAAAGAATTTTCTGTCGTCCTTTTTTACAGCACATATGTTCAAGCTCTATTCAGCCAATTGTTGAAAGACCTTTATCAATTATATTGTTACAAACCAAAGGCCAGTTTCCTTTTACTTATTTATTTGTTTACATATTTATTTATCTATCTATCTATCTATCTATCCATTTATTTATTTATGATGCGTCGTAATGCTCTCACAAAAAAACCGATATAAACGCGTGTGATTTGTTTCCGAGTTTGCAAGCGTTATGCTTTGCATTGCATTGCAGTGGAATATAAAATCTAGTGGGGACAAACTGATGAACACACGATATTCTGGCGGAAGTCATACTTTACGTAGAAGTACCCGATTAGATCTATCCAAAAGAGAAACCAGAAAAACTTGTCGAATGAAATTTAGGGTAACATGTCGGACACTCTCTGCTTATTCCCCTATTTTTTTCGTGAGGTTGCGCTCTGGACCTTCAAGATAAGCAGAAATGCGTGGCCCATGATTGTCGTGTTAGTGAATTTCCAAACATTTTTTTCCAATATGACAGTTTTGAAACAATTGTGAAAATCGGGAAACCATAAAATAATGTTTTATTACGCAAATGGGTTTCAGTAAAGTGGCTGTGTGTGATGTGTTTTAGACAGCAGGTAATATGTTGCTTGCATTGCAAAAGAATACGCACTTTACAGAAAAAGTGTGCTTCAGATTAACAACGTATCTATATATCTCACGGGATTTTCTGACTGCTTCGAGAGTAGGGGACCATACTTAATGTATAACACATTTTCCGCCAAGAGCATTTGTAATACACTGAAATCGTTCGACACATCGAGCTTTTGAATAGTAGATGCTAACGCGTCGTAGATAACCTTTTGCACAGCAATGGTTTTATTTTTCCTAAATTGCAGTATGTTTGAGATTTTACGATGATTGCCATCATTACAGGTTTTTGATTGTTAAAAGCATGAAACTTGGTGTTCACGGCATGGATAATGTAGCAAAATAAAAAATCACCCTAATTATCACTCTGAAAACTCCAAAAGAGTTTCTGGCTTGTGGCTGCAAAGTGCTCACATATGCTGTACTCGATTTTCTGCACTACCGTTAAAACTTCGGCTCAAGAGTATTTAAACAGGTGAATCTCAATGAATTGTTAATTTTTCTCAAGTTATTCTGAGTGGTTCGCCTTATATAACGGTGTGTGCAGTGGCCAGGGAAGAGCTAGTCTGTGGTGACATTTTTATTTCTTGAAACAAACGGCTAGGATCTACGCATTACATTGTTGCTCTTTCTGTTTCAACTTCTATAGCCTTATTCCGGTTTAAGTACGGTGCAGCTTCTGTCAGTCGATGATATCCTACGGTGAGTAGGAGTTCCATCTTTTAATTTTCTTAGGCTACTAGCAGGTTGTCTCCGGATTCCCCTCAGGACACTCAGGTTTTTGTGTCGATGTTCCTTCCACAACATTGTTTGAAGCTCTCTCTTACAGAAAATTAACTGTCGACTTCCGGCTCTAGGACATCTCTTTGACGGTAATAATATGGGACGTGGATTTGACCGAGTATCCCTGACGGATAAATTGCACTCTGACTGAAGTCGTGCTTCAACAGTCATGAAAAATTTCAGGCTGCCGTAAACTTGGTAAGGAGCAACATGGCCAAGATCGCTTCAGTTTTTACGTGCTAAGGTGCGCTTTGCAACGGTGTACCTAAAGTCATCCCTTGCCGACCTGGTTCAATGTTGCACCTGCGGCTCCTCAGGTCTGATTGTAGCGCATTTCGTGCACCCCAAATATATGTCCCCATGCTGCCAGGTGCACACTTTAAAGGTGCGATACTTTACAGGACAGTGCGCCCTTGTTCACTGCCTGTTTTCTGCAGTCCTATTCGTCCGTCCGTTATTTACAAGTTTACTCGTAACTTTTCATCTGATTCTTCCTTCATTTTTTCATTCCTTCGCTCATCACGTGAACCATTTTGCTTGTTTTATATAGTCGTTCAAATCCACCTACGTATTACATCGATGAGTGCTGTACGGCTGGTCAAATTTCCATACTATGCCACTTTTCATTCGCTGATAGCTTACTGCACGAAGTAATTTAGTGTGCCATTGTGGTTTGTTTCACTTTATACTTCATGCTTCTGGAGGAACTAAAAGACTATGGTTGAAACCAATGGTGTTTCTCCGTCATCTGTTTCTAGGACTTGATTATTGGTCTGTAATAAATCGTGCCATCTAGTAGGTTGAAGGTAGGTTAATCTTACTGCTACAGATGAGTTTTGTCGTAAAAATTTGCATTTTTTCCGTTTTCCAAGAGTTTCGCCTGAATAGAGAGTGTTTTGTGTGTCTAAGGTATCACACAGGTATACACATACGGTTACATGTATATTGAAGTATGTAGTACATCAGGATTTCAGTGTCGTCTTCCACACAAAATGTTTGATGCACGTCGCGAAATTCACAACGTTCGTTTTAGGTGTTAACAATCATAATGCAACAAAGCGCGCAACGGCAGATTTCTGGTTACGGGAGGAGTTTTGGGTACTGTGAACCAACATTTCTTCACACACGAGTACTATACATGTTATTCTTCCTCGTTTGGAATTATCAAAGCATTCAGCCGGCGACTGCTCAGCTGTCAGCATACAGACTCATCAATTCGGCTGGGGACGGCCGGATAGCAGTGTGGCAAATCGCTAGTAGACACAATATAGTGCCATTTAGGCTTTCTTCATGTGGCAGCAAGTCATGAGCACACTTTCGGAGACAAAGCTTTCTACGAATAACGTGAATACCATTGCGCCAACCGTGTAACCCTGCGGTCAGCCTAATTTTGTTTTCGGTTCACAAACCATGAAATAGTACAGTGAATCAAGCTGCAACGTTCGCAAAACATAGGTGGAAAATGTGAATTTGTAATGCATTGAAGTCGACTGTGCATTGGCTTTGAATACTCCTGCTCGACTGTTAAGTTCGGGATTGGGAGCGATGCATTAAATTATATTGATGTGACGCAAGACCGCCATTGGCAGCATGACACAGTCAAGGTCACTAACCATTGACTTGGTTTGTCCCAAATCCCCCATTTGTAGAAGACGGCATCTGCCAGCGCGACTGAGCGAACTTCGTTGCTTCGTTTTCAGGTGATGAAGTGACCTTCCGGGTCCTCTTCCTTCCGACAGAAGGTTGGAGAAAGCGGTCTCTGTGAGGACGACGGTCATCCGAATATGCAAATTCTAAGCAGCATTACCAGTGATGTGTAACCAGCTGACCTATCGATGGAGAACGAACGTCCCACAAAGCCACTTGGGACATTTCGGCATAAATGATTCCGTGTTCCAACCAGACCAAGGCTATGCTGCGGAGAAAACTATGGTCTCCCACACGCAGTGGTCACTTGTCTGCAGCATTAGTAGAATCAGTTGGCCTGCGGTACCATACGCCTTGACAGTCAAGGTGATGTTACGTCGGCGCCAAGTAGTTCAGCAAACTATTCCACACTCTTCTCAATTCTGGAATTTTACCCCGTCATATGCCAGACCTCCGATACACGCAGTATTCTAGGCAAATGAAATTATCTTGTACATCGATTGGTTTGCGTTTACTGCTAACCACTTTTGCCGGAGCACTCTAGAATTTAGAGGTCCGAAGCGCATCATGAACTGCAGAGCAGAATTATTCCGGCTATTTAAGGGTTGTCATATATAATTAGTCCTGTCCGAGCAGAGTGATATATTTAGTATGCTCAGTGCACGTGAGCAAAATCCCCAGGATAATTTAGACCTTCCGGATGTTATAGTTGGATGAATATTTTGAATGTACTTTGGGAGGTTGAAAATAAACGGCGAGACTGGGCATCTCTACCTGACACCACTGGATGGAGTAAACGTAGAGAGAATCACCCTGGCACATAATAACTTTACAAGGTACAAGAACATACAAGGGATGCTCTTCATCATTATACGCCGAAACAATTTCTGACGGGGAAGAGGGTCAGAATAAGATTCGACATCGAGATAGAAACGGCCGTCATCGAAAAGTGTTGCGTGGTTTCAACACTTGCCACAATGTTATGATGGATTCAAAGCTGGTCTTAACAAAGCCTAGCAACATTCTCGCGAGTCGGGCCTCTAACATGAGGGATCAAACTACGCAAGGTTATGCCAGAATTGATATCGGAGGCAATGGCCAACTGGCGGATGCTACGGTCGATTTTCGCACTCTTTGAATAAGCGGATCATCTTTAAGGCCAACCATTCTGTTGGACGTTTCCGCGCATCGGAGGGATTATCATCCTTATTAAAGACCGCGGGGTGCAAACTCCCACTCGGGGTCCATGGAATGAGTTCGTGTAGGCCAGCTAAACTATTCTTCACAGTGTTCAGCCCATCTTTTGAGATGAACTGTAAACATACTGAGATGCCGTTATTTTCATCATTTGTACGCATCTCCAAGATATCCTGCGGATACAGGAGGAACTGGACAAATTTAGTCTTGATGGGGTCACGTAATGGACGAACCGTCAATGTGAATCGGCAGCTGTGAAGGAGGGCGTGCCAAAATAGGAAAGACCCGATAGATCTCCACAATGGGAAGTAACCTGGTCGTATCAAATAAAGCTGGATATAGATACTTGTAACTATTCCCTCGTCCAAGAAAAGTCACTGTACACTAAGCAGCTAAAAGTGGCTGCACGGCTGTTCCATCCTTATTGGAAATCATAAGTAATGTGCATTTCACGAAAGTCGAGATTGTTTAAATCCTATTTATATGTACACACGAAAATCCTCACCAAACATCGATTTACTCGACCGCCGAAGTTCACTCATGGCCTGCAAGGCAAGGGTTTTCAGATTTAGTTCAGGTCAGCAGACCTCATCTTTGAACTAGTCGTGCCTCAGGCCCGTTGACCTCGTTTTTTCGGTTCCACAAGTGTGGTGGCTTTTCACGTAATGACCATGCCCGTTGGGTTGTTACCTGCCGCTTTCAGATTGTAACGACCAGATCATGCCTCAATCAGCATGCTCCCTACAAGTTACTATTATAATTATTAATGCCTACTGTTTGTGACACCGTCCGCTTTCCGAGCAATCCCCTGTATTCACATACCCTGCCAGTCATTTTTTATCCTGACTGTAACATTATGCTCATGCCTGACGGCATTCCACCCACCAGTTTGGAATAAACATTATTATAAGTGTCCCCACACAAGAAACATAGGATCTATGGTTTCAAAAAAGCCCTTCTACATATCGTTTTACCATAAAATTAGTTTTGTGGTCTGTTAAATTAAACGCCATAATTAAGTTTGTTCGTTGCCGCCACCAGTGCACCCGCTACATTCACATCTGAAGCAGTCATTAGAACCCCAAACTTGCAGAGAACGGACGCGAACATTTTTGAATAAACCAATGGCCGTTTTCAGATACAGAGCTCGTGGTTTGCTTCCACTCCATTCATTCACTCCTCAACATATCATCTATGCACAAAAAATATGCGTGGGTATAAGTAATGAGAATCCTTTTGTAGGCGCGCGCACGAGGGCAAATCAGTATGTAATGTCGCAGTATGGCAGTATTTTATCTCGGCGACATTCCGAAACAAAATGCCATTCCAGCCCAAAGGCAAACATTTGTTCCAAAACAGGCCAGACTACTTAAATTTGTTTGCTTGATTTGTCCCCCACACCGGATGCCCAGGGATAGGCTATGTCTACATCAGCAGGTGAGAAATAGTTTTAGAATATTTTAGGATATCAGATTTCACCAGAAATATCTTGCTGAAACTCTCCCCCTTTGAGATAAGATCCGTGAGCAGTATAAAAAAGAATGACTATGCAGCAGTGCAGCCTGATGTGGCCGACAAATGTGATTCTACAAGTTTGCCCCACGACGATGTATAATCGAAATCTTTCTTATGCCTTTACCAACCCGTGATTTGTCAAAATCGTTTCAGGCAGTTTGGCGCAGCCGCATATGCCGCATGGCGTGGCAAGAAATTTGGCCACCAAGATGTTACTCCAAGTGAACGGCCGATTGAGTCACCTTGTGGCATACGTGCGACACGATTTTGTGGAAATGCGGAGACCAATTCATATCCTGTGGGGTTTGACGATGGGATATTTTGTTCCCCTATTTTAGTAAACCGGGTTCGACGAATAACATTTGCTTTTAAGGCCTGACTTTCCGGTTTAACTTTGTACAAAACCATTTTCTCAGTCTTCCAGATAAATGTCTCTTCATGTTTTTACGACAGATGATTGGTTTTCTCTGAACCAAATAGGATTTCCAAACGAATGATATCCTTGGCAGGATTCAGTTTGCTCGTTTCAGTTTGGCCTGAAGCACTTCAGGGACAATCTGAAGCAAAACTGAAATCTATGTCAAGCTTTAGAGACAAAATGTGCGGCAGCACATTGAAGTCGCGCCAGGTACGCCTCACAGAAAGTTGCTGTAAAACGCACGGTGTTTTCTTAAAAAAACGTGCATAATTTTAGCAATAAACTCGGATTTATATTTTGCTCAGCACTTTTCGCAAACCAAGTTAGGAATGCAAGTCATCTATTAGGACGGCCGAAGCAAATCCGGCAAAACCAATACTGATCGCGAAAACACAAACAACTCCGGAGTAACTTTAGCATTTTACTGCGGCACATTCCATTTGGTTACTTTGTTGGTCAAATAGGAAGTAAAAGTGTCGCGAGAGCGACGCTAAGTGTCTAGGACATCTCACTGGTGTCGCAATCCATTTGTATTGCTGAATGATAAAATGCAACAGTGTAAACCAGAAAAAAAAATAAACAACAGTAAGATAATAACAGGCCTTAACAAGGAATGACACCCATTAAATCACTTAGAAATCTCATAAGTTCTTGCGACTGCAGTGTAAAACGCGAGAAGCCAGCGTTATTTTCATTGGATGAACCTGGTGGAGCTTATGATGGGGAACGTTCGACATCCCATCAGCATATTTTTCTGCAACTGACATTTCTAAAAGTTTGTTTGACTTTTCCGCTGGTGCATGCATACACGGAGACCCAGTGTCCACTTATAGGCGACACACTTTACATATGTTTGAGTGTCCACATCACCATACTCTATGCTGAAATTATTAAATATTTCGGGAAGTATACTAACCTGTGCTTGGGCGGAAACAAAATATTTGATTTCATACTACACACTATAGTAGAAGGCAAACATACTTTAGCATGACATACTGGAAAGTGGGTGCAAATGTTGCGTTATCTGAGGATATCATGGTCCAGAATTGCATGATTCACGTGAGTAACAATGTCCTAAATACATTTCTAGCGAAAGAGGCGCTTGCATTGCAGACCATTTTAAAATCTGAGCAATTTTCGGGGAAGCCATATAAAGTTTCCTGGCACTTCGTTCCAGATTCGAATAACTCACGCGAGAACATTTGAAAATCAGTGAATATGGAGAATATCCTCAAACATGAGAATTCTACAAGCAGAAGAGCGGTTTGCTTTGAGGTTTTAAAATAACCCATGATTATACTTATGCCCAAACTAAACAAATGAGCAGTGCTAATTTGTCGACGCTTTTTGTTGTTTCGAACTACAAGTATGTCTAAGGACAGTCTCAGGCTGAACGAGCCAGTGTGATCAATACTTTTAATGACTTCCATAACTAGGTGTTGTTTTCGGTGCTGCACCTACCTTTGACATTTTCAGACGTGCTATAATCCAGAAGTCAACTGTCTCATTGTTACACAAGAAATTAAATCGTCTTTACACTCTTCCAAGCCCGCAAGCATGCAAAAGTTTAAGCACCTGCTGGGTCCGTCCAATTTCCAATTTCTTTAGTCGAGGTTGCATCGAGGTGCGAAACTCGTGTGAAGTAAAGTAGTAGCAGGGCCCAGAAGTACTGCCAGTCTGTCATGCTAGCGTGGTAAATTATTGGTAAACGGAAATTAGAAGGAGTCAAACTCAAGGTTTAAACTGAAAAAATGGATGAAAATCAATGAAAAGTTTCAGCGCAAAGATTTGCTCTCAAATTGCAGTTAAAAACGTTATGGTTAGGACCATCGAAATATAGTTGCTGATTGTTCATTAGGAGATGCAATGTTAACTTGTCAGAAAAAGCAGCTTTCTACAAATTTATACGACGAAAACCCTGCGGCACTCTAAGCTGCATATTGTGTCCGATAAAATTATTTCGATTAAAACTGGCGCCTGAAGACAATCTCCTAATGCATAGGCCAAAGTTTTCTGATTCACGGTAATACCGCACTTTCCAGCATTTTGACTAAATTATACAGACCCCAGCAGTATATACCACCAATAGCTCTCCGTAAGAAGAAACTGAAATACGCAACCGAACTCTTTTTCGGCTGAATTTTGACATGGCCTGTTTTAGGCCATTTTTTGGTGCACACCTATTCTTCTTTCATTGCAAAAGTAATCTGCTGCATGCAAAAAATATCTTGGTCGACGACTGCATTTGTGACCTTATGAAATGATGCACCTCCGCCGTTTGTGATGTGCTTTCATGGCATCCAAATAAAGTGTACACAAGCGCAATTTTCCCAGTTGCCCGATTTGCGCAGGCCCGATAAAACCCAGTTGGAATGCGACTTTTGAAATTTACCACATGCTGGTGGTATCGATGAATGAATTAGTAAACTGTTTTAATGCGCGAAGATGAACCACCTAAATTTGCGCTAACAGATGATAGTGAGTAGCGAGTGCGTAGTTGTCAAAGAATGGACCATAAAACTTTCATCATTTCAATTGAACAGGCTACGTCCGGCTTGACCCCGCAACCACAATGGGGTCTACATTCTTGCTGTTTTAAATCACAGTTTTCCACAAGGGACCATTATGAAAATTGCTGGCCAAATGAACGTGTCCTGTCAGATATGTGGGTATACTTCGTGGACTTAAATCGATCAGTTACCATGTCTGGTTTGTTAAATGGCTATGTATGCACGCGCTACCATGAGCTTGAGCGCATATTCCTAAAAAACTCAAGATCCTCATTGGACGCTTATTTAGCTAAGATTCACCTACATGGTGTAAGCGTTTGCTAAATCTCTTAGAAGCATGCATGTCCAAATACGTTTAACTTACCTAGTGATTTCGACCACGCAGTGGGTCTCTTGATATAGCGACAAACTCACAATTAGCAGATAGTAGTAAACCGCCTTGGTCCCTCCAACTTGCCCATTTCCATGTGCAAAACAAGAATCTCCGTGGACGCCATTTTGACTGAAATCAGAGTATATGGAAGTAGCTTATGAATCAGCTGCCGACCAAGATGTCTACCATCAATGTTCCATGACAGATGCTTTGCAGCTTGCAAGCAAACTGTTATTTTGCAATAATTCAGCCTGCTTGCTAAAACTGAATAACGACTGGAGATCTGAAAGCACAGATTCCATATTTTGGCAGAGCAAACAGTGACTATCGCAAGAAAAGTGAATTCGAAAGTAAGACTGTTGTTTTAGTATTGACTAATCTGGCGATATTTCGTGTCCAAGCGCAAGGGAAGCACTCTATCCAACATGCTGTTTCGAGTCAACATTCCCTAGGTTGGTCCTCTCACATGCACGCACACGTGGTAACCCATTGTCACGTCTTTCCATTACAGTGATTGAAGCAGATCAGAAGCTAAGCAAATTAATGTTGAAGAATAAATGTACAGAACGCTCTCATTTAATATTTTCGCTTTTAGAATAAACTGAAATACTCGAGTCAGTCGTGCATCTAATTTTTCAAAGTCATGTACCACACCACGAACGTATTCGTCACTGTCCTATACAGCGTCTTGTATATTGTGTGAATGCATGAATCAACGTGAGAATGACATGGGCGTTAGTCGATCGCAAGTAGAAGCAAATAACTGAAAAAATGTTACGTGAATTACGCCAAAGTTGGATAGTTCGTCCTTTTTTTACAACATGCTGAATGCAGAAATGAGAAATGGGAAAATTGCAGTAAACCAAGAGTTCACAGACTCACCCAGATTCTGCACAATTGTCGAGCTTTTCTAGTAACTTACCTGAAGCTTCTCTCTCACAAACTAGCGTAAATTCAGAGACCAGGTCGAAAATCTATAACGCCGATGCTTACTGCTCTGCGCTTTGTCATTGTGCGCAAGGTAAGATTTACTGGGCATAGCATTTGGTACCGTACAAAACATGAATAAGTGGTTACCAATGAGTTTATAAGAGCTGAAAAGAATCTTGAACACGTGCTAACTAATCTGACGAAAGATTAGAATTAAACCATACAGAAAGAAAGCAATAAAACCATTCCATGGTGTTTCGCGTAAAACACATCCCGAGCGATTCGGAAAAAGCATACTTTCTTAATCATTGGTGTGCTAATATTTTCGCATGCCAAACCCTTGGCACACAAAGCGTTCAGAAATTGTCTTGCAGTGTAACACTTGAAACCGAATGGTTAAGAAATCGCACGGGCCAAGTTCTCAAGAGACCTCACACGTGGTCAAATCATTCCGGGTTAATACACTAGAATGATGACGTAGAAAGCAAAACGCCCAAACAGCGTATGCCGTCCAGTCTAGTTCACACATGTAACCAAACAATAGCATGAAATTAGATGGTGAGTTTGTTGTTATCATACAAAATACTGGAGACAACCGTAATTTTCAGCGTAGGCTTTTATCGTGCATCCAGTAGATTAACCATGTAGTCACACTGCTTATAAAGTCACAGTCATCGGTCATACATTAGCGGAGCGGTTCACTGCTGACACATGGATTGTTTTCTAAATGAAGGTTATATAAACAGACTGGTGCTATTAGTTGCATGTGTACTTTGAAACTAATTATTTACTTCCTGTTATATGTAAGTCCCCTCATTCGTCTTAGAGGATAGAAAAGTTTTGAAATATATCAAACTGATATGTTACTTATGTGACACTAGTGCTAGAAACCAACAATTGCCGACCAAGGCATGTGAAATGACCGGTTATTTATGGCTAACCAAAAAGGCAAAGCTCAAACGTGCCTTTCGCTCCAAGCCTGGAGCCCTGAGAAAATATTTTGCAGTCAGGTTTCGACTAGTTAGTAAGCTGAGTGAGCCGTATTTTGCGACTCGCTTAGATATCTCATATGATCTATTTTTGAGAGTTGAAACCATGAACTTTTTCTATAAATTCGAATGAAGCGAGAGCTTTAATTCACACTGAAAACATACAGCTGGAAAATTGTGCAATAGGACCGAAAAGAAATATCAAGCTTCAGCAAAGTACAAAGCATTTGTGGGAGATGAACCAAGGAAATGGGAACATTTTAGGAAAATGATAATTTTCAGGCAATGCCCGTATAAATGCACGTATGAGCACTTCCCAGTGAAAAGAAAACCACCAAAATTCCCAGTTAAAATATGATGAGGAACATACAAAGTAAGAGTGACATTAGGAGCCATTTGCCACGCTGCCAGTAGACTTCAGAAGTATATCTGGCAGCGCAGTTGATGCCATTTTCAGGAAGCCAGACTGGCTTAGCTTGAGTCAGACTGGGTTACCCAGATTCTCTCTCACCAAGCTCCGTGTCAGGAAATTGAGCAAAATACTTTTTCACGCATGGAATGTCCAAATTTATAGCCGCAATGTAATAATAAACAAAGTAGGGTAGAATATAGAATAAAACAATCTGATTGGTATTTAATCGTCTAACAAGTTTATTCAAATGTTCAGGTTTACGTTCAGTCGTTTCTTATGACTATCGAACGAATAACCCCCGGAACACAATCATTCGGTACAAAAATAGAATACGCTGCCTCCGGTTCTGCACAAATTGTGACACATTTTGTCTACACTGAGCAACTGCGTAAACCGCTATGACCACGATTTCCTTCGTGCTGGACTTGATCCTACTGAAAGGCTTACCGGTTCAACTCCGAAAAAGCCATCCTTGACATAATGTACTTGCCTGCATTTTTGCCTTCAGCTTGACTTCATTGCTCTCAGATAATAATCAGATACTCAGATAATAGGACACACCATTGCCTAGTTTGTTGCGTTGGATGTTGTATGTCGTCACAGCACTTCGAAGTTCATCACCAAGTAAATTCTCTAGACGGGAACCTCCCACTGTCCGCGTTTTGGGGATTCTTAATGACCTTAGTTGGCAGTGACCAGCAAGCACGATGCTGGCCTTACCTGAAGCCATGCATTGTGTGGCAAAAAAACATCCACAGTACATATAAACAGTGGCTATTGTGGTCTCATCATCTGTTGTCCAAATATTTCTATTATGTATACATAAAGAAACGCATGAGAAAAGATTGATGGGTCCACAGGGAAGAAGCGCATCCCACCGATTCGTGCAGTCGGCAAACTAGCACCCAGAATCTCCAAAAAACAAGGCGGACGTTATCCAAGAGGCCAAGGTCTTCAAGTAAAACGCTCCAAAAATGAAAAGCTGTTCATAGTTTATATGTCTGACTGGTTTGTGTGATTCGGCGACCTTTTTGAAACAAAAAGAATAAGATTATTCCATGTAATACATAACTATTGTCCGAAAGGTGAAATTGCGCTCACTTGGGAACTATTACACCCCGCATGTAAACACTTTCAAGATATCAATGTACAGATCAAAAAAGTTTGGTTAAACGTAAATCTTGAGCATAAGAGCAAGAGCTAGAGCTCACGTTAATTACTGCCTTGAAAATCAGTTTCTGCTTGGCTTGGGTATTTAGTTTGTTTACAGGTTGACATTACATGCACATTAAACTCCATTGACTCTTCTGATTTCCGTCGGCATATCTTCCAGTGTACACGCTTGATTGCGAATTTTGGTGCAAAGAGGTTTTTGAAAGTTTTTCTTGGTGAAAGGACAATTATGGGGCGACTGTTCAGAAACTGGATCTAATTGCTTAGACCGTCTAAGCGAATTTCAGAGTACCAACAACAATGCTTATTCACGCACAGGCCAAATAAATGTGACCTGGATATAGTTGTAGAACAATTGCGCAAAAGTAAAAGAAAATGAGCCTATCCAGTAAGACAAATACGATTTAGAAGCTAAATTTCCAACTAACAATGCTATTGCAGTCGCAAGTCGAGTGAACATGACCTAGGAACAAGTATGGTACAAATTCCGCATTATTGCAGGAATGTGGATCTCTTCCGGAAGTGCGGGTTGCATGTATATATACTTGTTAATAGAGCTATCTTGGGAGGGACAGCCGATAATCTAGTTGCAAATGGCACCCCATAGCAACGGAGAAAAGATGCGCGGGATGATGTCCATTTAAGCATTAGATTAGTTGTCCGTTTGGATGAATAAGTTGTTTCCAACATTTGGTGCGGACTCAATACAATGATTGCCCCAACTCAGAAAGATGATTGTTCAAACAATAGTCATGTCGGTGTGCGTTCTAGAAAATCACGCTGTCACCACCACCTAAAGCGCTTTTGTGGTGAAGTATTTTTAAGGATACTTGAGGGAGGAATTTTCTAAAGGGGCTCGCCGCATTCCTGCGGCATGATATCATTGAATATGACCTTTCGTAGCTCCGTCTGGTGCCTTTTTACCGACGACCTAGAATTAACTTTGGTATACGTTCCAGATGCTATAATCCTACCAAGTGTTACGTAGAAATAAGCACATCATATAACTGATGTTTGTGTTGAAATTCGGCTGGAGTCTTTGGGTCCATTCACTTTTTAACACTTCAAAAAACCACAGTGATATCAACATTTTACAAGTACGCTTTGGTTGATTCCAAATCGATTTTCCAGTTTGGTTCACCAAAGCCTGAGACCCAAAATGCACAAATCATTGTCGGACGAGTGGAACATTTCGGCGAACAGAAGAATATCAGTGTTTACAACCATACTCATCTATTACAGTACGACCGACCTTACGCCAAAATATGTATTGACACAATATACTCAAGAGGAACGATTCCGTCCTCCAGATGCATACAGAAGACAGAGGCAAAACGAGATACACCGGGGAATGTCTACTAATTTCTGAACCGCGGAGAACCTATATAATACACCAATACATTTGAATGAAATCACAAAACGAGCAATATAACACACATGAAGAACGGATGACTGGAAAGGTATGTGATGGTCCCCATACTATTAGAAAAGCAAATGAAAAGTTAAGAGTGAGCCTGCAGAAACATTACAGGCAGGGACAACTACAGAACATGGACAGCCACCAGGTGCGCACCGTCGTGTACAATTTCACAGCTGTAAGTGTGTGCCAGGTCCCTTGACGGCCCAGTTCTAGGTGTGTGAATCCAGCGTTTGAACCAGTTTCAAAGAAGTGCTGGTTCAACATTTAATCATGGAGACAGGTTGACTATGGTCACAACATGGCAGAACGAACCTGGACACGTCTTGAGCGGAGTGATTTTGTTAGCCTTGCTTGCGACCAAGTGTATAGCGGACTAAGATCGTCATAGGCTCTAAAACTTGGCTCCAGGAAAGGCTACGTTCGCTATTCAAGGATAATCACTCGAAACGGTGTCCTGTATTGCTGGCGTTGAACACGTGCGTAGAGTTGGAAGGAGGCCTTTAACTCTCCGTAGAGTAAATCACCAACCGAGATTTCGGACTTACTGAGCAACATATCCACGAACATTTTAGCCGCCTAAAAATGCAACCTCTGTTACGAGTAAAATGATTTGTATCTATTCAGTTGGGTTACTGTCAACTTGCGTAGTTCTAAAGTCAAAAATAAGAAAAATGGATAAAGGGTGGATAGTTCAATTGTTACCGGATGAGCCTTATTACTTCTGAATTACTAAGGAATTGATGTCTTATATGGGTTGGTCGTGGTAAACTGTTGCATCAAATGGAGGCACACATAAGCATCCCAAAATAATTCATGACTTCTCGCAGTTGGCGTCTCGAATGCAGATGCTCTTGACCCGTGTGTCCTTTGTTGATATAGCATGTGATATATGACATAGCATAGTCCTTCAGGAGCGAACCAATTGTTGGTAGGTCCATTGCTGTCGGAGGCGTTGATGGCTCACAAAGACTGATAAAAACGTGGCACTCAATGACCTGGTACTTAGACGGAAGCATTTTAATGCAGACTTGACTAGCTGAACGTATCTCAAGCGCATAGTAGAACGTCTTGCAAAAAAGGTGGGCAGAAGTGGCAGACGACGTACCGCGTTTGGGTTCGAAGCCAGAATTCCTTATTCTTCTTTGACAGAAGTGTCTCCTTCGGTTCGAATTGCTACGTGGATTTTACCAACCCCGGAAGCCATGCAAACCAAGTAGACAAAGTGGAAAGCTCATCTTCTAAAAGAGTCCGTATCAGCGTCGTGGCTGCGAAACCAAGTAATAATTATTCTCTCGGCAGGCAGACTGTAAACCTGTCAAACTGTGAGGTGTTCGATACCAGCCATTAGGTCAGAAAGCTCAATCGACAGAAAGGCTTCAAGCTAGGCTACAACCCCCTGGAGCCCAATCAAAGCCTTTGAATGTCGCCTCTCTACACGTTCCGACTTATCCGATTGCAACGAATGACACAACTGTTTGTTTCGGAAGACAGTGGATGATGGAAAAGAATAAGTTGCAAAGAGGCTAGTGACAGGAGAGGAAGGAACGCGTGTAGAATTACCATCGGTAAAAGGCCTCGACATTAATGATACCGTGACAATTTCGCCACACAATTTTGCTTGGTGAGTATGGTGTGCACGTGCCTACTGTATCGCGTGACTTTGCATCACTAAGCTTTTAATCGTGGATTATTTACTGCTGAGGAAATGAAAACACCTTGTAGAAGTTTATCCAGCACGAGTTTCTATGAGTGATTTTGATTGGAACTAATGTTGCAGGGACCCACTAGGTTTTTTGCATAATCTGGTGTGTTTCCAACAACCCTGCGCATATCTGACAGCGTTGAGGTGGGCAATTTTGGAACAGCCATCCCTGCAAGACCGAAATGAATATCGGTCAGCTGCCGCAATATGCAGCCCAACATCGAGGATCATATACTGAATATTTTTGAATCGAATTTCAAAAAAATTGGAAAATAAAAACTAAAAACTAAATGAAATAAATCACTGTTCCTTGGAAAGATGGAGGTTATAGAAGCCCCCGACTACTTTGTTAGTTTATGGACTGCCATTGTCAGTTAATGTTGCCTTGGAAGGTCAACTGGAAGAACTTGCCTTGGAACGTTCAGGCAGCAGAAACACGCCTCACTTAGTTAAAAGTTTCTTGTTAAAGGAGGATGACTTACTTAGACACTACAGCGGGACTCTATTTGCTGACGACAGAAAACGGTAAGTATGGCAATCGCTAGTTAGTTGCACAGAAGGCTTACGATTCGTCACACATAATCCCCTCTTCAAACATTGAAAGCCTGCGATGATCCGGAGAGTTTTTGACTGAGCTGTGAAAAGTCAATGCGTACTACCATTGTGGTTTATTTTTGGGACCTGAACACACTAATGACACAACCGGCATTGTACTTCGTTTCCGACTCCAGGCGAATGCTTTGTCTGTAGATACACAAGAGTTGTTTTTTGCGAGTACGCTTACCGCCGTAGGACAGAGTGGCAATCACTGGCTGTGGTATACTGGCGGTGATCTGATGAAACTCCAAAGATCAGTCATTTTACCGTTTACCCGTTCGGACCCACTTCTCCCATGCCATGCGCTGCTTATTCCCTAAGCGGGGTTGTTGATGACCACGGAACTATTCTCGACGGAATGACGGTTTCTGTATTAGAAGAAAACGTTTACTGAGGTGATTGCTCTATATGAATGCGATCCATAAATAAAGCCATAATCTTGCTTCTGAAGTCATTTACACGGTAACCTTCGCAGATTCAGTTTGCTTAATTGGGCCAGCAGCAACTAAGAAGTCTTAGACATTATCCTTACCTGCAAGCGGGCATCCACATTTCACTTTCGAGTTTTTAAAAGATATTGGATGTTTGCTGGTCTATTACAATTGACTGCTTCCGGTTCAAGGTCGGTTTTCGAGCGTGCTTAGCGACCACACGTGGCACACTTTCTAGCACCAAAATTTAGGAAACCCCGGGCAATGATACAGCTCTGGAAGCTGTGTCGGTGTGTTGGTCGCGAAACGTATAATGAGCTGAGGCGATGGAAGTACCTCAATGCGTCATTCATAAGGAGTTTGGTGTACGTCGCGTTTAACTGCATACCTTCTCTGATGCTTCAACAGTTAGTTACTGATCTGTCGTCTATGTACGTTTGGGATGGTATGCTGTAACTTTGTCGTCAGTATATTCGGTTTTTTATTATGAAGCCTGTCACTATACAGCTACTGGAAATGCAGATTACTCCCTTGTGCGCAAGGGAACTGAATTTGAAAATGGATAGTACCTACTTGTGGATCGATTCTATGATCGTGCTTTAGTATGCCAATAATATGAAGACCAAAGATAAAACTCTGATCGCTAATGGGCTAAGCTTTATTCACGCAAATGTCTGAGTATCCTTGTGGAGGCCTGTGCTTACACAAAACAGCCACGTAGCTCAAACATCGAGCGGGTCCACCGTTAGCCGCATGGACGTTGTTAGCGTCTGGCCGCATGGCCCAGTCTTTCAGCGAACGTCTTGTCGATGATATGTTGGGCCTCAAATTCAAGGTGTCCAGCGTTCTGGGTAATACGGTTTTCAAAAATTGACATTTGACAAACTTCATTCCTGCTATTCTTAATGGACTAGGCTGAAACGAGCCATAGTGTAGATAACGCGATTTAAATACAGACACTACCATGATTCGGGAAGTCACATGAGCGTCGCGTGTTCTAACTCTTATGCGTCAGAACGTTTGGGTTTTCTAATGGGAAGCCGCATCTATAAATCGTGTGCGTACGTGCATGTAACGTGAGGTAATGTGGTTGAAGTCAGCGGAACAGTTGATGGCTTCCGTACCAGCTTTCAAATTTGGACCCGGTCACAACTTTGCCACCCACGGCGTGGATTATTTTGGTCACGTTTTGAAAGCGACGGATGACAATCAAGGAAGCGATATGGACCAACATTCTCCTGTTTAAAGACTCTACACTGAGATGGATAATTATTCATCAAACTACTATTTGCGCATTAGACTTTCCTGCTTTGGTAACTGCCGTGGTTCACCGAAGGAAATGTACGGTGGCCATGGGAGAAACATAGAGCTTCAACAACTTCTAAAATTAGCGAGCTACGGTCCCGTTCACAAGAGAAGGGTAACCCAAGTAATCGAGTGGCATTCCGATTTATACTACAACGTTAGCCGCTGTGGATTTCGGGAGCGTCGGATAGGATCTGTTTGTCGAGTGCTGAGAGCGGTCTCCCGCGAGCAAGTGCTGACTGACGAAATTTGTCTGCCTCCGTCACCGACGTGGAGCTTATTTCAAATAACCGTTCACCGGCATCTGCCTACAATGATTCAAACATAGTAGACATTCTGAACCCAGGGCACTTGTTAATTTTGTGAATATTGCTTGATTTATCAAGTTATGTGATCAATATGTGCGACAGAAAAACCCGATGTCGGGGTAAGTGTTGGTTGATACCTTATGGAGTCAATGGTTGAAGAAGTGCATTTTGACTATACAATTACGATACAAGGGGATGCGGAACCGTCTAGGTTTCCAAGTTATAGACTTTGTATTATTCAGCGGCGAAAATCCAACTCGGGAACAATGAGAGTAAAAGGCGTCATACTGCAGGACAAGACCAAAATGACTGCATATTCTGGAAGCCGTGTTAGGGAACGCATCTGGAAAGCTTACACGTGGTAAACGTTGCATCTGCCTGCTAGTAGGAGTAGAAAATAATTAGTTGCTCACCCATCTTAGGCGCATGCTCTGGAATGAGGTGGGTGTTTTGGGCTATGACGGCTGCACTATTCGCGTTGATGTCGATTTTGCAAGTGGTGGATTGTCTTTGTAGATCAGGGAAAGACAGGTGTGCTCTGGATGGCGAAGATGATTATTTATTCTATTCTTATTATGAATGATGTGGTTCCCAGTTCTCGTGTTTCGATTATGCTCCTATACCGCCTTTCGTGTTTTGGTCTGAACGTAGATCATGCTATAAACTTGTCAACGTACGTCTTGTTTAAATCAGCACGTGGGATTCGACATCTTATGGCCACTCTGCTTTCAGTCGGTGTAGACTTTGTTATCCTGTTTGGTAATAGCATTTTTTAAACCGGCGCATAAAAGCCGGCGTAATCATACGATTTGAGGTTTGTAAAATATCGTTATTTTTTTAAGAGCTCGCATTTGTTCGTAAACCTCCATTTGAAGGATTTGACATTTTCGGGTTTGCGCGTAACTCAACGTGGTTCTGCTGATTGCTGGAGACAATCAGTAAGATTGTTTCTCACCACATTGGTGATGCGTGATGAGCCACTACCCAGTATAAATGACTAATAACCAATTGGGTCCCGCAGGCACGCATGAATAAAAAACAAGGCTTATCCATACTTCTGCAAATTAGCGGATAAGCTGTAACAAATTACGCATTGTCCCGAGTGTAATTACTTGGTGGGTCTGGTAAAATTAGGGAATACTATCATGTTGCAAACGTCACTGAGGAGAAAAAGAATACCGTTTTGTAAACAGTTTTGTGTGATATCCTACACAAACCCAGCGATATAAACTCGGTTACCTGAAGTCAAACGTTTGGCTAAGCGCAAATCGTTTGCACGGTTATGAATTCTATGACCCAACGAATTGTGACAATGAAATCACTATTGGATGTTAACCAAACGTGTACAAATTATGTAAATGCTTAGCGCGCAACATGAATCATCTGGATAGGAGTGAACAAAACTCACTAGGTCTATCCGTGGCACGTACAACATGGTGATACTCATCGTTATTGCGAAGGACCCTTGCACCAATAGCCCTCACGCATTTACATAGCCACTATTGTGCAAAGTGTTTGCAGTCTCCCAGCAGTGAGCTGGCACCCAGCCGTTGACCACCAAATCTGATCGCCTGGAGAAGCCTCGTCTTAGGTTAATCACTCTTTAGGTAATGTGAAAGTTTTTTCACGTTTTTCTTCTGGGTTTCCCCACCTGAGAAATACTCGTATATAAGACTAATCGAAATGCATCAATATTATATGTCCATCACATGAAGTCCGTTGGTTTGCTTGTTTTGTTGCAATTAATAGATTGCCTGAATTTTTCTGGTCACAACGAGTTGCATCTGTTAGATAAATTCAAATTCGAAACCCGTTATTATCAGTTGTTGGGATAGTTTAATTCAGAGGCCCAAAACCTATGTTATTTGAGTTGTCCATTATGTACACACAATAACCGCCACACTGATATAATCAGGGTGTAGGTGTAAAAATTCACGTGTCATTTCTCTAGACACGTTTCGTGTGGTTAGGAAAACCATGAAAAACTGCAGGAGACACAGAAAAGAAAGACGCTCGCAGAGAGCTCTTCGATAACATTGGAATTACTCTATTTCTCCGCCGACATTTTGCGATGTTCATTCTGCTTACCTGCAGTAGTTGGCCGCGAAAGTAGCTGTTTGCGCTGGAGACGTTCTCAGGAGAGAACCAATGCCCCTACCTTGCTCATTTCCACAAACGAACATGTTTCTGTAGTGAACTTTTTACAGAGAGTAGACGTTCGTTGAGCTCACTCCCTGCCATGGTGAAAAGAATACACGGTAACTTTGGATTTCCCATCACACTTTTCAATTCCCAAGTCGGATGTAGTATCACACGCCTGCGTTTTTTTGAACAATTGGGCGACTCAGTGTAAAATGAAGCTCCAAGTATTCTTGCTCGCAACACATTTTAAAAAGTAAAAATAAGCTTGGGCAAACAACAGTTTCTCGCGATGTTCAGATAACAATGGTCAGTGATGAGCTTCTTTAAATTACACCTCAGGAAAGCGCCACCATTTATCGATTCAAGGACTGAATTACATATCAGCTGCTGTGGTTGCTTCAGGAATCCTGGATAACCAAGTAAAACTAGGAAGATATTTAGGAGAGGCACTACCATGCCTCAATTGGAAGGTTTCCAATTATTACATGAGGGTCGTGTTAAAAATTTTAGTAGACGAGACTAATGTTTCTTAGTGTTAACGATAGGTTGTCCGCCTACTCCATGCGTTCGTTTTTCACTTGCACATATTTTATTTCGCTTTAAGCCCTACCCAATTGTTGGCAGAGACGTGTTTGACTAGTTCGCAAACATATCCGCGAAGATTGGAATTGACCCATCGAAGCATCAAACCGACTAGATAATAAATCATCACTCTCATAAGATTATCATTTTTGTTTGAGTTTTTTTGTTCTGAGAACAGATCTAAGTGTATCGGAGCCGAGGACATGCAAATACCTACTACGTTCAATTCTAGATGGTTTAATGATATCTGATGCATTGCGTCAGCTAAACAAATTGCATCCATTTCAAAACTAAATAACCTGCATATATGGACATTTGCTCGAAATACTTGCATTCAAGCCATTAAGTTTTTCTCAAAACGTTAGCTAACTCTCATACTTAAAACTGGTCACCACTCCAAATTTTGAATAGTTTTACGTGTTCCATTCTGCTTCTGCATGGTGGAGGTGTAATCTGCACCTAAAATACACATTTAAGTGTACGTTTGCTTCAAAAACGTTTATTAAATGTACCGTTCTGCGAACACATGTTTGTACGTGGGGTCCCTGGGATTTGTTCTTTATCGTTCATATGTGATGGGATAATGACATGGTCAACTGTTATATAGGGTGCATTAATTTTTCACTGACAGCTCCATGATACGCCTGAAGACGTGTTTTATTTCGGGTAAGATAGAACCTAAATACCTGTGGAAGTTTTATCAAAAATGATGAATAACAAAACTAGAAAGCATTAATAAATAACAAATATGTTTGCCCCTTGATGAAGGTTTCAAAATCGACAATTCGCCAATGGGGTTTTAGGCAAAACAGCAATAAAAGTTTCTTGAGAAAACCATCTTTGGATCCGCGTAACAGCCATCTCATTCTTATGCGTATGTTGTCCAAGCTCACAGCTGTATGCCACAAAGGATCCGTTTGTCATGGTCAACTAGCGTGCGTAAACAAACAAGGATGGGATGGACCCATTTATTGCTGAAGAATTTGATCTGCTGTTAAAAGACATCCATTGGACTGCATGTAGCTCAAGAAACTAGCTATCGGCGTTACTTTTTCGAGTAGACCTGACTATGAAGTTTGTTTTTTATACGCAGGTCTTAACACGACCTAAATTACTTAAAAGCATTCAATCCGATTGATAACATGCTTGCTATGGTTGATCACGTAGGCTATCGTAAACAGAACAATCTTGACTAGAGAACAAAATATCTGAACAGCACACCTAATTAAGTGAAAACAAATTTTCAAGTTTAAGGTTGATGGAATCTCTACAGCAGGCTACTAGTGGCTTCGCTGGCTAAGACTCAAAATCCCCATCGGTCTTATACCATAATTGAACACCAAAAAACACCCGTTTACAAACTAAAATGGTATACAACTAAGACCCCACTGAGTCGCAGATGATTTTCTCGTTTTGCTTCTTCCCAGTTTACGATGCACAGATACTGCTTGGTTATTCACCTGCATCAACGGCCGAGGTATGAAAGAAGCTTTCTGGATAAAACAAATTAATACTGAGCTCTTCTGCCCCTACGTGCCTCAAAAAGAGTAAACGTTCAAGGAAAATACTTGTAATCCTTGGTTATCAAGGCTCCTGAACTATAGAGCGACATTTGTGTATAGAATATTCAGTTGAAAACATCGGTTGGGATCTTCGCTAACGTCAACTTACTTAGCAACTGTGTGGTCGTCAGAAACCCAATCCCGTGTTTCACACACTATGGCATCCAACAAGCTCATCGGAATCAATGAGATGAGACCACATCGCCCCTCGAATTGCAAACAGACCGATCAAATTACACGACAGCTGCGTGCGACTACGTAAAGGTGTTATCATTGTACACTGTTCGGATGGCACGTAAGTACACAGAAAATCGAGATATTGATACACCATCCCCCACGCCGGTGATGTCAGCTTGAGTAGTGAAGAAGCCCTCCAATACGGCTGCTAACCTCAGCGAGCACACCGAACGTCGATGTGTATGTTCCAGTGGTAGTATTTGTGGGTCCAAAAAAGTTAACAAAATTAAGCTTGTTAAGTAGCAATATAATGCTAAGTGCGTTGCGTTTTGGGCTTAGTAATTACAATCATTGACTCTCCATAATCCAGAAAATCAAAATGTGTAACACTTGTGGGCTACGGGAAGATGTAACTGCAGAATAAAACATTTCTAGCTTGCTGCAAACCGTGTAGGAACCAAATTCTGTTCACCAGTTTTGAACACGTTACATGCACTGTAAC
>SJOL01006358.1:1133596-1252662 GCA_004794785.1 Opisthorchis felineus | reverse complement strand
CTGAGCAAAGAAGAGCGAGTTTTCTCAGTACAGATAATGTTTCCAAAGGCTAGCTGCATGTTCACAAGAGACTGAGGGTTGTGGATAGAAAAGTACAGGTCTGAGTAAACTGGTGTTATCTTGAGGACACCTGTTCAATGATGGCTAATTTTGGAATCTGCCTTGAGAACGAAGTTTGAAACACAGTAGTCAGAATATACAAGGAGTGGGGGGGGGGTTGGCGGAACTGTGTGACAAAGAGACTACTGTTTCTGATGAATATATTATTCCGTTGGGAACCAAGTTTCATAAGCAAGTTCACAATCTTGGTAAGTCCAAGCCATATGAGACCTATTTAGATCACCAGTAAGACCATAAAAGTAATGAATACTTCCTACGTTATTAGCAACGGACATATGCAAGAAAGTCTGTTTCTAAGGTGCCAAGTGTAACATATGAATCCCCAAGGGTGACTGGTTGATCTTTAATTTATAAGCGTAGTTTGCACGCTAAGACCAAATGTCTGTTGCATAACGAGCAGAATTCCTGAACAGCATGTGCCAAACAATACCATTCTCCCCTCAAGTTTGTGACGATACCACTCTTAGGAGAACTCTGACGAGACGACCAACTTGAAACAAGGCATCGACTTCCGAAACCGGATTCTCAACTTGGCGCAATCACATTAGCATCGCAATTCTGGCTTTCAGGCAGATATTATGACGATTTCAGCATTTTTCCACACTGAACGGGCATCGGTGGACGACAAAACTGGAATTCACGCTGTTTCTGCTAATGCCCATCTAACTGCTGGTATCCAGCTAGTTCTTTGATTTATTTCCTTCTCCGAATAATCTAAACAGCACTTTTTGATCGATTTTGCACATCCTAGGTGATGGTTTTTACTAGGACGTACATCCAGGGAAATGTATAAAACTGTGAATGCAATTCAACATTTGTATTTTGAAATATTGGCAGTGAACAAAAGTTCAGCGAAAAGAAAAAAGCATTCCGCTGTAAAAGTTCAAAATATTTTCCAAATGGTCCGATCAGAGGACTAGAGTCCCATGCAAGTCGGACTGACTACATGCACATTGATAGACGACACCACACTTCTTCAAACACCTCTCTGCATCTACAGAAACTGTTGTACCAAAACGGGAAAATATTTCTTCGCCCGACTTATGTGAGACAATTATTCAAGCCATTTTCCATTTCCCCGAAGTTCAGCGCTGGAAAACATCCTAAGGCATATTCCTCGAGTTCTTCTGGCTAGTTCATGAATGGTTTGTTTGGCTGCGGACACACAGGTTCTTATGCGACTCAACGCAGCACGATTTAGGCTTCTGACCTCCGTACATGACCTAAACCACACAACTCAGCAAGCAAACGTCCACAACGAGCTTTTCGTGCCTGCAATCTTCCCATTGTGTCTTTTTTTGGAATGAGGGACTTTGTCAGTAAAAGGTACAAGGCACTAAAAATGATAGCTTCCGCAAAGTTTGTAAATCCGCGAAAGCGTAGAGTAATGACCAGTTCTACACTAACTTTCACTACCTCTGGAGCGACTGCTTTGATCAGCCAAGCTATAGATGGATGATGAACTCATTGCTTCGGAGCGAATGGTTGGCATCGAAATAAGATCTGCGGTCAACTTTGTTCGAACCACTTGACATCGGACCGCCATAGACGGTTCGCGCGGTGCCACGTCTAAGCTTGTCGCTCCGATATGGACCCGAGGATACAAGACAAGTAGAAAACATTCAGAGGTCTGTTTCAAGTCACTAGGCTGACCATATTGGCTTAGTGATGAAATCAGGTGTCGTTCGTACATACATGTGAGTTTCAGCCTAATGCCACACTGCCTCCGAGGATCACCCATCAAGGTGCTAACCGTCAAGATGATCAAGGATGGCCTGCTACTGATAGCAAGTATCTTTCTCTGTATACACAACTTCCAAGATGACCGCCTGTAACCAATTTGAAGGGGACCACCTTGGTCATCGAGAGGGAGGTCTGCGATACTGAGCACAGGGCTACCCCGAACTTTAACTCTATGGTTAATGGTGTGACGTCCCTAGAACGACAATAATCGGATACGTGCCGATTAGGGGATGTAACGGAATCACCCAGATCCAAGCTTTTTACTTTCACCAGTTAGAGTATGATAGTAAGAAAGCTGGTAAACCACAATCCCGATCCTCCTTAGGTATGTGCGCTCACGACTGCACAAATCTACACACCTGGCGGCGCATTTACCCCGTTTCATGCCACGGTCCGATCAATATGCATTAGAATTCGGTCAATACACACTACGCCTCGGGCAAACAGGAACTGCGCCTCGGCAAGACATCAGCCGACAGTCGTGTTAGCACGAATACCCAGAATCAGGACATGGATTGGCCGCTTTGGTCTGGGTGTTTGAGCATGAGATCGCACCAAAACCGTCTCAGAATTGGGGGTGGGATAGCTTTAAATCGATGCTGCACTGACGGCCTCGAAGATAGTATGAATCACCTTCACGATCTTGTCCACTAACTGCACGTCTCACGTACGTCGAGACTATGTTGAAAAGGTAAGGCTGGCCGATGGGCTTGGCGCTGTGCTGAACTGTTAAGGTGGCGGCCTGTGCACTTCGAAAGGCTAGTGATGAGCAAGACAGGAGGTCGTGTTGGTTTGCCGCAGTGACTGTGGTGTCAAGCTAGCCACGACAGAATAGAGACAACTTCCGCCAGCTTCGTACTCTTGAGTCTATAAAACAAGCCAATGTAAAGGCTCGACCGGAAGAACTGAAATCAAGTGCATGAAACACGATGCCCGTGAGGTGGTTCGGTAAGGCCCTTAATCGATATCCTGCTGAAATGCGACGACTTGTTCGTCAGGCCTCTGCAGATGGTAAATAGTGGAATACTGTGGCCTTAATTGGTTTGAAACGACGGGCAGCCGACTGCTGGTTAGGAAAATGGGAGACGATCTGAGCTCCCAGGATGGCGCAGGGCTGGAAATCGTGATCCAAGCGACACAGAAGCAGAGGAAATGGGCAATTGGACTAAGATATTAAATGGGGAAGCTGTTCACATTTTGACTGAGACTCGCCGCCAAATTCGACAGAGATGTGGGTTTGACAAAATTGGTCAGCTACCTCAGTGGATGCTTGCTCACGCTGAAGAATTTATGCTTTATACGTGGGACAATGGACTCAATTTATAATGAGCGACTCAGAATGAAGTATACTTTGAGTTTTGTGAAGTTAGAAGCCGAGGATAGGCTGATCGTTAGCGTCGTCGAAACAAGCCGAAGCAGCCGAAGCAGGGCTCAGTCACCTAGTGACACACGAACGCACATCGGTATGACCAGCAGTCCCACCATTATTCGCGACGATGTCCCATGCCGCTCACAGGATATACACTGAACAGCGGAAGAAAATTATATATAGTAGCTTTTGGGAGGATCCTATGTAGAACTACTTGTAGATTAAAAACAGGAAGCTTTTCCAGCTACCTCTCATTTGATTGTATGGCACACAAGCAAGCTGTGAACAAACCTGTAGATGCATTTTGACTGAACTTGATAACACCTATTGAAGAAATGGACCCCAACGATGCATGTTTTAGAAATGTTTACATTCAGGCTGAACCAAAAGCCACAGTCAACCGCCGTATTCCCGCTTCCGGATGCTATGATCTGTGCAGTCATTCGCCAACAGCAGCATATCGACACTGGACTCACCCACCAGAGTTTTGGCTCTGGAATGCTTAGAAATGAAGTAACTACCACCTAGAAGGCATTGACTTGTTATACATCCTTCAAAATGTTAAAACACCCCTGCGCAGATGACCGCCCAACAAAAATACATATGGGCATTGATTTCAAACTCAACCGAAACAGTTGCGCAGGTATGCACCGGAGCTTCTATCCGAGGGTGAAAGGTTTTGAGGAGGTCGACGGCTGTTTCCGGACAGCAATGTCTTCTTAGGATGATCCAGTGTTAAACAAGTCAGAGGCTTTGGTGATTTCCACAAGCAGTCACCGGTGTGGTTGGTCCCGTTCGCGACATTTTCTTGAATTCTACTTGCTGGAAAGACGAGTTCATTAGTACTGTGACCACAATGATCTTCAGGAAAGTTTTCATATACGATTTTGGTGACTAGTCGGTTAAACAGGATACGAACCACAGTCCTGTCTGCAATGCACAGGAGGCTGATTTTTTGACTTTCTTTTTATTTATCCGAAAGAATTATTGTCACGTCATTGAAAACCTGTTAAATATCCTCTGATCCTCAGATTGTGCTTATTTGGTGGAGAGTTGCTTCCTTTAGTGTCCGTCCTTCTAGCTTGGACAGCTCCACAGACAAGCTGACTTAAGGGTGTCTGAAGTTCTGCCATCTTAGGTAATTCACTGAAGTAGGTATTCATTGTATGTTTGGTGGAAAGGTTATGTAGTTCCAATCAGCATCTCTTGGCACTCTGAGCAGTGTTGAAAAGTGATGGTTCCAGACCACCAGAAGATGGCCAGGCTTGTTTATCTTTCATCAGTTTGGTTGTTTTTTATCAACTGCGGATTTTCGTCTTTCGGTTCATAGAGTTTAACATGAAAATCTTTGACAACGGAGATCCACGTTCAGTTGGAGCTGTTCACTTTATTTGCACTGAAGCTTGGTTCTGGTGTTTCTAATTTTGGCGAATGTCTAATTCTTCTTTTGAATCAAGGTCGATATTGATGAGTCCTTCTGATCAAACTCTTCATCAGCACATTCTTGATTTAGTCCAGTTTTATTCGGAACTTTGGTAAGTGCTCATATTCAACCAGCTGGCATTAGGGTTTGCCTAGGACTTGGTTACCTACCAGCGTTTGCATTAAGGCATCATGAAGTTTCGACGTAGATTCCTGATTCTCCTGTTTACCCAAATCCTGGTCCAAAACGTAGCGTTTTTTAGTGCGATACGTACTTTGGTATGTACCGGAGAGTGATCTGTACTGCGGTCGCTCCCACGCATCACTTTCGTGATCGGAAGACCACCGAGGTCTTGTTGCCCGTGAATGATATTGTCGATTACGTGTCCACATCCACGTCAACGAGTTCACACGGCAAGTGCCATTTATCTGTTAAAGAAAGCTCCCTTGTTTCACAGCTCATCAGTGAACGTCCACTACTGGAAAACCGTAGTCGAGCGGCATATGGTCCCGGTACGTTCTTTTGTGTTTCTGAGTCCCTGTCAACCAAAGCACCGAAATCACTTAACACGAAGAGAAACATTTTTGATGAGGCATCTGTCAGCATGTCCGGTAGTTAATCGTTCCACTTCGTCGTCCGCAAGCACATTTGTGGGGATATGAGCACTGATAATTTTGGCACACTTTGCGCTCGATAGCCAGAATAGGACGGCCATCACTCTCGAGTTGGAGTAATTTGGTTTGCAGGTCTACCTCTGAAGCATGTGCCCTGCAACCTCAAATCTGACAACACTTTCACTTAGACTTTCTTGTGTTTTTTCACTTCAGCAGGAAGTATAAACAGAAGTAGTCTACCATAGCTACCCTTGTTCAGCCATCCAAGTTTCGCAGAATGAGGCAACGTCAAATCCGTAGACCCTCTCCCTTCGTCCTTATCAAGGAGGATCCTCACCCATGGCTTAAAGTAACGGGAGGCATAAGGTTGGAAAGGTTGGTGGAAACTCCTCGACAGTGCACGACCGGTTTTGCCCTTCTTGGAGCTCATCAGGTAGGCGCAGTTCCCGAGTTTTCGTCAAACTTACGTTTTACTTGAACATCATAAATGAGAGATTGAGTTGAGTTCCAGGTGAGTCTCCCGTCAAAATCAAATTGGTATGCAATTGAATGTATTTAACGGGAGGTAGGTTTGTATATGGTGTGGGAAAACCAGAATGCCTTTAAGGTAAAGGGAAGCGGAGAGGACGGATGAACCCAGTAGTTTCGTGTACAACACACAGGCGCTGAATGTTAGTGGGGAATCACATGGCTGATTGCACATCCAAGTGTGTGTGGATGTCCCCAGTGGATAGACTTCAACGTACTTTTACCGTTGTATTCCATTGTCTAATAATACAGCGTTTGAACTACTGACTTCTACTTTCTGTCTGTTTCAGTCAGTTATTGAAATGTGGTGCCTACCCAGGTTAGTGATATATTTTAGCCCATTCTAGTTGAATTAACGCGTAAATTAAGAACACAAGTTGAATCCGGTCATTACTTGCCAATCATTCTCATTATTGTAATTCCTAGAATAACGATCCAGTGAACTGGAAATTCCTAAGCACCTGGGAAGAGTGATGAAATGAACATTCAAACAAAATGTTTGAAATACTATTATATCAGTCTTGCAGACTAACAAGCATCACCAGTATACACCACCTTTTATCAGCATCCCATACAAACGTGAAAAGTTAACGTAAGTTGTCAACACAGCTTTTATCTCAGTCACCTTAGCTAGAAGAAAACAGCAAATCTTTCGCGCTGCTTTCCTAATTTGATACACACACCGGCTGCGTCGTCCAGGTTTGTCACTGACATCGAGGTGGGGAATTATTCGGGCAAGTTGATCATTGCTTAGCTGCAACACACTTTCACAACACTTGCGACTACTGGTGGGATACTTGACTTTGCGTCTGTGCTTTTGCATGAATGGGCGACAAGGACAGCATCCTACAGTACGCGAACTGCTATTGTGAAAAATCGGTTGCTTTTCATAGTTATTGATAGATTTTTTGAACATGTTTTGAAATATGACGGTTGTGAATTACAGCGACTGGGCTGAATGCTGACTTGCTATTTACCACGCGGAAACAAAAACATAGGCAAGAACTACCATGTGATGCATGTGTTGGAGATTCAGCTTCGGGAAATTTTGGTCTTATACCTTCGAGTAACCGGCAGCTGTAGCTTACGACAAATGATCATTCACCCAGATACCTGTCTAGTTGTAGCAAGTTGTCCATTCTCACTCGTGTGTTATAGAATCTTAGCTACTTCTGTTCGTTTTAAAGATGTATTTGGATTCAAATAACCAATCGGTTTTACCTAATCGGTTTACCCAAAGTTGTTCAACCCTTCTGAAGTTCTTGTGTATTCGGATCACTTGAAAGTAGCATGATTTTGTCATGAAGAAGCCTTCCACGTTGCACATTCAAACGAGGTACGTTTACCAAATATGGGCGTGTAACTATCAGAAAGCACATGCGAGAAAACGAATTGAGTGTTTTCACCAGATAGGCACCCTATGGTGATACTCAATGAAACGCTACGTAATTAACCTGTCCACAGTGGTCTTCGCCATGACTATATCAGATTACAACACCAACACAGATGAAACGAGAATAGACCTAGGGTATTAGCGAAATACACTCATTTGCATGCCAATTTGGTTTTGCCGTGGGCTGCCAAAGAGTTTTCAACAATCTTATGAGCAGTGTATTACGTCTAGACTTAGGGAATCTTAGTGTGAAATTCAATGTTGTTTAATTGAAAACTACCATGCACTGCACAGTATGGCTGTCTGGGAAAGCCTGTAAACAGACTCAGATCATAGTGAGTTGAAATCGTGAGTGAGTGTTTTGGCGTGTGCCAGTAAGGAGTTGTCTAAGGTGGTTTATGTTCATTCAAAGCACACGGTGCTCCCAATTCCTAATTACAGGTATGTATCACGTTTGAATCCCCTTTGGTCATTGGCCCATGATCCAGATTTCGACTACCAGTATTTTTAAAGATGACTACTCACGGTGGGAACAAAAGTCGGATACTTACGCTCGAAATGGAAAGATAAAAATGACATCATTTTTTTCAAAGATCAACGTATGACCACGCACAAACATATCGATTAATCGGGCAACAACGATGAAATGTAAGCTTACAATGCATCCCGATGTTCTAAGCTTTTGAGATCAGTGAAGGTTTTGCAATTTTCTCATTTGATTTAACTTGCCTGGTGGAGAGTATAAGTCGAACAAAATGGACAAGATGTATATTCTTAACCACTGAACCATCTAAAAAGTCTACAAATATCATTATTAATTATAGGAATGCTTGATATCTTCAAAATTTCCTACTTATGCCAGTGGCCTACAGGGAAGCAGAAAGTTAAAATCTTACGGTGACTGAAACTTAGCAGTGTTTTATAACACGTTTTTGAGTCATGACGGAGCATGCTACTCATAAGGCCATTGAACATCCTGTGGCAGCCCACGAGAGAGTCAAGGGAGATTCACTCTAGTCTCCCGTTTGCAAATGGGTGTAAGTTATCGACTATCTTTCCCGAGACCATTTCATCGATTCATGTGGCTTGAATACAGCTGTGTATTATTCCGCCCACGTTATTCCCAGGGATTCTTTGACACCACCCACTCTTTGCCGCCGGTGGGCTGTTGCCCATGCAGAAGATGATTCAAATTATGATGGGGTAAAAGACTTCAGAGACGGTTTGACTCGTTTGTTACAGTTACAGTTCGAATAATGCTCAGCATTTTGACACCTAGTTAAAAACAGTTTTGGTTTCCCAACGGACAGTTTGCAGTTGGTGTTCCAGGCTTACTGAGCTCATGCAGTAGGTCGGTGAAACTATTCTACGTCCTCCATTATATTGTACTGTGCTAAATCTACACCAAACATGAGATACATCATGACTTCAATTTTTGAACTCCTGGGCGATAAACCGCTCAGTTCGAGCAGCTTCAAGAGTGATTACCCAATACGTCAACCTCCGGTCTGTTCCATACACTTTACCTTTTGTGATTCGTGTGAATTTTTGGAAAGCAGAAGGGAGCGCTTAGTAAGTGGATGCAAGACACATCATTTAAGGTGACTGCCATCATTTACATGCACGTTTGCCTACTCACGTGTCTGTCAAAACTTGATGGCGGTTGTTTCTCTGCCTAGTAAATTGGTCGAAATTCTTTCGTAGCAGAACCTTATGAACCCTAATGTTTTACCTTAACTGCCAATTAATTTGTGACACATTTGAAATGACGTTATAACAAGTAGATTTTGTAGGTTTGTCTCTCACTCCCGCTTTCTTTTAAGGGGATCATAACACCCATAAAATTGATGTTTTTTTGAACACGAGGTTCTCCAAAGGGTGGCAATTTGTATTCCATTAGCCGATGTTAGAGTGGATCGTTTCAAACTTCTCACCACTTAAGAGTAGTCTTCAGTTTGCTCGAAACTGATATTTCCTAGCCCGTAGGAGATCAATTCAAGCGTCGTTTATCTTGAGATGTTTATTCGGATAAGAAACAGAACGCACTAGTTACACACTGGTTACACTTTGTTGAGAAGCTACTTATGTAATAAACTATCCATTTGCTCTCTTGCGGTTGTTCAAACTTCAGAGCAGAAATTTTGCTTGCAAAAAGTGGAATAATAAACTGGACCTAAGGCACTTTAATGCTGTAATTCCCATGATGAGTAATTATAAAAAAATAATTATTTCCTCGGGCCAATATGCACGCATTACTCCTGGGCAGCGTTCGATAATAAATTGTCAACATAAAACCACCGCGTGTTAGAGTAATACAGTGGTTGAATTCAAGGGGTTAAACCAACTGCATGGAAATCAAGAATTGCCAGGCCGGAGTTGGGTTAGATTATCCAGAACAGATAGGGCGGAGGAATTTCACTGTACATGACGTAGCATACGTGTCCTCTTTAATGAAAACACCATGGATACATTGAACAAGACCCAATGTCAGGTTTCACTTGCTAGATCCGTAATGGTGCCTGGTGTGTTAACCTGCCCACTTAAAGAGAAATGCTTGAGTAGGCTAAAGCTTGCCAGCTTCTGTAGGACTTACGGTGTTTTAATGCTGGTGTAGCATGGTAGACCATTCCAGTTGTGGAAATCAACAGACAGATTAGTGAATAAAGAAAGCATTTATCAAAACCAACCAGACAGAATGGCCAACAATGGTCGCAAACAGTCCTTTTAGACACTATTAGTGGAGAGGTGGTCCTCAGCTAATGCTATCATTTGCACAAGAATTTGGTTTCGACAGGGGACTCAGCTGAATCCATCTGAATCTCGCGTTCATGATGGCCCGCTTCTACTGAATATGCTGCACAAGGTCGCTTCATGTTTCAGTTGGTACCATATTCAAGATATCATAATAAGTTGTTGTCTAGACGTAACAGTACACGTAAGGTTGTTGGAAACTGTTCGACAGCCCACGACCGATTTCGCCTTCCTTGGGGTTCATCAGGTAGGCGCACTCCCCGGGGTTACGTCAACCTTACGCTCTACCTGGACTCAAACTGGACAGATTTCGACAAATACTCTTATTTGGACACGAATTTAGTTTTGACAGGAGATTCAGCTGAATCTAGCTGAAACTCTTGTTTATGATGGTCCGCTTCTTTCACCTGGAGGTAGTGCTTGAAGATGGCTTAGTTGCTTGTAAGGCCTTTAGATGGACGGCATAATGTTAAGTTACTGGCTTGTTTGTTTCTGGTGTCTCTTGTAGTTTATGATAATTAGTAACTTTTACTGCACGGTCGGTAAACGAGGTTACTTGCAACAAGAAGCACTCCAACTATGATCACTTAGACCGTTCAACGTGAGAGATCTCTATTTGGGCGGACAAGCAAACCCAGTTATTCCCTTTATACAGCTTGCGATTCCAAACCCACAATGGCTCATTAAATTTCAGAGGTAGTTAATGATAAGCAGCTCCGTAGTTCTGCCCTCCACAACCAACTAGGATATAGGATGAAAACGCAGGTGGATATTTTCGCAGCTTACATCACCAGATTTATTTTGAGTTACCTCAGTAGAAGCTTAGACCGTTCACGCTGTCTGGAAATTTACTGTTTTAGTGCCTAATCGAGGTTGATTTCGATAAAATAGACGTCTCTGTAATAAAACTGCCTGTCATTGTCATCCTGAAGGTGGTATTTTGTGCTCTCCACAAAAAGTTATGTAAAACTTTGAGCTAGGGTAAAAGACCACAAGCACAATAAATCATACCGGAAATTCGGGCGTTCCTAGTCCAAAGTCAATGAACTTTATCGTCTCCTCCATTTAAATCAGCTCAAGATTGATAAAACTCTGTGACCAGTGAAGCGTCCCAAGCGTGAACAAAAACGACCTTTGAGTGAGAAACCAGTCATAACCACCGGAAATCATACAACTAATCGATAATTTTGCGACTGATCTGTGTTTTAACAAGCACGTCTATTTACCCATTCTCGCCCCGAGCAGCCTCTTGACAATTAGCAGAGAGGCCATTACTGACGGCAATTTTTCAGCAAGCCGTATTATTGTGCATAGCTTTCAGTCTATAGGGCCAAAACTTCGAACAAAAAACGCTGTCTGAATTCAGTCAACCATGAGTATTTCGCGATAAACTAGCTGACCATTATCTCCTCGTAACAGATAGATGGCAATAGAAAATATCAATGGACCTGAGAGGAGTTGAGCGGAAACTAATCAAAGTGGAGCTTGGGATCTTTGGCCTGAAATACTCTTAAGTTTACCTCCTGAAGTTCATGTAGGTTTTTATGGGAGATCAATGTCCATAATGTGCAGAAAAAGGTGGATTTCGTCCGTAACTCCAGTTATGTAACGAGTATTCCTGCTGAACGCGCAAGAGATTATACATGTAGAAGCGAGATAACCCTTGTCGGGATGTACGTCTAATTTATGGAACATTCGGCAGTCCAGATTTGGGAACGGGTAACCGCTGACTACCAGATATGTTCGTTAGTTTCTATCGGTCATTCGCCAGTGCACCTGGGAATTTCTGTGCTACAAGCCAACAACAGCTGGTTGCACAAATCCATGGCCGATGCACAGGAGTAAGTGACCAAGTCCTATATGTGGAGCACAGTTATACAGATGACCGGGAAAAGTCAGACGCGTGAAACAAACCGTTGCTTGTTCATCTTCACAAATTCAACATTCAGCACGAGGCACACAGCATGCGAACTATCATGCTTACCGAAAGATACATTCATTATTATACTATCAGTTTCTGTGATCCGCAATTCACAACGTTCATAGCTAACTTTTACAAAGGTTGTACACTAAAGGTGTGCATTCAAAGAAAACCATGTAAAAACTAATAAATCAGGGCGTCTATCATTTGACGCCATATCCCAAAATATACCACTCATGGGAAATCACTGTTTTGCAGAACAAATGTCAAATCTTGGTGTGAACCTAGAAAACATTAATTGTTCAATTTTGCACATATTTTGTTTGCGTGCGGATGCAAAAAAGACTACTTTTGACTAGTGAGGGTTTTGTTAACTTGTAATTCACGTAATCGGAGCTAACTCCGGTGGGCATTCTGTTCCGAGAAATTAGCACGGCGCGGAACAGATCTATGGGCGTAACCTCAAAATGCATATGGGGGGATTTTGGAAAGAAATATAACCAGAAACATTCAATATTTTTAAACAATAAAAGGAGTTAGCGAAATACACTCATTTGCAAACAAATTCGGTTTTACGAGAGACTCACCTGGAACCCAGCTGAATCTCTCGTTTGTGATGTTTCCAGGCAACTGATTGTGCTGCACCAGGCCGCCTCATGTTTCAGTTACTACGATATTCAAGATATCGAGATACATGAGTTTCTGTCAACCATATGTTCTACTTGAAACCAAATTGCACGGAATTAGCGAAATACACTCATTAGCATTTACTCCGATGGGCAGATTTTTAAATTTCTACGTCAACGCAATAGCAAATTAAGGGATAGCGAAATACACTCATTCTAAGCATCATAAACGAGAGATTCAGCTGGGTTCCAGGTGAGTCTCTCGCAAAACCAACTTTGTTTGCAGACGGGTGTATTTCGCTAATTCCGTGCAATTTGGTTTCAAGTAGTACATAAGGTTGACGGAAACTCGGGGACTGCGCCTACCTGATGAGCCCCAAGAACGGCGAAACCGGTCGTGGGCTGTCGAAGAATTTTCAGCACCCTTATTAGTAGTGCATTACGAATAAAAGAAGTTATTTCTAGTAATATTTCTAGAGATGTGAAAAAATCTGGGAATATATATCACAGTGGAGAGGAAACTCTCCATTTGAGCGGTGTTGTCTACTGTCTATCTGGAAATACCATCAGCCTATACACCTTTTCTGTTACGTGGATGTGGGAGCAATATTTCCGTTTTAACTTAGAGAAGTGGCTGGAAGATCTCAACTTTACGATGGAAGAAGGCAGCATTTCTGTTTTTCCCCAATAGAGTCATCTAGATTCACAAATATCAAAACACTGTTGTTCCCGTCGCATTGAGATTGAACTGAATCGTGGTGTCGAGGCTCTCATTCATCAATAAAACACATGAACCCTCCCAACAGTTTGATCAGCGTACACAAGTCTAACAAACAGAGTCTCATGGCCTTCTAGATTTCGTGCTGGAGCAAGTGTGGAAGCTTGTCGCTTAAACGTTAGATTTCTGTGGAGGCCTCTGTTGCTTTGTGATCTTAATCGTTCTCACAACAGCAGCTCAACCTACAAAAGACCATGAAAAGCGCAAAAATGCCTTCATGCCACATCGGCTGTGTTGAAATCAACCGGGTCGCCATACAGCAGGGCAGATATACAAAAATAGGCGACTGTTGGTGTCGCGCACCTTTCTTCATAGCTAACTCTTCTTTCTTGTTCTGTCCCACATGGTAGTCGCTCTCCTACTGATTCCACCTGTAGGCATATTCGTCAGGTTAATAGCCGGTTTCAAGGCACCTCTGACATCTGGCAATGCGCGAACTGACCGTGAACTGACGATGTCTCCTCGCATGGTGACGCAACGTTTGTAAGCCCATTGCTAAGCTTGGTGAACAGATAAGCTGCCCTTTGATGAACAGACCATATCTGAAACCTGCTACTCTGTGCCCGCTTTCCATACCTCACCGTCATAGTTTATGACATGCTCTGTTAGGCAAGTAAGCTAGCATGCTTCTCTTGGAAGACTTCGGAGGCTTTATCGATAGGCAATTGCCGTATTTCTGAGCCTCTAATACAAGGTCCAGTAGTAGAGAATTCTTGCTATTTGGACGTCCTCGACTTCGAATTTCAGGCGACTCTGCTGTAGCAAGCTCTTGGTATAGCCTTCAGTTCCCAATAGCATATACATAACCAGCGGCTACATGACTCCGGGCTGCCTATCTTCTTAAGAATCTGTCTCGGTCTGCATACTAACCACTCTTTATCTTAGTGTCTCTTTGTGCACCAAACAGCTGCGGCTGTGATTCAAAAAAGGACACACCTATCTTATCAATCACGGAGAGTTCAGATACGGATGCAGTACCTGGGGACTTCAGTGCACAGATAGGACATCTCAGTTCATCAGAGGCATTTCTTGGTTGTATATTTAGTTTACACTTAAAACGATTTGATAACGATGTGATCCTCATGAACTGTCTACTGGTTATTAGTTGGTACTCAGTAGTGTTGAACTCAGATGCAGTAGAGGCAGTTTTGCTAGTTAAACTACTCCGGCTGCTGTGCAAATATGGAGCCCAGTGAACCATACCATCGTCAGCTACTGATGATGAGGCTCCGTTCTGCCACACAAGCGTTGACCCAGACCATGCTGTTTAAAATAAATGCCCCAGTTATACCTATGAACCAAGTGCCCCATATAGTAACAAAAAAACTTTGCACATAGGTCATGGGAATACAACAAATCTTACTACGCAACACCATAGGGAAATCATTGATTACTGAGCTAACGACCACTATGCCAGACGCCAGAAAATCCGCTTGTGGTGTTTCCGAGAGCAGAGCGAAAACGTGGAATCTCAGAATAGTCTATGTCACTCGTAGATGCAAGACGATGTATCTCGTCGGACTCAGAGCGGAATCCCGTTATCATTCAGTTCAAATGAATCTTGCTTATGGACGAAGGGATTTGTTGGACCCACAAGTTTTTAGAAGCGGAGGATTCTAGTATAGCAGGCTGTTTCAGCTGAATCATAAGATAGGGACCAAGGAGCCCTCAAGGTGATCAAAGATATCGTGCATAATCTGGTATATAATATATATTATATACATATAATATATATAATATACATTTGTATATAAAATAAGCATCTAAGTTGGTGGGTAGAATAATTTTCAACTGAAGTTTAATTGCATATCTGCCTCCGCTTCTGTGCCTAGTCTTAGGCCTGTGCGAAACCAGCCAAAGTCTATCGGTTCCAATGCACACTCACTTTAGCTAAAATGATATGTCTGTCTGTCTTGAAATGCCACTGGACTGTAGGTCCAGCTAAGTTTTAAAAGCGTTATTCGGAGACAACCGTGAGCCTTCGTGCTATACTTTCACTAATTTTTTGTTTAGTTATAAGCGGTTGCAGGAGTTTTAGAATTTGTATTCATACCACTCTTGTTTGCACAGACCCCATCCTGTCATGACAGGATTATTCTGATGAGTCCACACCAAAACGGGGATTCTAGTTTCTCTCCTAGTAGAATACATCAGCAGTGCATATCTTTTGTCATGAGCTATTGCATGGAATGGGTCACGTGATTGAAACGAATGCAGTTTTGGGCGACACAACAAAGTTGTTCCCCTCCCCCCCCCAAACAGACGGACAGTCCCATATATAGAAGGAATCAAAAGGTCTTGTAATCAAAAACACTTCGAATGAAACTAATTTTAGTGCTCTCATGCTTAAACAAGGCCTACGCCTGGTTGTGTAACCTTATACAGAGCAGGGATCCCTGGACCTACACCCTCAGTTACGAACATAACTCAGCACAATATGTCCAAATGGAACCCACCAGAAAGCATACATGTCAACACGTCTTGAGTGCTGACTTTGAGTTTGTTATACGAACAAAAAAGATCGCAATGTTTGATGTATTGTGTGTACCGCTTGACACCAAACACATTTATTCCAAGTTGTTGCTTGCACAAAAACGTGCAATTCACTTCTGATGCCAAACTATATGTAGAGAGAAAGCAAGCAGACACAGAACAATTTCCAGACCTATTTTCCGCAGACATCTACGGCGAACATAGGAAATGAATCGACTACACCAAAATAACTCAAGATACTTTTGGTAACGTTGTGTAGAACGCCCTGCATACAGAACAGCCGCTCGAGAATCGAAATATTTAACTTCTCAAAATCGAACTCACGACTGAGTCAAAGAAAAAAGTGACAAACTTGCTTTCTCAACTCTCCTCATTAACAAACCGCTAGTATAATAGGTCAACTGGATTTCAAAAGCCTCCATTACAAAACACGTGTTTGATGGAATACATTGCGCTTGCATCAAAAACGTGTCAAAGCCGAGGATCACTATTTGGCTGGGCAGAACCTGTGCCCATTCATCGTTTCAAACCTAACTTGGGTATAGGAGGTTCTGAGCTTGGTTTTGACTTGATAAGAGAGAAGGCGTAATTTTTCCTTCGCCCTGCTCCTTTTTCAGGTCCAAGCCAATAGTTTGTCTTCCACTGAGCCTATGTCCGCACCATTACCCCAGTCCGAATTGCTTTGAACTTCGGTGATTTTTCACCTCCAGTTACATCATATACCCAGGATTGATTGTCCGTGAATGTCCTCCATCTATGTGTACGCTAGCTGGTTGCCTTGTTTGTCCTTCCATTTTACTTGTTTCTTATTAAGTGTGACGAGAGAATACAGATGTCACAAATCTACCTGATCTCAAATAATCCTTTCGAAACCCAGTTTTCTCTTGGCACATGTTCCAACTTTGATCGGCTGATTGTGTAAATATTCCAACATATATTACATGAGTAAATTTTTGACTTAAATTAGCTTGTTGAATACTGTTTTACCTTGATGGACCACTGGTAGTGAATTCAGATCGCACGAGGATGGTACGGGAAAACCCCTGACTGTACCAGTTAAAACACAAGATGTTAATCGATCCACGTGATGAATCGATAGTGGACGTATGCTGTGCGAACAAGTAGAACATGTGCCTGAACCAGCCGAAGTGCACGCTTGAAACGCTAAGACATAGAGTATGACAAATTTTCGTCTTTGCGAGGGGTGGGGGGTGGGGATGGAGGGGACTCCGGTTAACTAAGGATCAGAGCAACCTTCCTTGGAATTTTATCTGATTGATTAGTCACAGAGTGGGAAATAAACTGAAGCAAATAGAGCGGTTAATTGACGAAAGTAAGCACAGTCTGTGCTTGTCTTCATCAGTGTGCTTCATTGGTTAGTTTGCAGCCTGTTAATGTTTTCAAGTTTGCTTAAATGGGAATAACGCCAATGCTGTTCAAGTAACTTCTCCAAAAATTTCTCCGCATACAACCAGGACTGTCGAAGTTTCTGCTGATAACGACCGCCTCCTTAAAAAGCCACTTTTCAATTCCTTGGATTTCTTCCACTTAATTGGATTCAAAGTCACATGTTTACAGAAACCGACCAAACTTGACAGTGAAACAGGGCAAGGGAACTATAAAAAACAAGTCCCAACATGTCTAATCTCTACTGATAGCTATATCAACCTTTCTAACTGTACTTCTGTAACCCCCGAGCTCACATCAAGAGTAAGTGGCACAATGCATCACCCTGTCATCCATTTCCAATTTTCTACTGCACGTCCGTATGCATGAACGAGATCATGGAACATGGAGTGACTTCGTTTTTTACTACGAAGTTATCAGGATAGAGTTTATGCTGGATTACCTGGCATACAGTGGCCCGTCTTCGGAATTCGGGGCAAGTCATAACAAGCCGGGAGCTTATATTTCACCAATGAAGAATCCGAACAATCAAACACTGATACCCGGTTATGTTAGGAATATGCCGCTGGAAACTTCGAGCCTGTCATCGCAACTGTACCGAATTTAGTTGAACAAGTAAAGGGGTACAGAATTGCGTGTGGTGGGCAGCGATGGGATGAGGACAAATTAACCGCAAAGTAATGAATTATCAGGTGATCGCATTTTACCTGATGCAGATTCTGATTGAATTCGTAAAGGGAAACGGCATGGGTACGTCTTCCATAAATAGATGAAGCAGTTGCATCTTATGAAACGTCTATGGTCTGTCTACAAGACTTCCGCCTTCCCTGTTCATCAATTCGTAAATCTCAAAAGCCCGTAGTTGTGGTCACCAAGCAGTCCCAATAGATTCTACCAGCTGTCGTTCGTTAGTTAGGGTAGTGTGGAAGTTGACTGGTTTCGTTTTGCTCATTAGATGCAGTTTGCATAGCCCTAATGAACCTTATTCTCAGAATAGTACAACTGGCGTGTAAAAAGAAGGGGATTTAATGTACCACTGTGCACGTTCTACCGCTTTGTTGTCGGAACCTCCATCTATTTTTGCTTGTACAAGGAATAGCACACGTAGAACTATCAACCGAGGGTTCATCACGCGACATCTGCGAATAAGAGTTTCTGTTGCACGATAAAACGCGCGGAAGCTCGCTGAGGCGGATGTGAAAGAACTCGGAACTTAATAAAATTACGGTTTGAATGGTCCGCAGCATTCGCTTGTCTGGCCGAGTTACCACAGTTCTGCTGAATTTGGCTAGACTGCAGAACTTACAATGTTCGTCTACAGTGATGGATATGCCATTGATAAAAGTAGGACGTCCGCACTGTCAACCAACGGTACCTTTCTAAAATAGGTTCACTTGCAGGGTCATTCATGGGTACGTTAGATCACGCTGTTAGTTCGAAGGAAGGCCACTGTTGTAGCAAAATAAAGTTAAACCAGTAAAAGCGTAAGAATAGGTAAAATTAAACAAGACAGATGCTCAGGTCGTAGAAAGATCTTTGCTTTCTGTTCGAAGACCACCCTCAGATGAAGTTCACTTTCAGTGTCCTTCAGCAGTGTTCTTCATGTATGGAAGCTAGTGTACTTAGTCTATTATCCCATCAAACTAAAATCACGGGGAACATTAACCTGTCAAAGCTAGCCCTGTGGTATCAAGCCAAGCTAAACTCAGATGGCAGTGAACGTCTTCTCTTCCTGTGACAGTACAATACTACTTTCGTTGGTTTAATCAATTAAGCGAATAACATAACGACTGTACCTGTTGAGGGGCGATGTTTTAGCAAGAAAATTAAAAGTTCAAACCGTGTTTCGTGTTCATTTATTTATATCTTCGAAACCTTTAGTTTGTGTCTTCATGTTTGCCTGCTGTCGAGGTTGCCAAGGCCCTATTTTGCGAACGTATAAAGGTCATAATATATCGCAACAACTCGTCGTTCGTTGTTCAAACTCTGCACGCCCACCCTTTGATAATTATAACGGGAAAATGTCGCTTCCAGTATGGTGAGACAATGCAAAATCATAGGTAATTTACGCTTCCAGTGCCTAACTATCGTGATCCACTTAAGCTTAAGCCAGTGAGGATCCTGTTCAGTGCGGTTTTCCCTCAAGCAAAGAGCTCAGTTTTTCGGTCCAAAAATTGTCTGTACTACGAAAGAGTAACCGACCCCAGAAGAGCTGTTTTGGATAACATATTGGTCTGCCTAGTCAGCCTTGTTCCGTACCGTAGTTTCGACTGTTCAACTACAGAGGCGATTATAATCAGAAATCGGTGGTTTGGATGCCATTTCGTGTCATTGAGTTAATGTGCTGGTTCACTTTGTGGTAATAGCTGGAAAGTGCACTCTCTAAAGACAGCAATCATACTTTCGCCCCGATATTCACACTAGTGTATTGTCAGATTTAACTTCATACGCATATTTCACTGTATAACCAAGGCCTAATGAACGTACTTTTTAGCTCAAACCGTTTTGGGACGCCATCCAGTCAGCATTACATCAAATGGCTTTACAAAAATTACGGCTTATTCGCGACAACAGGATACGATTACTTGTAACGCTGTCTGCAGAAGAAAGTGAAGACAAGCCTATCTTTGTAATATCAGCCCTGAAAGCTCTGATAAGTATAGGAATATCCTCTAGCCAACCGGTGCGCCAGACAACACGAACGTTGTGTAAAAATCACGGGGCAATCAGAATATATCGTCTGTCACGAAAATCCCAACCAAGCAAGCAACAACATATGTTGAAGACACTTTGGATGTCTTGTTTGTTTGTTCGCTGGAATTACTGTCATGTTTAACAAGAGCTAGTTACTAGTCTCCTCAAATGTTTTATAAGGAACAACTAATACCCTAGTAGAAGTCAGTTTAATTTCAGATGCCCGTCTTATACAGATCCATTTCTGCTGAGCGAGAAGAACAGTCATGAGCACTTATTCCATTGCGTTATATCCATGTAATCCCTACGGAAAACTGCTACAAATATGCGACCCAAGGCTTGTGTAGTTTCAACAGCGCGCTGGTGGTACATCTCCGCGCTCCGCGGAAGAAGCACTGTAGTTACATTGATATTCGAGTTCATCTTTAACATTAGCCGCATCGCTCACAATCTTCATTGTCCGCATTCATCTTCGTTTATCGCAGAGTAACGATCAGGTGGAGGACTTTTTCTTCAATTTTGCACGTTTCTTAAGTCTCCTATGCTTACCGTTAACATCTCTTTCGGGTATATTTGTTCATCAGTATTTCCGTCTGAAAAGGGCATGCGCTTTCATCGATATTGATGGCACATTCAAACAACGTAGTTCGCACTTGTACAGCAAATCAAGCTAAAATATCTTTTCAGTTTTATACCCCTACCGGTATGCACTGGAATAAGTGGAGACTGAGTGGGGCAGTTTCATCGGCCGTCAAATTGGACTCGTTGGGATAATGACAAGAAATCTAAAGTCTCTCCTGAACACCACGGAGTACATCCTGCTGGGCGAACGCTAGCATTTGAAGTAACGGACTAAAATTCTGACAACCGGAGTCGATAACCTAAAGCAAAACGTAGAAGTTCTTAACTGCTGAGAACAAGGGAACCACAGTACTTCAAGTGGGATAAGGGAATTAGTAAATTGGCAAACCACTCGAGGTGGTATACTCGCCGGTGAGGGAAAATTGGGTGGGAAACTGGCATGAAAAACAAGACAAAATTATCAACGCCAACCTCTGAAAGACAGGTCAGTGATCCTCTGAAGTGGTCACGAACAGAGCTGAGAAATCCTGTCTTTTGCTTTTAAAGCCGATTGGTTCGCGCCACGTGTTGGGAGGCTTCGGAATTGGTACCAGCCATCAACGACCCATCAGTCCTTCCGTTCAAGGGTTCATATGACTGCCGTATTTACCCCATTCTTGCCGATTTTCACCTCGCTTAAACACCTATTTGCGACTTTGTCGCACTTGATACTTATTTGTTCACATATCCAGCGTGAACGGTCACTTCAAATGACCTTCATCTTAGCCTAAAACTGGTGCTTTTTAGTTGGATGTGCTGGGCGACGGCTGCTACATAGTTAAGTTGGACAGGAATTCAAGAAATCAAGGTGTTTACATTTTATAGGCAACAAAGTCAATTGAGACAAACGGGGCGAAACCGGTAGTGGGTTCTCGACCAGTCTGAATTCAGTTGACACCAATCAATGAAACCAGCAGAATTCTTATGCACTAGCAGACAGTGTACCTACAGATCGTTATGTGGGTTGACTTAACTCACTAAGGAAGTAACTATTAACTTTATGGCAACAAACTTCGCACAGCAACTTATACTGGAGCAAATGAAAACCTACATTCCGTAAATCACACAGAGCGTTTAGAAAATGAGGAAAATTCAAAAGTTGCAGGGAGGTGAGCTTAGGTTTTGTGTTGATTCGAAACCTGGTTTCCAAAAGTGTAAGATCACTGGCTATCTGTAGCGATTTCTAAACTCTGTTCCGTAGGCATCGATAAACAACGCACCAGAAATCAAATTAATGACTTACATGAACGACAACAAGAACAACATCCGCCCATTTAGTGGATGACTGTTTCTATAGTTCCGAATTTACCGAGTGAATATCTCTCCAATGGAGAACTGATTCAACCAAATTTATTTGGTTTCACATTGATTCGAATCAGCATGAGCGAAATGCGAAATGACAAGCATCGAAAGCCATGTGGACCACTCCACAGGTGTCTGCAGTCCATGGGTCCTAATATTCCTAATTGGTCCTCTCGCCAGCCAATCGCGACGAGACGAGAGGCAGCCGCACCGTTCTGATGGTGGGGATACGAGTCAGTGATTGGTCAGTAATTCACCGCGTCCAGGATCGAATATACCTCTTCAACGTTAAGCCTTTTCCACACTTTTTTCCAATATTCTCCCTGGAGAGCGATAAAAATTTTATTTTCTGACCAGAAACCAACGAGTACCGTGCACATCAGCAAGAATTTTCGCTAAAACCACTGTGTATTGTCGAACAGTACGTTAACTACAGGTTAGATCAGCGCTTACAGCTTGAAAATCCCTCGTGTATATTGGAGTCAATAAAACTGAGCTAAGTATTCTTGTGTCCAGAAATTCCCCAGATTTCCTATTGTTAGTTGACACGTGATCCTAATTTGATTTTGCTGAATGTGATTTGCGTAAACCAAATAAGTCATTGCCTCTCAACTCTTTTTTTAATAATGAACCAAGAGGAGGTATTTTCTATGAGCTTTGCCAACAGTATTCATATCCACACTACCTACTGGGACGTATCTCCCACTGAACCATGAAGAAGGTGCTCCTGCTAGGTTTAAAGTCAACGTCTGGTTGAAATGACCTTTTGCAATAAGGTCCTATAAGAGCTTGGCTACTAAGTGAGAAGATTACTGTACCTGGAAAGAAGCATGTTTCCTGTGCGGTTTGGTGCCAAACTCAGTGACGCTTATACGAAGCCAGCCAGTCACATTGAAGACCAGCTGGATAGCAGTTGCGTTTGTTTAGCGTGACCATGATGTGGAATGTCCAAAAGGCATGAGATGCACCCTAAATAGATGTTCCAACTGTCCTACTACCCGATTAGCTGCATTACCGTCGCAAAAGTCACCCAAAGACAGTAAAAAACCGTTCGAATACGGTCACCGCATGTCATTCAGTTATTTGTGTAATGCTCCCGAAGGTGATAGTCAGGATTATGTAAGGTTCATTTTCTCACATTAAAAGAGAGGCTGATAAGCCATGTGTGGGCTTGCTCATCTAGGGTGGTCTTTTCCGATGGGTCATATAAATCGTCGCTGGGACAAGTTTTTTTTCTTACTATGCCCGCATGATGAAACTGATTTACGCACAGCTTACTAACCTGCCCACTAGAACACCACTAAACAGAGTCACAAGGTACAGTAGAAACAGGGCTTGACTGGTACCTACCGGTTTCAGGTCATCCTTTAAGAGCCTGATCAAAGTGTAACATTCACAGGTGTGCGGATAGAAAGTGGGGTTATCAAAACTTCAGTTTTCCACCGATAACTAATCCAAACAAACAGCGCACAATCCACTCGACCTCATTCGTATTGATTATGGTGCGGATATTCTAAAACACCATTACCCCCCCAGAAGAACAACGACGTGTCGATTTCAGTTCACTGCTTTTAAACAGGACGGGAATTCGGCAAAGTTGATCCGACCGGCGTAAGTGTGACAAGATAAGTTGTAAAGATCACAACACACGTGCAAACGTCGGCAGCGTGCTGTTGGCGAAACACCCAAGTCACCAATCAAACCAATAACCAGAGCCAGTATCCCGAAAACTGTAAAACGTGATGATAGGTTTTATGAAATGAGACAGAGTTTATCATGTAAAGGACCGTTTTTTAAAGCGAAATATTTATTTAAAAAAACTCGATTCCTAGGATTATGGTTCGTGTCCGGTCGTACTGTTCTTTGGCGGATAACTTTCTCAGGATAAGCCACAACACATCGAGGCCAATTCTAATAGAGCCTGTAGGTTGGAATGTTTTCTTGACTCTGTTCAGACAAATTTACCGATGCTGATGCCAGTTTAACCCTTACATATCCAACTCAGAATGTATTCACGGACAAATGCCAAAAGTTACAAGGTACTGGTCATATCAGTAGATTCATCAGATGCCAGTGCGTACAGCCGAGATTGTTTAGCTGTCAGTCTTTTGTGGCACTGTCTTCCAAAACCTTTGAAGCCTCCGCGTAATTATGGTTACAGAATGGGGTACATTTGAGTTGAGGGCTTTACTTGCGCGGTGCCTGGGTTTGGGTGTTCCGACTATATATCCACCCACTTACAATCACGGATTACAAGAGTATAGGTCAGTTCACCCCACTTCGGTTGCAGCATGCTGTTCCCAGCAGGTTTGTGAACCTTGTTTTGAATAAAGAATGCAGAGTGAATTCAACTATTCTGTTGAATAGCGACAATTGGGTTTCCAGTCTCAAAACTATCTGAAGTTAGTTGATTTAATTACCCACCAAATCTGTCCGCAGCATACTGGTCATGCTACTCAGTCATTTTGGGTTGAGCGAACGAAAAACCACTTAACACGTGAACAAACCACAGTATCGGTTTTTCTCTCACCGTGATCATGAAGCCCATCCAATCTCTAATGGAATCACGTATGAATTTGAAGTGTCTTGTGACAGACGCAGTCTGGATGGGAACTTGACTGACACACTTATCATAGCTAAAGAATGCAGCCATCCAGATTGAGTAACTTCGCTTCTGTAAAACCGCTAAAACAGAAATGGTCGGTTTTCTTTATGTCAGTTATGAGTTATTTGTGATGTACGCGTCTAAGAGATTTTCACGGCTCGTGTAAACCTCATCCACCTTACCCAACTTATCCACACCTATTCAGACGGATAGTTTTTTTCACGAAGAGACTGGGTTTAGAAAGGCTAGAAAGTAAGCTTCAGAATTAAATAGTGTGTCTGTCATAACGAATTATGATTGACACTCAGTAATTTGACCTTTTTCGCTTACTAAACTCACAATAATGCGGTGTGCATAGAACAATGTTGAATATTACATTTGTGCGTAGACGGTGCAACAGCTCAAAAGCTTTGGGGCGGCTAAAATCTGGTAGTGGTTGGAGCTAGTCAAAATGCGTAGTGTTTTCACCGGATTCTCACCCTTACACGTTGTAAGTGCGCCTTGAGTTTGGTCATTCCGTGAAACCTGATTAGTGAAGCCGTTTCCTCTATGTTCATCCACGTTCTCTCCTCTACCCCTGAGATTACATAGGGTGGACTCAAACCGATGACTGCCTCACTATACACTAAATTTCGGTATGCCTGCATACCTAAAGCAACCCGAGTTCCACCAAACCCAAGCTTTGAAGACATACTGATTCCGGTAATTACTTTTAAAAGTTGATTACAGTGTAGAAGTATATCAAAGCACAAATACATACATACCTACACTTGTTTTGATCAACAAACAACAATTGGATGAAGAAATCCTCCCCCGTAAAAGTCAAAAACCAAAAATTGTTTTGTTTCCAATTTGTTCGCGCGTGGACCAGGGGGTAGCAAGTACAAGGCTTATCGCTGGCGTTTTGGCTTTTCATTGTAGTCACTGCATGCAGTCGATTCACGTTAAAATGTGTCAGCGAAAGGTCTGTCGCATAATAATCTGGAGACGTCTGAACTCATTACCCCCTAAAAGCGCGCACTTTTATTCAGGCTGGAATAACCCAACTTCACTTAATTTTTCACAAATAATCGAAAGATTTTCAGCCATAAACAAGCGGGCAAAATGCACTGAGTGCATCCAGTGCTGTGTAATCGACAGAGATACCGTTACTTAAATTAATAGGAAAACACGGTTTTCCGGAAGATCGCTGCTCATGAGAGGAGTTCTGAATACCAATACTCAGCCCTGTGTTCTAGTTCTGAATGGAACACAGTTCTTGCTTGCTTGTGCCAATCAGCAGACATTTTTCCATTTGGTCTTATATCTGTTAGATATCTGATACATCCCCGAGACGCTTTTCCACAAGTCCTATTATGGCTGGCATCGCTACGCCTTTGTCATTTCACTAGTTGGCTTTCTAACTTTGTGAAAAGTTCAATTTCAGAAGTAACTAATGGCGAAATGCATAGTGCAAAGCGTTACAACATTCTGAACGCTTCTGAAATGAAAGCATTCATTCTTTGAAAGTGTCCCACTCCATAAATGTTGAGTAGCTTTTCATTTTAATGCTAGCAAAGATGTTTGGTCTTAACAGGCACACATTGCATCGAATATTACAAATATTCATAGTGCGTTTGGATATTACAGTTTATCAGTAGTACAAGATAGAAGTGAAGGGTTCTGGAAACGTAATTCACGGCGCATTCTGTCTTGATGGGTGCGGCAGGACAAAACCGCTTGTTGTACAAACATTTGGTTCACACTGCTACTTCCAACACCAAACAGTCGCAGACCTAACCTGTGAGCACGGTTTACACGAATCCTGCTACGTCCACCTGCGGAGTATCACTTAGGGCAATTCACACTGGCCGATTACTTTTCGGCAACTATTCGTCTCTGTCTCAAAGTTATCGGTTATGAAACTCCAGTCCAATGGCCAGTTAACCATCAGATGCTTTGTCAGGATCATCAGTTTTAAGGAGCAATTCTGATCATTTCTAGCAAATTCCGGCTAGACTGTGTAAAGCGGCTCGAACTTATTGATCGTAGTTTGGATGGTCAGGTCAAGCAAGCACAGTGAAATAATCATTTCGGTCAAATTACGGTGAGAACCAATCTGGTCAGGTTGTATGTTGGTTGTCTGATATCCACGCACATTCTTATCATTTAGGCATTTTTCAAAACAAGCATTGTGGAAAAAGTCGACTGAATAAGATGTGCCTCAACTGTATGGAGAACGACTGACCGTGACTAGGTTGGGAGTCTCAAAGTGTATCTTTGTGCGTCTTTCATTGGTTAGACAACAAGTGTACGACATTTTCAGAAGCCGCCGCGCCTATTTTAAGGATGAAACACGAGGCATCCGAGCGTACATTTTGAAGCTGTCCACTCAGTATGCTTGAGACCATACTATCGTTCAAGGGGAAGCAGTGAGGCAAAGAGCCAAGTGTTGTCGCACTCTGATATCATACATGTGATAAACATATTTGTTTTAGCTAGTTTTGTGAACGATGCTTTCAGGAAGGGTTTTCAGTACGGTTTCCAATGAATCTGAGGCCCAACATTGGTATTTGCACCCATTCATTTCTTGTCAGGTGAAAATTCCTGTCTACTTTTAGGTGGGTTTTACATTGGTGGAAATGATAAGATATAAGGTAGACATGTGAATAACCAATTTAATTGGTGTGAGTATCACCTAGATTTTACAATAAACTGGAGGGTTTTTCGAAACAGTTCTCAATTATCTCTGGAACTGGATCTACAGGTACTATAGATTCATCAGTTTTAAGTTGGCAGGGCTTATGGTTGCCACGAAGTCAGCACACCTAAATAGTTATCAGATAGAACATAGAGCGTTGACGGACGTGTGGTTTTGATAATTTCTCGTCAGGTCACTCGGGTATATAGGTCAGAACGTTGAGATGTACAGGTAAATATTGACTAAAATACGATTAAATTACGAGGGAATGCCGCTTTGATCAGCGCCGGGATTAGACAATTGGACGAAGGTCACCAGAAAGATCGTCCTGGGATGCGGACAAGGCATGAGGGTCTCTGTGTGTTTGTGGGTGTGAATTTTTGTGCGTGTATGAACCTGCACATGTGTTCGACCATGAAGGCTGTGTGTGGACAGAGTGCCTTTGATGGCTAACGCTGCAGTCACGGAGATAATGCGGGTCTGTATCGAACTGGGTTAGTGTTTTTTTCCTAAAGGACCAGAAAAGATTCCATGAGGAATATGTTGCAATGTGTGTCAATCAAATGCTGGCCGACTGCAGTGCTTAATGAGGTCCTGTCGCCGCCGAACTACCGAAAACATGTTTGTCGACCCTCGTGATATTCTGTAACTAAATGTGAACTTTAGTAAGCTTAGCACCGACTTCTGATTCCTATTCATAAACGTTTTTGTTCGCAGCAGTTTTCTGTTTCAGTGCATCTAAACCTGTGGACAGGTGGTAGTAGCAGGTTCACATAGAATTGATCACAGAAATGCTTTAATTGAATACAAACAGCTGCGGTGCAGATGTGCACAAAAAAAACCTGTACTGACAGAGGATGTTTTATCATTTTTGGAAAAACTCAGTGAGAGCTCATGATTTTCTTTTATCGCGGTTTTATTTGTACCAAAGACAGGAGGTGAATTGCCCAGTTACGGACAACCAAGGATATCATTGCAATTTTCAACTCATGGGGGACATTCTACTACGAGGTATTGCAGAATACTCAGATGCGACCTAATTAGAATACAGCAATTCAGGTTATGATTTTCAGGCTGCCGTTTTTCGGAAGTATTTGCATGAGAGAAACGTAACTCGCGTAACTCCATTACGTGCACTCCCTCTCGCTATCTGATTGCTTCTGAGTAGTTAAAGGCTTTTCGGAAGACGAAACGGGCTGTAAATTTCAGCCCATAAAACATGTTGTTTTGAAGTTAAAATGTGAAATGCAAAAGTCCCTGTGAATCACCCCAAGCCACTTTTATTTTTCCTGGTGATCAAAAACCCGTACTGGCTGTCGGGCAATTAACCTAGAATATCATTATCTGAATAGTGGTATTGACACAGCGGATAGATCTGATAAGAATAAGATAGATTGCTTTCCCTCTCGGTTTACAGGCTATCCGTTTAGTTATGATTTTTCTCGGCTGATATATACCTACGATACCCACTATACGTTCAATCTCCAGCCGGCACGTCATTCGTTTTGGAATTTTTAGACAGTTTACTGAAATAGTCTGAAGTAGCATAGTTTTAAAGGTGATTCGTCAGTAGAGGGCTGCTGAGTTGGCTCATAAATGTTACCGATTTTGGTAAAAACAATTCAAACAGTGTTATACAGTAGGGGTCGCATTGCTGGAATTTGAAAACACTGCAGCTCGTATTTTCCGTTTCGGGGTTTTCCGTGGACATGGCGGAAAACAATCGAAAAAATCGATTTATCAACGACATAGAAGGCTATACAAAAAATGCATATACCGACTTTACACATCATGCGAGGTAAAAGGGTTAAAAACACAACATACATCTTTTCAACACAGCACGATCAACCAGCTGAATGGATAACCAGTGTAAAAGTCTACTTAAACGATGGGGGTGCGTTCAACTCACCATTGACCATATCCGTATGAAAACTGAAAAAGGCAACGTGAAGGAAATCAGCATTGATTACTCATGACAGACCAATTTTTTAGCAAATCTCCACTTACCAGAGAACCGGTCACAAAGTGAGGAAGCACCGTTTATAGTAAGAGCAAGGTCATTGTTAGGGCTGTAGTCCACCCTCCTACAACCCTGTAAATATGAAGTCCCCCTTGACACAGCACATTTTTTAACTTCCGTTTAACTTTTTATTGAAGAGAGAAAAATGCACACTCGCAGCGCGCTGCTGTTATTATTATTGTATTGTTGTTATAGTATCATCACTATTATTGCATACTATTGTAATAGTTTATTATTGCCCTTAGTACGAACAACACTTGTCTACCAATGGGGATCTACCATCGGGATCAAATGTGTACTAATCAAGGCTGAATGCCAAATGGAAAGATGCTGTTTCCGGTATTTTGGATGGTGGATAATGAATAAGTAAATAAAGAGAGACAGTTATGATAGAGTTGAAGAAGGGTTGTAACACGGAAAGTCAATAGATTGAGAAGTATTCTGTAATCATTTGCGAATAAATCCGTAAGGTATCTGGAGGGACTCTTGAACAGCTAAACAAATCTACTGGGCTTAATCTCCAACTGTTTGTGAACACAAACAGCGACTTATTTTTTGATGGTTGCTCCTCAAGAGTAATCAAACGATTTGTGATCAAGAAGAATCACCGAGCATCGTGCCATGCATGACTTAGGGAAGCTCATTTGCGTATGTGCCGTGTGAAGGACTATGAAAAGTGAAAAATTTGACTTCAACTACACCGGGAGTTGATCTTGAACTATACGTTGCCCACGAAGTTACGTGTATGTGCTCTCAGAACACCACTGACCGTAAATGTTCGCTCAGATGCAGCCTAATTACACCACCAAGGAACCATCAGCGAACCAAAGTGGAAGCAAGTTTTCATTGCTTTTAAAGCATACTGTCGGCAGTCTCTCGGGAGCAACGACGTTCTTATATATCTCTATGTCAAGATAACAATACAAAAAATCCATTCAGGAACACAGCGCTTGCTAAATTTCACAAGACAAATTGCCGTTCACATTCATACCACTCTCGTTTGAACGATCGCCCTCCAGTTCTGGCGTAATTGTTCTCGTGATTCCACACCAAATGGAAGCACTGGACTCGAGTTTCGCTCTAATTGGAGCTCATCAGCAGTGCATATCCAGTGGCCGTGCCGGGATTTGAGCTCCGGATATCTGACATGCGAGGCGAGCGTGCCACAATTACTCCACCGACGCACGTTGGACGCATCTGAATTTTCACGTCTGAACAGGCGAACGTGTTCACACTTAAGCGATGTGATTGGTGTGCCCGACCCATCATTATCAAACGACGACCCAGTAACCGTCCTGGTTGTGACGGTCGATTGTCCCGCCAGTCAGGACTTCCCAATCAGGTAGCTTCCTGATGGCACTATGATTTCATTCAAGAAACTTCAAAGGCTTTCTTCCTAGATCGGTAATGTCTCAGTTAAAGTGCGTTTTCCAGATAGTACGTTAGTTATGAACCGAAGTGTAATCATCTATTCCTTTCAGATAAACCAGGTTATGAGTATATATTCTTTGTGGAGTATAAGGTTGCTGGAAACTGTTTGCACAAGACCGGTTTCAACCTTTTTGGGATTCATTACGTAGGCGCGGTCTCCAAGTTTCTGTTCCCTTATGTTCTACTTGAACCCCATTTGTACGAAATTTGCGGAATACACTCATTTGCAAACTAATTTGGTGCTAACACGAGACTCAACTAAATCCCAGATGAACCCCTTGTTTATGATATTCTCCAACTGAATGTGCTGAGCAAAATTTTCTTGATGTTCTAGTTGGTACGATATTCAACATATCATGATCTATTTTCTTGATGGAAAACATCATCTATAGGGTTCTGTCAAGAGAATATACTGTGGTATCTCGAATATTGCTTCAACTGAAACACGAGGAGGTCTTGGTGCAGCACATTCATTTGGAGAATATCAGAAGGAGAGGTTCGATTTTTGCTCAGTTACCCATTTGACACAAAGTAAGTAAACTTTGCTGTGCAATAAGACGAGAGACCAGGTTCAAAGCTGACAAGTGAGACTCATGATTATGTTTCCAAAGATGTATTCAGATGCGAAATACAGAAACGTGAGGCTGTTTGCCCATAGTGGTTTGATAAATTGGTAGTTGGTTGTGAAATAGGGTAGACAGCAAACAATTCAATTCTTTCAGCCCCGATCGCATACTTGCTTACAGCATTCGTTCAAATTCAGGCCCACGTTTCAGTAAGCATCAGGCCCCACACTACAAGTGATAGCTATTAGGAAAAACATTCTAACTATTCACCAGTGATCACATGATTGTCTGAAAATTTCCTAAGAGCTGGTTTAAAACAAGTCACACGTGTGACCTAATCGCCCTTGGAAAGTTATCTGACTTGAGCTGTCAAATAAAAGCACTTGGCGAAAGCAGATTTGAATGAAAAGTTTGCTCACCTTTTGATTTCAGATCCTCTTTGGTCGACCAAGGTAGGAAGACCGGAATCGTCCAGGTTGCGCCACAGTGATGAATCAGAGCTGTTATCGGACCCGTCCAGACTATCATTGAAGTGTGTAGAACATGTGGTTATGTCCAGCTCACCATTACCGAAAGAAACGGTTGCATCTCCGTCTTCTGACTGAATAATACCGCGCTCGTGAGAATTAATTGTACTTGGGCTAGAAACATCATCAGTAGGCGAGGTGTGCGCAGTGGTGATGGTGTTTATCGATCTGTCACAAGAATATTTATTTTCAACCACATTTTCAAGCAAACACATGTGGGTTATAGAATGCCGCGCGATTTCTTTATAGGTTTTTCGCGGGGGTAGGAGAAAAACGCGTTGTACGGATACACCGAATGTGTCACTGACCGGAAAGCCTGTGGTCATAAACAGCGTGCTGTATTCGTCCAGCCCGTTCTCATTGATTTTGTCGTTTAGTAAAATACGTGTTCTCTGTTTCCGAACTTGTATCTTTGGCTTGTTCAGGAACTTAATTCTGCATCGCTTGACTCTGTGCATTCGGTCCCGTAAGGGTGATGACAGGCATAATCTTTTGACTAATTTATGGCCTTTATTTGCAACAGTATAGTAGTGCATGTTCGATCGTTTGAATTTTGGTGACATTTTATTAAGCATCCCTGGATAGGGGACAGCTTTCAGTCCTCTGCTGTTGTCCTGTTGACTAACCGTTCCGCTTTTCCTTCTGTCTACAAAAACTCCTTCCGACTCCCTTTGAGAAGAAACGGAGTGGTGCGGAGGTAACATTGAGCAAGTGGTACTATCAAGGCAAGAGGCCGTGGTGTCCACAAGACAATGAACAACTGGTTTCACTTTCGTTCTTTCGCTTTGATGACCGTGGGTTTGGTGAAGTGCACCATTTGATGGAAGATAGTCTGAGTCCGAAACCTGGATTTTTGAATTTCTGAACGTCTCACCAACGGAAGAAGAATGTTCGTGGTAGGCAGTTGCTGACTCACATTGTTGGCTGAAACACAATTAGATGCACGATATGTCAGGGGCTGTAGTGTAGAAAATGGAAAGTATAAAATGCCAAAGGCCATGGGTACGAAACTTGCGTCTAGAATACGGTTCAAGGTACAAAAAACAAATTTTATCGGTCCATTCACTTGAAGAAACGTACAGGAAATTCGAACGAGTCTAGTGTTGGAATTTATACCTCTTTAGGTCTGAGTATTTCAAAATGTATTATGTTCATTTATTGTGCCTAGGCGTCTTTCTGCTCAGCTAACGTGGTGAGAACTAATCACGTTGCTGTTCAGCCACTCGAGGCCAAACGGTTAAGTGTTGGCCAGAAGGTCGAGGGTTCGAAACTCTCTGAGTTTCGTGAGATGCGCGCTGCTGCTGATTCCAAATGAGGATGAAACAGATGGAAAGGAAAGAAAGCTGAAAACGTGTGCATAAATTAGTTATAAATTTCATCCTGGCAACCATTTAAACCTTCTTACAATCTACCCGTGCATTCATAGTACTTAAAATCCAAAACCCCAGCCAGCTTCTTGTTGTTAAGTTCAGTGCTGTTTTTCTTCAGTGTGCATATATTATCGATACCACGCGTATGGTGAAGTAAAGACACCTTGGACTTTGGGTGTTGGCTGCGACACACGATAATAAACAAGCAACCCGTCTTGCTTATCTATGCTTCGTCACATATTAGCATCTGTTTACCTTCTCAGTCCAATCAAAGTCATTATCGTGTCGGCTCTGAGAAACTGAAAACGCATCCCATGGGAAATAGGTGAAATCAAACGCCTTTATGTCAACTAACGATATCGGCGTCGTTTAGTTTTGTCGATTGTGGGTCCACAGGTTGCCTAGCCATCCAGATCAGAATGACTCGTCGCTACTGATTTCCATTTTTCTCGACCTGATCTACTGGAGCCCTGGCATCATCCATATTGCCAACCGAGATGCGGTGCTGAAGGAAATGCGTGTAAAAGCTGATGGCCATTAGCGCTACCAACCGATAAAATCTGTCACCAAATTTGTTCGAAATAGTATACAGTTTAGCCAAAGATTTTCAGAGCTGAACTGTGAGTTATATGCAAACAGAATTTCATCAGAGAGAAAATGCATTAAATATCGTATGGATGTATGATATGGTTGTGGGGGAGTTATTTCTCACAAATCGACTTCCTTCAAAATTGAAGACGTGGTTACTCCAGTGTTTTGCAAATAAATATTCATCACTGTAGTTTAATAGCATAGAGAGGGTCTAACGCTGAGTTAACCTGCTTCACGTTACTGTGATTGACATCACAATGTGTTTGACTAACCTTACACGCCAACGATTACGTCTGTCATACGTATGTCATAACTGGCCATTCTTGCATTCATGTTTGTTTACGTCTGCCTCAAGCGGCTTTGAAACTTATCCAACGGAGAATCGGAGGGTTAACGCCTCGCCAGCTGTGCTGGACAGATCATGAAAATAGCTTCCTGATGCAGCGAATCCGAATTATTTGCGAATATTTTAAGGAATGGTGTCCAATAACAAAATAGCTCGTTGCTTTTGAAGAGTACGTTTGGTTTCATTGACTTCACTTAATTGAGTTGTAGCAGTTGAAGAGAAGTTTTCTTGTCAGCTGCATGTGGTGCACACGGAACTATGAGCACAAAGCTCAGAGGTTGTACCACGGAGGGTATCAAATTTAGGCGATTTGGGAAGTTTACCAGTGGATCTGATAGTGTATGGATGCATCACCAACTAACCTGCGTATCGCAGGGAGATTAGGACAATAACTTTATTAGTAACACCTTCCTAGTTCCGTCTACACTGCACGGAAGCCGCCTGATAAGCAAGTTCAGCGATTGGTCGCTCCAAGTTCGAATTGTTTCCCTGTACATATATGGGAAGTCTGGATCTGCGAGGAAGGTCATTCATGTCAGAGGAAACATCGGGACTATTAGGTAATTTCCTCGATGTCTTAGTGCTTTGTTTGAACCTTTTCAGGATACCAAGCAAAAGATTTATTTGGCGAGATGGTTTTATTATCCAATTCGGTGCATGATAGTTCAAAGCGAAAGTGTGCTAATAGCGGAAAACGAATGAAATGGACATGGGAACTGTTAGACTTACGCTCTGGGTAAGCAGCGTCGGGAAATAAGCGGTGAACCTCTGGACAGCTGGACACTGCAAAACTTGGACAGACTCAGTTCGCTGGAGCACTTTGTACCAAGTTCTGCCTCGCAGATTCTCCGCTAAATTAAAAGGCAGGCGACAATTACAAAATCGTTGAAACGTCACAAAAAGATCCACTTGCGCAACAGAACATCGGTAATAAAGTAAACGAAGGTGCGCACACCATAAGTAGTATAATTATCTTCTTGGAAGAACACCATTCACGACGTTGCTGTTTGACAGCTCACAATCGGTCCCCCTCTCTAGGAGCTTATCAGGTGGGTGCAGTCCCCGAATTTCCGTCAACCTTTTGTTCTACTTACTACTACTAATAGTAGTCATTGTTGCCGTTATTCTGGATTCATTTACACGAATATTATGACAGTGCAGGTGGCCTTGTTTAGAAGTTCCACTCATTAACGAAATATACTCATTTGCACACCAATTTGCTTCCTACGGGAGGTTCAAATAAATCCCAGCTGCAGCTCTCGTTTATGATATTCTTCAAGGGAATGCGCTGCAAAAACGCCGCCTCATGTTTTAGTCAGTACGATATTCGAGATATTGCAGTATATTTTCTTGAAGGATTGCTGAAAAAATTTCGACAGCCCAGCACCGTTCTTGTCCTTGTTGGGGTTCCTCAGGTGGGCGCGGTTCCCGAGTTTCCGTCGACCTTATGTTCAACTTGAGCTCAAATCGGACGCGATTCGCAAACTACACTCATTCGCCACCCAGTTGGGTTTAACTATACCCATCCATTTTTTTCAGCTGAATGTTAGCTACCTTTTAGTGAGCAACAAAAGGACTACCTTTTGATGCGGGAGAAAGACGTTCCAAAACTGTCCGTATGTACTTTTTAGAAAAAATGTTTAAGGCGGGTGGTTTAAAAAAAGCTCATCAGCTGTTTGCTGACAAAAGTGCAACAACTGCATGCAATCAAAGAAAACAGACAAACCTATCACTTGGTCTCACATAAATGTTTGCATCCACAAGTTCAGCGGCTCCTCAATCAGAGTGCCCTAGTTGAGCATGTCTGTCTACGCAAGCTAAGGTCACTGAGTCGAATCCTTATCTATTCCCCTACCCTCAATGTGCATAAGCCTAGAGATCTGAAGAGCAATTTTAAATAACCTGTTGCTGGAGGTCTTGTGGCCCATGTTGACGGTAGAAGAGTCAATGAGTGCTCGTGAGCCATTTTGTATTAGGGGACTTGAGATACATGATACATGATTCATGATACAGACGGCTTCCCCTGCATGGTGCAAACATATTGTATGAACTTTCGAAGCAAATAGTCTTACTAGGGTTCTATAATGTTTAGGTAGGGCAATGCTATAGAAATTAGTGTATCACATGATCCAAGACATCTGATATGTCGTTGTATTGCCCCGTTTGCCTAAAGTGTATATTCAGGAAGGACAGTGTCTCATTTTCTTCCCTGTCTGCAGACAAACGTAAATGATTATGGGAACTACTTGGTCGGCAAACTAACTTCACCGACCTTGTCACCAACCATACAAAATATGTCGTTTACACGTTATACTTCACTTCACGGTCCCTTCCTCCAGGAGGAAGATGAGTAGGCATCAAGGAGGTCAGGCAGTACTTCTAGTCACGAAGTACGGTCAGCAGCGGCTCACGAGGACAGCACCATTCAATTTCCCGCCCATCCCTTGATACTGTAGGTCACGTGAGTGCCCGGTAGTTCAACACCAGTCCTAAATATTTACACCGAGGTCCTCAAATTCCCTCCGGTGCGACAAGGCCATTGTGAACGGGACAGGGTTCGTAGAGCACGGAGAACAGCGATATTGACACTATTAGGCGCAGTCTTTCCAACGTGTCTTCCCCATTTGCCGTTGGCAGCGGTGTCCAAACAATTCGAGTTTGATTACGTCACCTCCGAGAGAAAACGGGCGGTGAGACAGCCGTTATTTTTAAGTTGCGGGCAGTGAGGCATACAAATACATGCTTCACTCGACCATCTCAACCCAGGTTGCTACAAGTGTCACTTTCCTGGGGTATTCTAGTTGATGTTCTATCACAGCAAGACAACTGACCACGTGCAGTGTGAAGCAGCCTGTGTCCATTTACCTTGCTTATCGCTAAAACTGCGTTTATTGATCCTGGAACGAAGAGGCTGGACCATACGGTGGTGTGGCGTTTTTCCACCTCCATAGCGCACTGTACTATATCAAAGAGTGTACGTGTGACGCTCACAAAGCCTTAAATACCAGATTGACTAACACAGTCTTCTGGTCTTCCTGGTTGGGAGTCGGAACATGTGTGGCACTCGCTCTTTAGAATGTAGGCTGCACTGACGGCCTAACGCTAACCGGCGAAGCCTTGCGGTTAGGCTTTTGAGTCAAGGTCTTTGGCTGAGAACTCTAATCGTCTTCCTGTCTAGGTGTGGGCACCCTGACAGTATCCTAACCCATGGACAAACATGAATTATACACCTACAAATAATTTGCGTGATGCCATCACCCTGGTCACCCTACTAGCTGGTACAGCAAGGCGGGTATGCGAAAACAGGCTACTTCTGACGCCTCACTTCTTCCACTTTTCTAACTGGTTCTTCTCCCCCAACTCATTCCGTTGTTAGAAACATCTTCGCAGTCTCATTCTTGAGGACTGAAATATCCGTCCGCTGCACATGGCCTCTAGCTGCAATATCTACGGTTGACTAGGCCGCCACGCCACAGACACTTCGAAATCGTCCTTTAAACCCTGACGCTAAGTTCACCTGGCAGCCTCTGACGTTCGCACACGTCACGTTCGCTGGACAACAGACTGCACTTGAATTTATGCTGGACTCACTTTTTATTGATGTGTTCTGTCTCTCTTAAACGAGGACTCAAGATCCTAGTACGGTTGTTGAACTGACCTCCCCATTGGTTTGTGCTCGCCTCTTGTTGCGCACCTCTGATGATCAAGAAGCCATAGCTGCTGGTTCTGCTGGGGTTGGTATCGTTCCAACTCACCGAGCTGAAATGTCTCTGGTTGAATGGTTTCACGTTGATATTCGCCTCTATGCTGTTCGTTTGGCAGCATCTGTAGGAATACCCCTAAACGGTGCCGATATTCGCCGCCTGCATACGACCCAACAGACCGTAGCTCTCCTACACTCGAAGATATTTTGAAAACGCTTTGAGCATCTTGCTAAAGGTAGGCTTAGAGCTCAGATATTGTCGTGGTTACCAGAGATATGAACGCGCAATTGGGTAGACTTACCTCTGCTTGCGCAACAGCATATACCACAAATGTTTGTGAATATAATACGTTTTTTGTATTCACATACTTGTGGGCGAGTGAGTGCATGATGTACTCTCCAAAAGCTTTCCGGAAAGCAGTGGTATCCGAAAAGGATGCCCACTCTTTCCTTTTTGTCTAATTCTGTCACTGATGAGGTAATGAAACGAACACTGAAAGGTCTCCAAAACTCCGGTGATTAGATCTCTCCGAGCGAGACCCTTGTCCACCTGAAATATGCAGACGACATTATTCCCACTTTCGGAGAAGAAATGAGAGCGCAAGAGTTACTGGGAAATTTGGGCAAGCTTATCCATTCCTTCGGCATGTGCTAAAGCTAACCAAGTGCAGGGTCTTGCTGCGGGATGTAAAGTCTTTGAGCATGCCTCCGCAAATTCAATAAGTGGCACTGGCATTGTGGGACGCCATACTTTTCTCAGAAGTTGCTGGAGCTCTGATTATGGTGTGACGGACGAAGTGAACACTCAACTCTCGAAAGCTATGAATGTTTTTGAAATTTCCTCCGCTCTTAGTGTCAGAGAGACATTTTATTGGATTTCGAGGGTCATATATATCATACTACAGTGTGGGCTGTTTAGCGGTACTGCTACAAGACGTGGCCACTTCGAAGATCTGAGACATCTTCAGGTCTTTGACCACTGATATCTCAAAACTACGGCAGGTGTCGACTGGAACCAATGACTTCGGTACGAGGTGATCAAGAGGCGGTTCTCTGATGAAGCAGACGATGCTTTGCTCAATGAATCCATCCAACACTGCAATCTAAGTTGGCTGGACCATGTGTTACGCATGCCAAGTTCTTGCTGCCTGGAGAGTGACGTTTTCCATGCCTAATTCGAATGACAAAAACCTAGAAATGGATGGAGTTTGACATGGCAGAAGGGAATGAAGAGCTTTAAGAAAAGTTTGGGTGCTGTTGGTGCTGTTTGCCTTCCAGGATGAGATAAACGTAACCCTTCCAGTGCTTGGACGGAAACACTGGACGATATAGCGGCTAACGGGTGTCAGTGGTCTTCATGCTGCCAGTTTCTACTCAGAATGTCTGAGTGAGTGTTGGAAGTGTAGGTACCCCAGATGTTTGTACTAGGCTAGATTTAGATCCCCTATATGCTCAATAGTTTTCTTTCCAATTAAAGGCTCTATTCAAATAAATTAACATGGTTGTGCGGCAATGAAGCACCCATATTCCCCTCTGGTGATGGTAACAATAGTATAGGCTGACATCGGACATCAAGTTTCCATAGCTAGTTCACCGCTGGGTCCAACTTACGGGGCTTTTTGTTAGCTAGTTTTAAGATCCAGGCTTCCAGATTGCAAGTTGTGAACACATTCACTGAAATATGCATAGCCGCCGTCTCAAGATGTACGACAGATACTGTAGTAGATGCGCCTAATGGACAATAGCTCATTTCTTACACTGCGGTTGGGTGAAACAGCTTGAAATTATAGGTTGATACATTTAAAGTAAGCGATATTGGTTTGGTACCTAGCTGCGACATGACAATAAACGGAAAAGTGAAATGAGACACCAAAACCAACCTCGGCTAAAAAGGTCGCTCCATACTTTGGTGAGTTCAATCTGCGAATCAGACGCGCAAGTGGCCTAGAATGAGGTGTCTAAACGTCTAAACTGAAGCACACCGGTCGTTCTGCGCCTTCTAATGAGTATCGATACTGGCTGAAGTTTGCAGGCCAGTGCCACATGGTTTTGTAACAGCGAGGATATTTTATTGTGTTTTGGAGCATCTTATGTCAGTGACGTTTCCGTAAGCAGCTGAAATACTGAAATGTCTAGTTCCAAAATAGACTTGCAGAATGCTCATACTTCAAAGTATTTTTCTCTCACGCTATTTCAGGAGGACATACTTCTGTTAGCCACCATTCATTTTTCCCTTTCAGCTCTGAGTGTACCAATTCTATTCATGTATATTTTCGTAAGATTCTTCATTACTTCACATTTTCATTGTTACAGGATCCTTGGATTCAAGCCAAAAAACAAGAAATCCAAATAGTGCGATTTTTGTAATCAAAAATTTCCGCGCACCGTTTAGAATTTATATTCTATCTGGAACAGGAATTTAGGGAAATATGCCTTGCGCGATCCTTTGGCCGGACAGCATGTGGAATAGAGTCACAGTCGCTCCTGAAGGTATAAAACTTTTTCGAAGAAAGTTCTAACTTAAAGTATAAGATTATGTAGGACGGTGAAAAGCAAAAAAGTGCTCTTTAACAGAATTAGGAATGTGACCACCAGAGCAGCAGAGAGAGTTTGGAAATCAACTTTATTTACGGTGTTCGGATAGGTGAAATAGGAATCCAGAATGCATTCAATGCAATCAAAATACCCCGTGAACCTTGGGGTATTTGGTCAGCTGGTAAGTACGATAAGTAAGACTTCTTTCATGTGTGAAAACACCACGGTGCGCACAAGACTACTCAGAATAGTTCTGTCGGAAATTGACAACTGAAGTGCGTATAACTCATTTTCATTAAATCATCATGCGGGACAGTTTTTATTATGCTATTGTAATAATATCTTGGTAATGTAAGTAATTTCCTCCGACTCTCCATGAAAATCGTGTCACTGGCTACCAACGCAGGTCAGCTTGTGACCATGGGTTCACCGGTGGTACTCAACAATCCAGGCTCCATAAGTTTGTTCTTGAACTTTTCCAATGAATGTGACTGCCTTTGTAATGATATATAATGTAAAAGCGGGATTGGGGTGGGAAGTTTTATAGCCTAAGTATTGACTGCCTTAGTTCCGAGGCTCTGTAGTTTAGATTTCCTATATAGTGCAAACAAATGTACAAAACTGTCTGCGGCTGTCATTGAAAGAGGACTTGGTAACTAATGCGAACAATCATAGTAACATGGACTTTGAACCAGCTTTTAAAGTTCAGCAACAAGAATGGACTTGTAAACGGGTAATCAGATGGTAATCGGCTTGAACTATCAGGTTAGGGGTACCGATCATGCTCTCAGAGGTAGGGGCGCAGATTTGTGATGAAGCAATTGAGATCGTCGATGGTCTTTGACAAAATTGATGGCTTAAAATTCAGGAGTTTTGCTGGACTGTATACTTTTGGTGATTGTTCATTCGTTTAATTTTATGCTTATTGTAACTACCTTCTCGCATCCACTCCAAGTGCTGAAGATTTGTATCTCAGGTATGTTTACAAATCGATTTAGGGAATTTTTATTTGTGTTCTCAGTCGCCTGGAAATGTTTTAGGTATGTAGAAGAAGGTACAAGTATACTTTGAACCGTAGGTGCAATTAGTGTGCCTCTCCTAATAGTTCTTGTAAAACGCTAGTGTCCCTTGGTATCCAGTTGATAAACTGGTTTTGCGTCGTAGACAAATAAATTCACTTTTGGGTCATCAGCCACACCAGATAAAAGTGATGGTTGACTGACCAAAGCGAACCAACTGACAAAGTTGTCACAGTGATCGGCTTACTTGGAAATAGCTTATAACTGGTAAAATAGTTTGAAAAACAATGAAGTGCTTAAACTAAAGCCTGACCGATCACACCACACACACCAGAAGCAACGAATGTGCAAGTACCGAAGAGGAGTCTGAAGAAATCTCTCAGAAGAGTGATAAGCCATTTGGCAATTAGTATTTGCTTTAAACATTCAGATTTAAACAAAACTATCTATTATTTGCCCACATATTATCACGATGGAGCGACTAGTTTATAACAGCAGGACTAACTTTAGCCTGCACAGTATATAAATTCACCCTTACGAATTCCCATCTTTTTCCGAGAACGTCACTACCACAAATCTCGGGAGAATAAAAAAATGTCCACATAATGAAACAATATCAAATAGTACCAAAATAGTGTAAACTCAAAATGTTCACACCAAAAAACAAGTAGTTACATGTATGTGTACACAGTAATATATACTTATAGGTACATATATATCTAATCACTCGACTTGCATACTGTTACAAGGTCTCCACGATTACAGACCAACTGTGAGATGCAGTACAGCGAAAGTCACCTAATTTCTGTCTCAAATGCATCCTGTAGGGAACTGGATTGTAAACCATACTAAACTATAATGAACTGACGACTAGTTTTTTTCCTTTAACTCTAATTCTGCCAATCTGAAGTGGTGTTACGACGGAAGTGAAATTTAATAAGACACAAAAAACTCTATAATTCTTGCTCAACCGCGTAGAATTTATTTTTACTGTAATTACGAATATGCTTTACTAACTTGGGAAAGTTTTGCCCTGTGAATTGTATCTACTTCTTGGGTAATTGAAAGAACGTCAAGCAACAGTGAAAAACTTTACTAAGAACGTACCTCCCAGGAGTCAAGTGCCAGAGAAAACGGTCGGGGTGAAGTACTCCGGCTCATTAAGACCTTCCCAGCTGCAAGACAAAATAGCCCGTAAATATCACTGCACTAGCTCAGAGTAGCTCAAATCGTGGTTAACTTGTATAAATTGTTGCTCAGGCATCTTTCCTGACCATTATGTGTATATAATGACCGACGTATAATTCTAATCAGGCGAAATCATCCAGACTAGATGGGCTTTGTCATGGGCAACCTTTCAGTTTCGGCACAAAATTTATGCTTTAGCGCCAAGCTGAGTCTAAAACCAAGGCAAAAGTTTTCTGATCTATACAGAACCTCAAAACACTGGTTGTGTTTCCGTCTGTGACCTTTCTCCTTGAATCTTGTCTTACTTTTACATCAGGACTGTGTTATCCTAAAGAAACAGAGTTGTTGCGAAGTTTGGACCCCAGTGTTACAGTGCTACCGCTGATGTTCGGCAATATTACTCACCACCATATAGCAACATGTGTGTACCATTGTCTGGGTGTGTCAGAAAATTTTATGATGGTGAATGTTATCTTCTTACATGCAAAGACATTCGTGTTGGTTTACTTTTAACGAACAGTCATTTTCAGTATGGAAACAGTTAGTATGCACGGTTAAGAGCAACCACTCCCGCTGATAGAATTACTATGTCGCAAATATATGGCTATTACCGAAAGACTTACAAGTGGAGATACAATCCGATGCGTTCAGGCATTTCCTTTCGTTCAAATTTCTCAGCTGTACGAGGAGAAGTCAAATAAGCATTAGCGTAGCATAATTATTGATGAGTGCTGGGCTAACTCACTACAAGGTCTACGATCAAAGTTGACAGCGAATCACCGTTGACTGAGTGAAGTGAGAATTCGTATTTTCATTGGCGCTTTCATCCTGTTAGTGAAGCTAACCTATTGTAAAAAGCCGAGAAGCACTGTACATCAGTTTCACCCTTTTTGGGACTCATCAGCAATGTGCATCTAACAGAACTCCAGGGGATTTCGAACTCGCGACCTTCCGGCTACTGCTTGAACAGTTGACCGTTTGGCCACGAGTGGCTGACTGGGGATAGTCAGTCATAGTGCTGATCGGCTGCTTGTAGCCAAACGTCCAAATTTTGAAGCAGTAACGGGAATGTCGGGGGTTCGAAACCCCCTACAGTTTTGTGAGGTGTGATCTGCTGATGCTTCCCAACAAGGGTAAAGAGCTGTACAGTGCTTCTCAGCTTTTCAGCATAGCTGAGCTCAACTAACAAGAAGAAACCCAGATGAGAAGTCGAAAACACAATGCAACCCTTTTTCAAAAACCAAATTTGGACAATCCATTTTGTTCTGATCAGAAAGTCGGCCAACTACTAGGCTGGAGCCTTCAAGCAGTAGATCATGCTCTCAAAAAGGTGTCCGAAACACTCACCTATTACTATGAAGTCGGGACATCCTGTAGTTCTGCCCAGACGTGAATTCGATGGGTGGAGTGTCTTTTAGCAAAGCTGACCAAGATTGTGATAAAGGATATGTAGTGAATCTTAATTCAAACTTGAGTGTACTTCAGTTTATGAAAAACCATAAAATTGTAGTGGAAAACGATTAAATGTTTCGGTCTTGTCAGGATTAAATCACCGTGCCTAATGAAAGTATTAGCTGAACAAATACTTGGAGGTTGGACTCGGTTGCACTCTTCGAAGGAAGGACTTTTCTTACACCTTCTAGACCGTAAGCACAATATGTTGGGATCTGCTGTCGTTCTAAATGTCTCCTTCACTGATCCCTGAAAAGATGAATTTCAAAGCTGATTGATTCTGCTGAGTCAGAAACTTCCTCCCGATTAAAGCTGAGATGGCGATGTACCTTCATCCGTCTATAATAACTGTGAAAACTTTGGGGCCCAACACAAACCACACTTTCTGCGACAATTTTTGGGTTTTATGCCATGTATTTCAAGGATGGCAAAAATGTCAATGCGTAAATAGAAAAAAATATGTTTGCGAAATATCTTGGCTGTCTCGCACAGTATGGAATGTTGCACCGTGCCGATAGGATAGACTGGATAGTTGTCGAACCATAGCGATAGTTGGATGTGACAAACAGATCCTATCGAATGAATCACAAAACGAGGTAACAAATCGATTCATTGGGACTAACTGCAAATTGCTAGGCAGGGAAACATACATCTCCTTCAGAGTTAACCCGGCGGCCAGAGAGCTGTCTACCCAAGAAACGTGGCGTTGATTGACTGATCTGCAAATGCAAAAGTTGTTGGTAAGTAGCAAATCGATCCAGACAGAAACGTTCCTGCCAATATGATTGCTTTGTAACAAGTGACGTGTTTTACTTTATTCACCAATAAATATAGGTCATATCTCCGGACACTTCAGTGATTAGGTAACCGTAAATTTTGAGACGTAAGCGTCAACGGCGGCAGCTGAGCGCCTCATGTCAAATAAATCCGAAAAGCATCGTTGTTTGAGATACATCAGAAGAAAATTCCAATCAGATTTTGGAAAAATTCAAATAATACTGTTTCGGTCCCTGAATTGCTACTGCATTCTTATTTTACTTTCATTTAAAGGAAGGATGGAATGTAACTGATCAAAATGTGCACTAAACTAGTACAGTAGGACTTGTGTCTAAACCCTTTGTCAATCCAGAAGAGTATATATAACATAACTAAAAAAATAAACATAACCATTTTGAAACCTCACAAAAACAGAGTGGAAGGATTCAGCCAACTTCTTCGACGTATTAGAAGCTTTTTTGACACATTCGTAAAACGAAAGAAGTGCTTTTCTGGAACAAGTAAAACACGCTCGTATTAGAACGCCCATCGTATTAGGTATCAAAATGTCGTCTATCACCAACCCTTTGGTTTTCGTTGTGTTAACACCTCGTTTTATATTAGTGATAAATGTGAGTTGAGTACCAACAGTCTGATAAGTGAGAGCATGGTGCCTTCGATGGATCGGCTCAGAGCTACAGACGATTGTGCTTCGGTTTTACAAAATTTTGGACATTCGTTTGGAAATTATAGACTCCATTTGCAAAGCTGTGGGTTTTTTGCAGAAGTACAGACTGTTAATGAATCTTTGAGGGGAGTGCTGCAGATGAACCATGCAAAACCGGTCATTAGCAAAGCTCATTAGCGAAGCTCTAGTGTATTACTTCGTGAGCCCCGAATCGTTTCAGGAATACACTCCGCTAAAGTTTGATACATCGGCCTCGATAAATAAGTGGCCGATAAGAAATGCATTCGCATTCCATGGATGATCAACAAATCCTTTCGCATCCTAAAGAATTCCGGCGTGGATCTCAGGAACGAATGTCGTTTTCATAAATGAGTACAATATATGTGACAAAAAAGTTGTAATCACTGTTAGATTATTTGTTAACTTTCCACTTTACCAATCAACCGCACCAAACCACTGAATGAAATTTGGTGGCATAACATTCTCTTGGTCACATATTCGCTAAACCTGATATCCGATGTTAACTGACTGCCTCGATTGATTGCTCTGAAGAACCACTAAACCACATCCAACAATGTGAAACGATGGTTTCCATAAGTTTTTTAAACTGGCGTTTTTCTTATCCTGGATTTTTCCGTACCAAACCTTTACAACAACTGGTTTGAGCCACAGGGCGCAAAAATCATCGTAATGCATCAGGATTAATTACATGCAGGAACATAACTGATTATGTAGAGTTTCCACGACTGCACAAACATGAAAATAGAACTCAAACAAAGGTGTCATTTGATTAGCCATGTGCGGTGACTTAAATTGGCAACACGTTGATGACAGCTCCTCATTTGACAAACCGACGATGCATACGCAGTTGTGTGGGGCGCTTAAAGCTCTAATTGTTAGTTAAGGTACCAAAGATTGGCGAATAACTCACTACCCAAAACAACCCTTTAGTCGATGTTATCGCACGCAATTGCCGGGATTTCGCAAACACCTCCCTTGGGTTGCGAGTTTCAAAACTTGTATTACTTACTTCGACTGTGGGGTGGATATCACGCAAACGAAGTAAAGAAACACGGGAATTTTGTATCGAGAATTTCGTCAGTGAAAAACGAGTCATATGACTGAGTATAGCAAAAGTGTCCACATGTTATGGGTCAAGCATACTTGGACTAGCCTTTATTTTAAAGTGACGTAAACTAGAACAAATAAACACATAACGTCAACACAACACAAGATAGTCAAATTAAAAGGCATCAAAGGCATGCAGACGGATCTCGTTGGTGGATATCTGTGAGGTCTACCAACTCAAACATAGTTCTTACCGGAAGTCGAAGGCATTGATTTCGTTCATGCAACTGTTTTTTTAATACGGTAATTTCATCCAGCAGTTGACGGATATAAAGTGCACTCGTATCCTTCAAGAATATGCCGAAACTAGGTCATTTAGTTGAATAAGGACATTACCATGTTCAGTTTGGGTTGGTTCACAATGAGTTTCGCTTGCTGGGCGTAACGAAGAGTATTCAGGGTTTCTTGGTATTGTAAATAGCTGGGGGATAACGCTACGTAAAAGAAAGGAAATGCGCATAAATGTTTGAGTATCAGATGCAGTGAACCTATGCACGGATTACCGACAAAAATTTAGGGTGAATAGTAAAATATTAAGGGTGAATTGTTCACGATAACCTCCTAAATATCTGATCCATCCACGCCGCAGGTGAATATCTAGTGCATAATGCATCATTCTGTTGTCCAAATGTTACATTCCGTAGTGTGCCAAGGTAGACTAGCATCTCACATCTCCGGTCAGGGCGCTCTTAGTGTATACCGATCAGAAGCATTCAAATATTCATTCATTATATTTGGATGTCTGTCTCAACGTTCCGAATGACTCAAACTGTTTTTGGAACCCGGAGCTGAAGGGAATGAGAAAAACCTATCCTTTTAGTTGCTTACAGACTGAGTAAGTTGACCAACTCCCCTGTGTTTCTGGAATCTGAAGACACCAGAATGGCGGGTTTCTGCACTATTTCTATCGGCCGTGATATGTAACTGGGAATAAAAACTTCCCTTTCCACACTTAAAACAACAGCAATGCGTCGAGAAAGTGGAGAGTTATTATTTTGAACGCGTACAATTTTGAGAGCACGCTATAACTATCGCTTCTTTGTGGTATTGTGAGTTTGGTCATTTGTCCTACCTTTGCGAAGTATCTTTTAGAATGACGTGTGACGTAAGACGGCAAGGCTGGCGTTGAAGAGCACAAAGTGAGTGGCAGTCGGTGCCGAGGTAAAAAAGTGAATAGCTGATACTGTACGGCAAAAGCCCTTGACAATTACCAATCCTATTGCGCAGCCTATCCGTCCCAGACAGTAAAAAACCAATGCTTCCAAATCCTAAGAGGGATGCTAACATCAGTTATTACTTCCATGTCTTGCATGGTGACCATATCTATTGTGGTTACGCAAAAAGTGTGTTGGTAGTTTTTGCTTCCAGTGAGGGTTCTTCCAGAATGATGATACTGACAAATTAACAAAAAAGGCAGGTTGATAAAACGGAAAAGTGAAGCGTATTAATGAGTGAGGTGAGTTACGGCTTGATAATTTTCCTCTGAGTTATGAAGGCTATTCGTTATGTGAAAATGGTTCTACTTTATGTCAAAAGTCTTCAACCAAATGGAAGAAGATGGAACTATGCTGTGATGCTGCTTAACTGAACAACCTTTTTGAAACATCCTAACCAGGTGTGTTTTCCCTGCTGACCAGCCAATCGTGGCCGAATATTATTGTAGGCGTTGGTTTCGGATCTTCCCACTGGTTAGTGAGATGCGCACGGGTTATCCACTTCGCAGCAAAAACGGCCTGAGCTGTGCTCCTCAGCTTTCTAGAATACTTTGCCTTCATCTGCAACAAGCAATCGCGTTTGGAATCTAAAAATCTTCTCATTATCTACAAACTTGCTTCAAAGTCCCGTAGAGCCTGTGTACCGTAATAAAACCACAGGTCATGCCGTCTATAAATTACGACAACAGTTATTGTTAGGTTTTTGTAAGTTTTTTCCGTATCTCAGTGTGTTCACCAGTAATTCTCCGTGTGAAATCCGATAGGAGACACAGAAGTGTGACTTAAATGACCGAGTACCCACCAGTAAAATTCGGATGTGGATTTTGTACCAAGCCCCAAGAGAAACAGGCCTTTTTGCCACGCACATGAGGTGGCCTGGTGCAGCACATTTAACTGAAGAAGAGCACCATAAACGGGAGATTCATTTGGGTCCCCCGTGAAAACTAAATTTCTATGCAAAGGAGAAAGAAGGTTCCTAAAGTCTGACTCTGCAAACTGACTTGTGTACAAATTCTTTTGACACCCTTTGGCAGCCATAGCTATAAGATCTTTATACACTTAGAGAAGTACCACTTGGACTTGGCGCAACAAGACCGAGTATACGAGTCCTCTATAAGTTTTACTTTCTTTATGCCGGCTGTTTGGTTTGCGACTGATTTAAGCATGAGAAATATTAGCACTTACACAGACCAAAACAAGGCACATGACTGAATTAGTGAGAAGTCGGATGTATTTCTGGAGTGAAGCAAGCATCCGCTTTCTTATCAGTGCATTACCAGCTTGCCCGTAATAGGCTATAACACATTCTCAGCATCATTTTCATTACTTCGTCAGTTCCAAATAAACAATTCCGTTGTTCCTTGTATGTAGCTTGCTTTATGTTTAGTCTATAATCGGTCACTATGTTGCTATTTCCGATTCATTTTTATCCATGTATTGTCGATTGCTTTGTCATGTATGTTCAGTCATTTATCCTGACTGTTTTAACTCGTTAGTTCGACCCTCACAGGTTGCATGACTTATTGGACTTTTGTGAGTACCCAGCTGTGATTTTCTAGTCAAATACCACATCGCAGGAGTAACTGCTGATATACGATCGGAATGTCCGCGCGCAGGTCGCCTTACCTCCTGACCTTGACTCCTTTCTATTTGAAACGAAGCCGGAATATCTGGATTCTGAAATTCAGAGACAATCTCTCTGCTAACCACAGGGCAGTTGTTTGCTCACCTAGTCTATTAAAGCCGAACTACTAATCACGCAAATGAGTATTATTTTGAAAACGCCCACTGAGACTTATTCTTGGCATAGACTAGAGCAGTTAAACTAACCAGTGTTCCACCCATATTTCATGCTCTTCTCTCGAGTGGTTGAATTTTGCGCGGACAATTTTGTGTTTGTTTGTCAATCGCAACAACCATTAGTACCATTTCATGCCAACAGTGAACAATAACTTAGACATGTCGTGTGTACACTATCTTTTACTAGCTACACAGGTTCTGACCACCATATTAAGAATTGTTTATGTGTCACAATTTAATCATTTGGGCAGCCATCGTTCGGATTAGCAGGGTCGAGGTTGTCGTATTATCCCGGTCCCTAAATATGGTTCCTATCTCCTAAATTACCTAATGACAAATTTTACAGGCTACTGGACAAATGTTTCTTTTAGGTTGAAGGAGTCATTCCAGACGGAGTGACCTCAGTATGTCCAAAGAAGAATCGAACAGGGATTAGAATGACTCTTCCTTGGTTCACTATTCGGCATAGAGTGTGTCAAGTGTTCGCCAGGTGAGAGTACACACTAGCCTTTAGTGACCAGAGGAACCGAAGGTTGTTGCAACCTGCTAATCCCAGCAGGAGATTATGTGCAAGCTGCCCCGGTACACCTTATCAACCGCCTGCGAGTGCACGCACACTGTACTGTAGAACCAGGGGCTGATCTATAAACACCATTACAACGTCGTCCAAAGGAACTTGCTACTTTTGGCAATAAACATGATTAGGCCTTTCAGGCCAAAAGTCGGTTTATGCAACCGATATCCGTTAACCTGTAGACCTTTTCTGACTGAAATTTCTACGTAAAATTCATCTGCTGATCATTAAAGCAAATTATACAAAACTGCGCAACTATGGGGTCCACAGATTTACTGCGTAGCATCGGACCTACTGGCGATTCCAGATAGTTCCACAATTCGGCGTCGCACAATCATCTATGCTAATCGTATCCATATCTGTGGGTCCCAACTGTTTTCGCAGAAGGTATCCGAATTTTTAGAAGCGTGCTATTCTCACTTCATTGTATCTATTCGGTCTTCGCGAAACAGCTGTCTGCTGGACATTTGGTAGATATTTTGGACGGATACTGAAACCGGTGTTTCGAGGAGCACTGTGAAAAACGGTCAAATTGATCACAAGTGCTAAATGCTGACGACGTTTAAAGTGCAACCACTTTTCTCTTGACTGCTGCATTCGGCCACCCTTGCTTCAGGAAGACATTGTATAGTTAAATGAATTTGTCTATTTTGTCGGGAACAAAAATTACGCTTTCAAATGAAGTCGAAATAATCTAAGTTTAGTCAGCTTAACTTAAGAATCTGAATCTGGCGTAGAGTCCGTGGGAGTAAGACACTGGATGTCTGTTTTAAAATATCAGAGATCAAATATTCCGCAACGTCACAGGCGACTGAATTCAATTGAGATTCTGTCCTGTAAGTGAAGTCGGTCTACGCTGAAAAGCCCAGAAGCACTGCACGGCCGTTTCATCCTTTCTAGGAATAATCAGCAGTGAGTATTTCACGAAACTCTGTCTGAACACGGGTTAATCAGCTGCTCTTGGCCGAACCACAAGCCTGGAGGCCGCAAGTTCGAGACTTCCTGGAGTTTCTGTCGAGCTGCGCACTGCTAGTGGTTCCCAATAAGGATGAAACGGTTGTACAGTGCCTCTCGGCTTTTTAACTTAGACTGACATCACTTACAGGACGAAATCTTAATTAGAAATGACAAAACCTCCTGGCACTACCATGAACTATATCATTGGTGAACCCTTCTGAAAGTATTTCAAGGCGTTTTGATTGATTTTATGAGTAGAATTCCACAAACCCCCACGCTGTAATGGAAATATAAAAAATGCATTAATTCTAAGTTTTAATGAAATCTAAGTTTGAAGAGCATTTGTGCGTTAATTATTTGCGACTTTAGTCTGTGCGCTTTGAAGTTTATCACTGCATACTCCATACGCCTCTACCTGCGTTACCCGACTGACTGAGTTGCTTGATCTTAGCTAAGCTTTAACACTGATTGTCAAACTTCTCAACCGAAACGAGGAAAATTACAGTTAGCCAAACCATTCTTGAGCTTTGTTTCAACTTAATGTACCAGGAAGAGTTTACTGTTTGGGGCTGGGAAGTCGACTAACAGAACTTTTGTCAACGGGCTAGTCGATAAGTTGCTAGTGTGTGTCAGGGTGTCAGCTTGCAGGCAAGCAGCAAGATGCCCCAGGACGACGTCCATATGGTCTTCTGCTGCGACTGGCTGAGAAGGAGAATTGCCAGCTCTTTGCGGATAGCATAAGGGGATTTTGGAATCTTCAGGGAGTGGAATCAATCTGTGCCAAAAACCCGCACTGCACAGTTGTTTCTTCCTTATTGGGAACTGTTAGCAGCGCGAATCTCACGAATCTCCGGTGTAGATTTCCCGGATGGTTGAATAACAGAGCATAACGAGAGACACACGAATACTTGTTTGCAGTCTATCCAAATATTTATCCCCCCCTTGGCCGGATATACTATTGACGGAATTACTTCTGTTGATGAGTAATTGTTTAATGTCAAATTTATTTTGAGCCTCCAGAAAGCGAGTTAAAAAGAGAAAACCATTATATACGTAATGCACTACTCATTAGGTTGCTGAAAATTCTTCGACCATTCATGATGACAGAATATACAGACTCAGCTATATATGTGTTACCATCGAAATGGGACCGTGACAAACGATTTTCAGGTCGTTTGTTCGAAGTCTGCGATAAGATCCGAGAGCTTAAGCCAGCCTAAAGTCTTTTTGCTTGTGATTGCATGTGGTCTGTCCCTATACTGTCGTGTTGAAAGGTAACTTTAAAATTCTGACGTAATGAGTAACGAATAAGTGGTACACAATTCAAAAGAAAGATTCGAGACTCCATCGTATCCATTCTGCTGCAACAAATAAACAAATATAAATAAATGGAATGAAACAAATAAGTGGCTACAAATAAATAACCAAAAGAACACAGTAAAAGTGCTTTGTTGACGTACTCGCTATCATGGTGGTTCGTGCGTTTCCACCCAGAGAGTCACTAAGGAGCCATGTAAGTTTGGAATTTCGATAGGGGATATGGACAGATGAAGAACTGTGAAGTCCCGATTGACGCGAACTTCGAGTGCTGTTGACAGTGGAATGACTGCTGTTGGTAATCACATCCGCATCAGGATTGTCCTTCTGTGACTTGTCGGCTGTTAAGCAATTATCGACAGGAAAAACTCATTAGGTGTGCCTCACTCGGCATTAACCAAGAAAAGGCACACACAATGGCATAGCGCTACTCAACTAGGTACTTGTAATGTCAGCTAGCTTGGTGAAAAGACGTTTACAACAAAAATACTAAGCTCAGAAAAATCGATCAGTATTAACATTAGCTGAGCAGCCAAACTCATCCTTGTCAGCCAAGGAGTAAATACGACGTGGACTGAATAACTGTGCAGGTGTTTCCTGTTTATGGCATTATTGATAATCGTTGCTTCGCCTAATAAAAATCGTGACCTAGTTCGAACAGCATCACACATCTTGTGTATTTATTTCTTAACATCATTGGGAGGAAATTCAGAGTCAACAGCCTTGCTGTTCAACATTATCTTTACCACTATCTATCAAGACCTGTTGATCATTCTCTCACTTATGGAGCTGGTGATCAGTGTGGACTTGTTTCGCCAGCCGAATTAATCTTGCATATCTGGAGAGCCAGGAGCTCTCCAACCCACGCAAGTATTTCAGAGAGATACTCTCTTCCTGATTCTTCCCGGTCGAATGAGTAGACAACTAATTTTATTGATTCTTTCTACTGTGGTAAGTGTGCTGCAGACATTGTGAGACTACTAAGGACCTATATTGGTGAACATATCAGTCTGAACGAACGTGTCCCGCGAACATTCCATTTTGTGCAGTGTCCCATAATACTATTTTGCTTTCTCCCCAAACCGAGTGGGGGAAGCGAAGATAATAGCCGTCGATCATGCCAAGAAAGTATGTCTTCCAAGACTGACAGATACAAGCTGCCTCGAAGTAAGCCTACTCATTAACCTAAGCCTATCTTCCCACATACAAACAAGCGTCAACCAAAATCTAGAGGGTTTCCTAATTCACTACTCATAAGGTTGCTGAAAATCCGTCGACAGCCCACGACAGGTTTCGCCCTTCTTGGGGCTCATCAGGTAGGCGCAGTCCCCGAGTTTCCGTCAATCTAATGTTCTACTTGAAACCAAATTGCACTGAATTAGCGAAATACGCTCATTTGCAAACAAATTTGGTTTTTCGAGAGACTCACCTGGAACCCAGCTGAGTCTCTCGGTTATGATGCAAGAAGGGCGAAACCGGTCGTGGGCTTTCGAAGAATTTTCAGCAACCTTATGAGTAATGCATTACGTATATGCATGTATCGCGATATCTCGAATATCGTAGTAACTGAAACATGAGGCGGCCTGGTGCAGCACATTCAGTTGCCTGGAGATATCACAAACGAGAGATTCAGCTGGGTTCCAGGTGAGTCTCTCGAAAAACTAAATTTGTTTGCAAATGAGTGTATTTCGCTAGAGGGTTTCCCTTTTCGCTCATCCACTCAGTGCAAGATCATTCGTTTTCTCGCGGTTTTATGTGTCACTCGGCACTGAACTTACTGTTATGTTGTTGGTTCCCCTGACGTTTTTGATAGACGTACGCTCAGGTTCTTGAAACACGTGCCTAGGTGTCCCTAAATCCCACTTTAGTATGATTCGCCAGGTTTATCCGGAACACTGGTTAAGATTTTTTAGACTTAACTTCAATTAGCTTTCCTATCTAAATGCAGATAACGGCAGTACCAGTTGAATCACCGCTCGGCCAGCTATTTCCATGGATCAGTTATGTTCATCCGGCAACTTGAAGTAGACATGTACTGGAACGTTCTACAACTTAAAGACATTACACTAATAAATACGATAATGCTTCGAATAAACTATACAGTGATATAGCGGTCTGTTTTGGTACTGTTGTAGTTGACTGCAAATCCCGGGTCCATAACCTTAGCGACGGAAAGGGACTCAACCAACAGGAACACAACGGATTTATTGGGAACAAGCCGGAAATTTTGACCTTGCATCAACTCCGTCCGGTCCGCGTTGAGTGATCGGTCAGCATCGCTTCCAGAACACGCACAAACGGTGGAGCAACATCGGTTGCTGCTTAGTGGCTGCTTTAACCTCCATTCGGCACTCTTCTTTTCAGGCCAGGAGACTCGGAGGATTTGGCGCTTACAAGTAAGTTTTGGATAGTCTGGGGTTATACGCTGAAATCTGACCTTCTTGTCAAGTTTAACGACATGTCGATTTTTAGACAATAAGCACTGTCGCACGTGTGCATAAGTGCATAGGTGGCCTTCGATTACGGTTATTCTTTTGGATGGTCAGCCTGAATGGTTGGCTACTTGGATCGTGAATACAGATTACATGCTGTCTTGATTTGTTGTCCCGTTGTTTCACTGTCTGGTCTTGCCAGCCGATTAGTTCCTCCGGCGGTCGGTTGCGTATGAGCTTACCACTGAAATTTGCGATCCGCTGCTCGCCACGCTGCATCAGAACGCACTGGTGATATCACCTTTTTTAATGTCAAAACCTTCGCCACAACAGTACCGTACTTCGAGGCTGTTTTAGCCATTAATTCCGCAAACTGATCCTCCACCTTCCTCTCCTTCACAAGTTTTCACTTCAGCTATAAAAACTATTCCAGGTATAAAATAACAACGCACATGTGTAACTCTGACTTACCCAGGGTTATTGTACCATTACATCGGCTTTATCTGGGTCCATACAGATGAGAAGTTAATGGTCCGACTCACCAAACCAATATCGGAACCACTAAATTTGATAGGTTTATTCCAAATTCCCGAAATAATTTCGATCGAGTTCCAACAAACATTTAGTTATCGGCATTTATTAACTAGTTACCTTTGCGTTACGAGCAAACGAAATCGCCACCACCTGAAGTGTTCCAAATGTTTTCTTGCTAAGCTTTCGGCTCGGTAAAATAAACTCGTGTCTGGAAAATCTTGCTGAAGTTACCGTATTTTAGGCTGGTTCCTTTCAGTTGGCAGTTGACCAATCAAACTAGGTCATCGACATTGAGCAAGGCCTATTTGACATTTATTCTTAAACAGTAAACAGAAAAGTTTTTGAACAGAAAGTTCCCATTTTAAGGCAATGTGTGAGTTTCTCCCTCACAAAGGTGGTGATAAGGAACAACTCGGCATTTAAAAATGACGCCTTCAAGAGGGAATTTACTTCGTTACTTTCCTCATTGGTAGGTACAGGATGTGTAATTCAGAACATTTTTACGTTTAATACAGAATTCATGGTGGTTTACGGAAAATGGGAGGATAGTTGTCGCTGCAAGGCCGAATGCAATTTCAAAACACTAGCATCTTATTCCAAAAACATCGGTACTCCCTCCCAAAAAATAACTATGAATTTTCCCGGTAACCGATTTAAGATGCATCGAAGACAGCTGAGTGGAAGCTTGGAATACTGTGGCGTGAGAGCATGCAAGTTTCGTCTAACAGCCACGAGAGGCTCAAAAGTACTGCTTAGCAGTTTCATCAAAGATAAAAAAGGAAATCGGCTCAGTTTCTAGTTTCGTGCTACGTGCCCTGACGTTCAGGGTTAACCACGCTACGCTAACCGCTTCACACAAAAGACTTTTATGAAAAAGATAGTTTTTATGCAAGTCATGAAATGCCTACTGTATTGACTATGGCTCAGTGTAAGATTCTACAAAGTAAGATCTTTACCGAGCTAAAAACAATGTATCCGCCTTTGCAGTGGTCATCCATTTTGAAAGGCTATCGCATGTAGTGCTTGGCAGCGTCCGTCTACTACTGACTAAGTAGGGCACCAAAGTACAGTGTTAAGCACCAATTTTATGCTGTCGATTATGATGAATGCTTATTAAAGGACAAATATGAACACGGAAACTCCGACATATTTTTGCCACTGGTACATTTTCAACACCATGTACTTGGTAATTTCTAACTGACCGGCTGCTTGTCATTGAACTACACTGCACACTACAGCAAGCAGCAGGGGACTTCAAATCCTGTACGACAGTATCTGCCTAAATGACATTTTTAGTCCAAAACTCCTATGTGGTTCAAATATCAAGTTAAATAATAAATGAAATGTCAAGCACTTATGAATCGCTGCCGGAGGAACAGACACTGACTGAGAAACCAATGTAGGCGGCTATCATGCTTTCACGCAAAACTGACGCAAAGACTAGAATTTGTTGGGAAAAAAATCTCACCAAGTCGTGAAATGACTGTGCTTAAAGAAGACAAGGACAAATTGATCTTCCGTCCTTCGTCGAATCTCTGAAAATTGGCAGTTCTGTGAGCTTTTTCACTGAAATGGAAATAACACGGCCTTATAATATTATTCTGAAGTTAGATTTTCTGATAGCTAATATCTGAACCCAAACGCAAAAACCCGCTGCATCGCAGTCTTCGTAGATAACAAGACCACTGAGACTTCAGTCGGCTCGCTTTTATGGTACATTTCCACGTGCAAATTTACTCAAGTACAGATTTTAATATTTTACTTGCATTTCCCTTGACAGTTTAAAAGTCACAAGCGTGTTTCTCAAAAACGAACAGAAAGCTGTTGACTGGGTTCGGTAATGGTTAGTCGGTTTTTTTCTAATGCTTCGGACATAGATGGTCAGACACTGAATCAGTCAGGTTTGCCAAGAAAGCCTTTCCTGCTTTCTCCCATTTTTTCTCGATTTCAGTGGATCGACTTGCAACATTTCAATCGGTCAGAAGCACTGATGATGCACATGGTATTCAGCACATTGTTCATTCTTGATTACAGTCAGAAGACATACCTTACTACCGTGAGAAATTCATCGTGATATGCAAACTGGGTTACATAGAGTGACCAGTGTATGATGAAAACTCACTAAGCCTCATTTGGACTATACTTATGATTGTGAAATGTCAGGGGGATCCATTAAGTCCAGTGACCCAAGTTAGTAGTAGCCCCATTGACAGAGGTGACCTTCCGTTACACACAGGCTGGTTAAAAGTCTATCACATTTGTAGTGTGCTGCATCAGTCATTTATAGTATAGCTAACTCCAGGCGCTGCGCCTAAGTGGTGATTAATTTCACCCGTAATTTTTGTAACCTGGTAGTTACCAGCTAAAATGCGGATCGCAGTTGCAAGTAATATGGCCACAAAGGCTCGACTGATGGCCTGTTCCCGGTCTTTCAATTTTTAGTTGGACCTCTCGTGTTGAATAGATTCTTGCGCAAGAGCCTTCTAGCTGGGAACCACAAAGCTTTATTTCGGTGTCAGATCTATTAAGGAGGCCTGATTACGTCAGGATGCGTAATCTGTAAAATGACTAACAGTTGGACAGCACTAAATGTTTTTGGGGTGTATTCGTCTTAGTCTGGTAGGAATAAGCGATAGGAATATGTGATGAGGAATAAGTGATTCGGTAATTTTCAACCATCATGTTTCCTTATCTTTATCATGCACTCTGAGAACTTCAAATCGTACAATCTCGTTCGGTGCAAAACGTATGAAACGAAGTAAACTGCAACAACATACAGAGCCTGTTGCATTGTTTATGTGCAAATACATTCTGATTTCGCCGGTCAGTAAGACCAAGGTTGCCTTAAAGTGAGAGGAAGATATGAGAGTTACTCTGAAACTGTCTCGGTTTTATTCCTAGGTCACTCTACTGCTTAGTTACTCGTAAACGACGCAACTAGCCCTGTGTTTTGTTCCCCTTTGCCCCATTAGATTTTGTCTCTCTAATCAGCTTGTCTGATTTTGTCTTTTAACTGACTTTTCACGCTGGATGCAAACATGAAAAAGCTGCCGCTTAGGTTTAATGACTTAGTGAACATCTGATACTACGGTTTTGTTATACAATGTCCATACATAACATCAAATGAATAACCGTTGAACTACGGTTAAAATATAAATGCACCGGGAAAAGAAATTTACTGATCTCTTCTGTCAGGTGGCTTAATCTTAGTGGTAATTTACCTTTAAGATGGAATTCAGGGCCCTATTTGAAGTTTATTTTTTCTGGCCATTGGTTTGTTCGATGAGCTGAGCGATTCGGTAGCAAACATTTTGTAATCAGTTGGGGTGATGGAACGTTTGCAGCCAGATTACCCAGTTCAGCAAAGAAATCAACGGCTACCAATTTAACATGAGCTACCAACCTTCTGTTGTTATCCCCTCTGCATGCGTCTCTTCACAGAAAGGTAACAGTGGTTGTTATAAATTCTATAAAATTCGAAGTCCATATTTCATCCGGATTTCCCCACTCATTACCAATATTGTCTAATATTACACAAAAAACTAGGCCTGCAAATGCCTCTGTGGTAACAGTAAACTACACGAATATATGGTTGTTTTCATTCCATCGATAAACGACAACCATTTTAAAAGTCGCATTGCCCCTGCGAAAAACTTACCTTCCAGCTAGATCGATCAAACTCAGCTTGCTTGTGAAATCCTTGTGATAATTTGATTCTGAGGTAGTCTGTTTCGGACGGAATGTGAAACAAATTTGATATCATACTTAGCACAGGAATTTCAAGTTAACCCAAATAATCATAAAACACGAAAGCAAGGTTTTGGCAAGGCGCTTTCAAAAGGTCTTTCCGTTTTCCTAATATATATTTAAGGCCATATAAGACTTTCAGCTTACCAGGCAACGTAGCAGGAACTGCCTGGTTCAATGTCTTAGCTTGAAGAAAGCAGTTCTATTGTGATATATGGGTTCAGGGAGAGGTGTAGTGTTTGATGACAAGAACATGTCAGACACATTTGCTCCCATGTCATTCGGTTATGCAGGATGTCCACATGCATTGTTGAGAATAAGCAGAACCCCAAACCGACCTTTCGATGTGGAATACTCATTGAATATTGGTCCAATACAGTCAGTGAAACGTGCTTTAGAGCAAACGATGGTGATCCATACCTTTATGTAGCTTGAGTGTGAAACCGCCGGTAAAGTTATTTACTAACGGTATTATCGGCCTGTCTTTGGCTACCTTGTACCCTGGCAATGTTAGCGTCAACCCACTTTGGAGACAAGTCACTGACGATGGATAGAGGATAAAATCACCTTCCTTCGATGAGTCGTCAACAGGCCTAGGGATTCTTCAGCAGCGACTATATTGGTATCAGCAGCTCCTCCATATAATTTTACTGTGTGAGAATGCGCAGTGGCACAGCGCTACTCGTGGACACTGCTGATAAACTACGCTCTGAGGACATCATATTGGTTGGCAATCCCAGACAATATACTTCCTTTCAAAAGCCTTTAGCTGAATCAGTAGACTGGAACTTGTCATGTAGGCTGTTTTGAGCTAGTTATGTGTCCGGGGGCTCAAGACTTTGTGCTGTGCATTGAATAATGGGGCGATCCGAAAATAACTAAACAGGAGACTTGTAATAGCAGGCTTTATTAAATTTTAGTGAACAGCCGAATCATGAAGTGCTTTTATATATCTGTTTACGGGCATCACGAAGAACAAAACTGTCAGTACGTGGTTCCTCCAAATAGTAACTTCACTGTCCGTTTCAACCGCGTTTTCGGTATTTGGCGATTGCTAAAGTGTTGAAGCAACGCAAGAAAGCCCGTTCCTCGCAAAATTAGTCAGTCTGGTTTATACTCAAAAGACACGAGATCTAAACAAAATAACTTACTGTGGGCGCCATTGTCGAAAGTAATCAGCCACCGTGATCGCCTTCTCCGTCGAATGGCAAGAACGTGGTTAACGCGGATCGAATGCAGAAGCTAGGGGGCATGCTGGTCATGATAACATGCAATTCTAGCTCATCAGTGGGACATTATTGGTCAGGCGGCTGCCGGAGGCATTCGTAATATTTTACGTCAAGGAGTCATTTTGCTGTGTGATTAATATATTAACCATTCTTACTGTTTCTCCGTCTACAGCCTACAGCTTATTCTGAAGTCATCTAACTGTTGTTCTTGCTCGTCCATTTCATCTTTCTAAATAATATGTTATTGTAGAGGTTAAACAAACCCTTTGAGATGCCAGAAGTTCTTACTGTGTGTATTACTACCGTTTCAGCAGAAAAAAGTATTGCGAACTCAGTAAGTGAAATTCATGCGAAGACCATTGCTGTTCTAGTCTTGGAGCCCAAACATTCCCCCGGCCTAAAGACTAACATTTTGACTTGTAACTTTGACTATCCACGAGCGTTCTGACTCTCCATTTGGTTGATTGCTTCCTCTCTCTCGGTCCTTTATTGTTTTAAGAGACATAATACTGTTCTGCCAGAATTAAGAATGAACAATCCAGCAAATAATCCCCGCTGAAACCTCGCACATTTAAATGCTTACTGAGAATTTTCCAAATTAACATATCGAATAATTGGGAGTATCAATGTAATCCGAATAGTGTACAACGTTTAGCAACTTGCTTCTCTTTTCCCGTCTCCTGTTCACGTCCACTTTATCTTTCAAAGGTATGACACGGCGTCCGCTTCGTTGTCATAAGGACATCAAGAGTAATTATTCGGATGCAAACGGGTGATTTAAGCCGGTAAGCAAAACACTAGAGAACTTGCGAATGTTCGAATACTTAGGCTATTTATGACAAAACCGGAAAAAAGCTGTTGAAGACTAATGTTCATGAAATTTTTGGCACCCAAGTCCCCTCATTCTTTTATTTTCTCAACGAGTTAAAGTTATTTTAAACGGCCACAGATTAAACAAGAAGTGTGTGACCACTTACCAAACGTTCAAAGAACCATTGTTCGGGTAATCAGTGTATACTGGCGAAAGCAAGGCCTTTCTAAGAGGATTATAATCGCATCATCACACGCACGATGCTTACGCATATACGGTATACATATTTCCTAGTTTTACACTAAAAATAACCTTGCTTCTACCGTCATTTTAGAGCTTGTTCTTTGTTGTTGTGTAAGGGAGTGACAGTCATAAAATCACATAAAACGACGTCCCATGGATTTGCTTTTTTGTTTCATATTTCTTGCATGAAAGTTTGACTCAGAGACAATGTCACGCTGAGTAACACAGAGTTACTGCGGCATTCGCTGCGAATAGCTGATTTATTTCGATAACCTTCATGTTCAATATTCGCTCGGTTCTAATAACTGGTGATCTTCATGACGTTTGTTCGAAAGGTTCTACTTCTTTGAAGATATGGAAAAAACAACTTCAGGTTGGTAACACAGAATATTTCCATTTGGCCTCACGGCTTGTATCAACGGGTCAAGATCGGCCGCTTTAGAAAAGCCTATCGACAGACACACTTAATCATGGAAATTTTATATCCCTAGTTGACTGTAACATTAAGCAAGCTGTTGGGGGCAACGGGACCAGGAGTTATGGATTACGTTTCAGAGATAGGCGATGACAACAACTCTCCACCAGCCTTCATAATGCCATTGAGCATTCCAAGCGTAAGACAGCTGTTGAGTGGTCTGCTCGGTTTAGTTCATGTGGGAACAACCAGGGCGATAGTCAGCCCGTCATGAGTGTTCATGTGCTGTGTGATACGGTGGTTGGGGTGTCAACCTTCTTCATTTGATGAGTGCTAGTCATGAGAAAACGCCCGTTATCTTGAATTTCCATGATTAAATATTTTCCCTTTTCAGCTAGCAACGAACAAAAATGTCGTATGTTAAGCGTGTCGGTTAAGGCCAAACAGTCACCAGTATTTATTAGACTTATCATTTGTGACATGTACAGAAAATGATTCGACATCATGGATATCGTCCCAAGTGGAATATGAGACAGACTTTGTGCAGTATATTCGGTTGAAAAATCTCATAGACAGGAGGTTCATCTGAGATTCGGTGTTAACACTGGTGTTAACACCAGTTTAATCTGCAAATGATTACGATCTTAGTTTCTTTAGAGCTAGGAAAATGTTGGGAGCCAAACTTACCACACACCACACAGGGGCCTGTAAACTCTAGTTTTAGGCCCATACTAGAGGTCAGAGGAACCCAGTAAGTCTGAGAATCAGGTCGTTAATCAAATCATCTGTATTTGCAGTGGCCGTTGCTTGAGAAGGATGGGTCCCTTTCATAGCACCTTTCAGAGTGGCTTCAGGTAGCTTCTTCCAAGGAAAAACAGGTACTGGCGGCGTATCCTTAACATTGGAGCTCATTTAAGTCGTTTATAATGCCCATCTTAACGATCAGCTGTTTGGCTTATACAGGTCATCTACTACTGTCTTGTCTTTTGAGAAATAGTCGACTTCTAGCCCCTAATGAGGACTATTTATCGAGACAAATCCATCAACGCAATATTCGTACAAGCTGCTGACTCAAACCACCTACCTACAGTGACACTCGCTTCAGCCAACCTTACGTCACATCGCTCTGTTTTCCCTTTAGTGTTGCTGTCACAGCCATAGATGTTTCTTTTATGTAGCCAACTGAAGACAGATTTTCGCCAATTTTATCAACTTGCTGTATCTTTTGAAAGAAGCAAAACAGTTTTCCAGATTTGATTATTTTCTCCCTTGAGATGTGAAGCATTGACACGCAATGTTAAATCTAAAACATTTCGGAAAACAGTATCTAGATGACAGGTTTATAGCTTGCAAAGATGTCAGACCTTTAGATCAAATCCTCGATAGATTCAATAGAATGCTTTCAAAAGTCGCCTTCACGTAAAATTTCGGAAAGATAAATGTACTCGCCTTTTGAATTTTTGTTGTTGTTGGATGAATGGTTGGAAACGTCCACCAAAAGTCTTCCCAGGTATATACTTACACTTCTAATAGTTTTAAATCACTTAGCCAAAAGTGAACTATCTGCACAAGCACATTAAATCGGTTTCGCCGGTTTGTTTTCATCGTCATTTTTATACCTGTACAAATGAGCGAGTATCTCGGAAACGTCATACGGGTGGGTGTGTGGGGGGTGCTCCTCACAATGCACTTGCATAGAACTTATCGCTACCGTCAAAAAAGGAATTATACACTCAGCTAAAACTTAGAGGTGATGACTTCAAGAATCGAATCGGTCGTTCGCTATGAAGTGCGTCGCAGCTCACCTTTCCCACAGCTAGCCCAGAGTGTGTGTAAAAAAATTAAGGATTACCACTTCCGCTCGTCAAGACTGTCATTCTAAACATGTCTATCTTATACTGTGTACACAAATGTGAGTGGAAGCATGAAGCAAGACGAAGCATCACTTGTCCGTACGTATAGCACCTCAGCTTATGAAATATTCTCGAGGTTAGATAAATACCAGATTATCCTGTTTTGGATACACAATTTTTTAGTATGAACCAAGTAGTTGGGTAGTCAGATTTTACAACACCGTGCTACTCGTGAGCTGAGCAGAAGCTGTGACAATAGGACAAGTGAAATTAAATCTGTGTGCACTTTATGCCCTGCTGTGGGCCAACTGACCGCTAAATTAAACTTTTTTGATCTCTAGTGTATAATGCGATACCAGTTGAATAAGCTGCCACAAACGTCGAGCCTAAGTAATCCTGCCGGAAAGCGTGCTTTAGTAATTTACCAGGAGTAAGTTCAGCAGAGTCAAAATGCATTTTCTGCCTCGTTCTCAGGACTTTATACTTGTTTTTTGATTTCCTAGGGAAAGATTCTTCAAAGGGTTCGCCTGCCGTGAGAATCCTAGGGGAATCTGACTGTTCCAAAATCCTTGGTGCTAGATGCCGCTAATTCAGTCCTTCGAAGGGTTGTAAGAAAGCAAACTTGAAAGACAAACAAATGGGGCACTGCGGGCGGCTTTTGTTACTACTCTAAGATGCACTCACTTCATGATAGTAAATCGTGCATATAACGTGGCTTCGGCTACTTCGTAAATGAACTTCATTTTCGGCTGTTTTTCTGAAAAAATCAAAGTGTAAAGCAAAGGTTGACTGACAGGAAACACCGGACCTTCATATATATATATTTTTTCTGAATGTTTAAGAATAGGATTTTTAAGCGACAAGAAGGAGTTTTCGTTTTTTGTACAATAGTTCGCAAAGGTAATAGAAAACAGTAGGAATAACTTAGTGCTCTTGTAGTAAAGTTACTATGAGAGAAGTCGAATTTCTCAGTACGAGATAGTCTGGTTAGATGGTCAGGACTATCCTCAGCACCTTTGAAAACGTGGGTAATGGCTCCCAGAAGTTATATGTCAAGTAGCCACTCTAGGTGGCACTCTATACTCGGGCGTTAATTTACGCACTTAGAGTACCACTGCCACAAAATTTGATGTCGCCTGGTCGAAACGAATGGTTGTTGTTGAAAGTGTGACTAATGACTTTGCGGATGAAATTTGGATAAACCACCGTAGACATTTTGAAAGCTCATAGCTTGTGGTGAATTCTGCTGAAAGCCATCTTTGTAGAAATTCGGTCTCAACGGTCCTTCGATATGGGGCGCATACTTTACACGTTTGTACATGTATGGTTCCGTTTTTACTATCATGAGATGCCAAGCAACAAATATTGCTTCAGCTGAGGCCGTCGAACGCACTACTTTGGTTGGTACAAGGCAACTGAAATTCCCAGTTATCAAATTAGTTCATAGTGAAAACAAAATGGCTGCATAGTCCTCGGAAAAAAACAATTAGGAGTGGGGAAAAATTACGCATCCGGTTCTGATTCTTTGCCCCTACAACAACCTCCAATATTGTGTTTTTTTGTAGAGTGAACTCCGATACAAGCCACAGTCAGTTTTGTTACCTTTAACGTGCTTGAAAGTGTGGAGACGACTGAAGTTTCGTAGGCAACTTACAAATTTGCGGTGGTGCGGTGCACTGTTTGTGGGTGTTGCCCAGTCTTTCCCGCTTATTTCGTGCACTTACACACTGCGGGCAAGAACATTTGGATAAATGCACGTTGTGCAGAACAGGGCTCCATAAACTTCCAAGTCTACAAAGCTTACCAAGACTATAGCCCGTTATTCCATACAGTGATAATATCTCTAACTCTCGTTTACAAAATGTTTATCGTTATTTTACAGTGTCTTCATAGATTTTGTTAGGTTAAGCTGACACACCTGCTTCACTGCGTTAGTTAGGGTTAAAAAGTGCTTCATGATTTTGTCCACTCGCTCAAATTGCAGTTATTCATTCTTCCAGATAGTGAATTCTCTAGAAGCTCCCCTAATAATGAAGCTATTTGTTATCACATGCACTTTTATCTGTTCCACCTCTCCTATCATTTCACGCCTGACCGATTTTCTTTGATGCTGCTCGATGAGTTTTCATTAGACTGCTAAAGCGTTTACCGACACCATTGGAGCAGAATGCAGCAACCTTGGATGCTTCGCTAAACCTAATATATCCCTTTGGTTGTATCTGCGAATCCAGCTACACCAGCCAGACGACAAAACACTATGAAACGCGAAGCGGTAGGCGCAATCCAAAGCAACCACATGGATCCGCTATCTAGACGCTTGTTGGACACTGAATGGTGGTATTCTTCTATGGTGCTCCTGTCAACGAGGAAGCGAATGTTGGACATGAGTCACGGTGTAAATTCTAATAAATCTGTAAACTTTGTTTTTTTTTGGTTTCGAACAGGAACATATCCTTCATATCGTAAAATCCCTTGTGGCCAACTGATACTACCATTTTATGTACATAAAAAACAGTGAAGCGCTATGCAATAGCCTGGTAAACGCCCAAGGCCATTTTACCTTCGGATTTATACTAAGTGTTGGCATCTCAGTGTTTCGTCTTTCCACTGTTTTGATTTAAGCTACACGCCACAATTTTGTCATACTTCCTCCGGTTTATTCTTGTAGCACATATCACACCCACTGACATCCAACTGCCAGTGGATTTTATCTGCCCATCCGTCTTTCTTCCTGAAAGCGTGCATCAATAAGCTGCTTCAACCTGATAAGAACTATCGCAGCTTTGCTAACTAGGGCTTCTTTTATATCCTCCACATCTGACAATCTAAAAATAACCGTTTGGCTGTGGTCAAATTACGCGGAATCTCGTACATAAATTAGACTCTTTTGAATCTCTCGTTCCGAAGCTTTATGCGCGGAGAACGATTTCTAAATAATAAAACCTTCCTTTTTAAAGGTTCGTTTTGATCTTCCTAGTAAAAGGGAAGAATGGCATAACCGGATCAGTTTGCTCTTGTTTATTCTGGCAGAAGTCTGCTTTCAACATTTTCAAGGAGGCAGGAAATTGTGCGTAAAACGTACACTTTACCTTTATATTTTAACCAACTTTTGCGATATTATCTTTGTCAGCTTATACGCCGTTTCCTGAGACCTATTAGAACTTATGCAAAAACTCTTGGATACAATCTACAGTGCTGAATCCAGCGTTAAAGGCTACCTTTTTGTCTCAGGCAGGGTCCTTCTGGAGGGTCAGTGGAGCACACGTATTTCTTCTAGGTCCCCTTGACTTGCCTGATCGGCCAGCCGCAACTGGTACCCAGACTTATCACGTCATTTCCAAGAATTTGTTTTTGGATTTACCTGCTCAGCAGCAATTCTTTCTTCAAGGATATCCTTATAAAAATGCTTACCAGCACCTGTCACTCTCTGAGTGTGCTGAGTACTCAAAAGGAACCCTTACGGGCCGCCTCCCCCATGTGAAATTACATCCCTGTCTAAGGATTGTTTCTCCCTTTGCATTTCGTTTTGTAGTTTGGAATACGAGGTACTCAGCCAACACTGCTCAATGAAACGTAATTTGTTCACAAATGAAGTGTCCGTTTCCCATATCTTAGACGATTTTGAATAGAGAGAAAACCCTCAACAATGTGAATTGCGCACCTGACCTAAATTCCTTAACATGTGGACGCATAGAGAAGTTTATCAGACTAACGTACGCGTTTGTGACTGGGATTAACTTGGGATTTTCGGAGGGTGTTTGTCATTGCATCAATTTCGTCTTCGGAAAAAATCCGTTAATCGTATTGATTGCTCCACACCGAATGCTCCGTTTTGTTCACCCTCTAATTCAACTTATTTCACCCTAAAATTTCAACTTGAGACTAGTTATGCACAAACAAACGCTCTTAATGACCACTACGGCGATTTATCACTGTGTTACTCATCTTGAGTATGTCCAGTGCAAATTCTGTGCCGCTTCTACTGTGAAAGGCCATTTTTCTGTAGTCCGCTTCCCAGTCAGCTTCTCCGAAGCTGTTCATGAACTAAGATTAACTGCGAGGTGTTTCACCAAAACCATATTTTCTCCCAACCTTTCAGTTTATGTAGAAGACATTTGGCTTATTTTAAGGTGTTGTTTAAATGCACCAGTGAATTCACTGTCAGACTCCCATATTTTACTCAGTCCTTTCGCGTCTTACTTGGCAATGCTGTGGCCTATTCATCCGTCTGTTTATGTGTACAGCTAAGTGCACAGACCTATAGTTTGAATCGTCTTCTCTTTGTATTACAACCCACTCAAAAACCTCAAAGGCTGGCCCGGTATAAAGTTCCGATTTGGCCGCAGTCGCATCGATCCTGTACAATTCAAACCGGGCTGTATGGAGAACATTCGGGAAAGCACACATGATCAGCACATTATGTTAATAAGACCACGTCAAAACACGAGCTGAAATTAGATGCAAACATAATTGATATGCCAGAATCAGGATGTGACTAGCTGGAAAGAACATCACCCAAGAAAGCGAAACATACCACAGTCTTCTTTAGTGAAATACCACAGTCTTCTTTAGTGAACTGCACGTATCATCTCAACCTGAGGCTTTGCCTAAAGCACTGCCGTAAACGTCACTTCGGTTTAACTAGTTAAAACTGTGATTAAATTTTTTCGAAGCTTTTCGGAAAGACTGACTAAACTGCGTTCGCCACCTCAAGTTAAGGAGTGGTGAAAGCCCCCCTTAATTAACCACATATATCTGAAGCTGGTTCTGGTCCACCGCAGTGCAGGCGTCTAAGTATCCCGTAGTGATGAGGGCTGGAAATTCTGCAAGATTTTTTTTACCGAACTCAATAAATTCTTTCATGGGGGACATTGGTTTCAAACCACTTGCTACACCATGATACACCAGGTTTGGGAGTCATGTTGTTTAGACCAGAGAGAGCAGTATGTCTGGTCCGATTTTACCCTTTCCTCGTCATTACAGTGGAAATTCCTACACCTATTTGGTTTATGAGGGGAATACTATCTTGCAATATCCAAAGCACTTCAACAGTGAAATCTAAATTGCAGTTTCTTGTTGAGATAAGAACGTCCAGCAGGCACTGGACTAACCTCTCAAAAGTTGTCAAACTGGTAACCTTTAGAGGCGCGGGACAACAAGTACGGCTTGCAACAGCAGTTACTGATTTTATTACGAAGGACAAGGGTGAGAGTGCGTAAAATTCCAGAAGTAGTGTCCAGCAAAACCCAAGGGCCTAAGCTCCAAGTTCAAAAACATCTGATGATGGAGCCTTGCTCAACATGACCCAATAAATTTGACTCTGATATCATTTTGGCAAGAAGTATCCTAGAGCTAGTGGAAACGGCACTGGGGATTTAAACTTTTACTCCACTTTAGCTGTTTTTTCTTCGTGTACCTTCTTATTCAACCCTTTTGGTAAACCGAAAATTTGTTTATTGACTCTGAAGAAGCCGGGAAAAAATTCTCCACTATTATACATGTTCTCAATACATCGGTAGGTGTGTTACAGATAAACTAAGCTCAACCAGACAATCAGGGAAAGAAAAAAAGCCCAAGTGAAAATGGTGCTTGTAAGTCATAAAGATTGACAAAACGTCCGGTTCAGAAGTATTTTAAATAAACGGAATCTTTTAAAAGAAATAATACTATTGTGTCGTAACCCCACAGTATTTTCGTGAAGAAATATTCACAATACACCTACCCACGTCTGATGAACAGTTTGGACACTATTCATATCCCTCCGTGCTGGTTAGGTTTCAGGTGCTAGTGAGATAGAAACTATGAAGAAATTAACCAGCTAGATGATGTTTTGAAACTAGCCTAAAGTGGGATCATCTAGTCGGCATGCACTTTGGTTGCAAGTAGTATGACTAACAGTAAGTCAAATTTTCGAAAGGACATCACATTTGCTTTGATTGCAATGTCTCCTTTGTAAAGAGGTTCACATTTAGGTAATATATGCAGTGCAAACCTTCAAGCCCCTCTACGCAGCTTGTTATGTGTTACAAACTGAGCACCAGCGAGCAAAAATAGTCCTAAACTCATGTGCTGTTTAGCGCAGTCCAGTGTTTAGTCTGCTGCTCTTTTGCCAAAACGTTAAGTGCAATTTATTAAAATGAGGTCGTGATAGGAAGCTGCCGAGCAGAAGCTCTGTTCAGTTTGGAATTACTGAGACACGCTTTGAAGTGTTCAACTTGAGCTTCTTCGTGTGCACAACATTTTCTAATGTTAAAGTTTAAAAAAGCTTATGTTTTATCCTGCGAAATTTGCCCATGGAGATTATAATTTCTTCTTGATACCGCCAAGCCCTTCAAATGTCATTAGTTTGGAGTGTTTTGAAGCCAGTATGGAACGTCGCAGTTTCCGCTACCTCAAAAAAGATCCGCGATAAAACTTTGAATAACGGTAATCCTAACTAGCCGATACGACTGCATAAATCTTTCTCCGAGCAGTTCTACTGTAGATAGCTGATAAAAAATCGGGTTCTATCATAGGGCTGACCTGGTGGATTTCTCACGGTCTACTAAATTAACAAATTGGCAATCCTAATCAGGAGTTAGCTCATCAGAAATTTGCTTTTAGTCTATTATATAGTCTCCGAGCATCTTAACCTCAAGTGAGAAATGAATTTTAATATCAGTGACAATTTCCTAATACCCAGTTAGCACGAGTTTCTGCCAGCCAATCGGAATCACGCACCAGTGAAAGTAAACCTAATACCATAGTGGAGTTAAATTCATAACAGTCTTTGGTAACAGTATGTAACAGAATGAATAAGCAGCTGCGGGGCTCAGCTGTCTAATTAGATAGGATCTGTGTTAATTAAAAGCGGTGATGAAATGGGCATGTTTAAACAATTCTTTTTTGGTCGACAGCACCCCGAGCAAGCAAATAATACATGAGGAAACAGTCCGATAACGAGCGCACTAATGAACAACCTGATGAACTGGACCGGGTTCCAACATGGTATGTATGTTTACTATTTGCAAATTTGATCCTGCGTGTAGGATATACATTCAGATGGATGAAATGCCGAGTGCACGTTGAATCTTCCGAGATGATATATCGCGATCTACTATGGCATTGTGTCCATTCAGGTGAATAATTGGGCACACCGGTGAAACACAATAGACAACCAACTTATCACATTATAGGAAGAATATTTTGAACCATGGATATTATTCAGTGGCGTGTTTGCATCATAGCGAAGGACTTCTTATTAATAAGCATCATGAATTTAGGAACAAATCTGAGTTCTCTACCTTTAAATGTTTAATGAAATTGTAGAACGATCAAAAGGTGTGGTACGCTTACATCGTTATGGCATAGGAACTCTGAGTCAAAGCCCAACAAATTTCTCGGCTCTAAAAGCTACCCGATGAAGTTTGGATGTTTCAAGAGACAACGTGCATCAATAAATACAAGGTTTATCAACGAAAACACAATGAAGGTGGCGTTCTTTCATTGCTACCAGTCTGTCCACTTATGAAAGCCTGGTCGCTTAAAGTACAAATATTTGACCCCTTCACATGCGCCTTCAGTGGACTAAGCTGATCAAGCAGTTCGCACAGGGTGGAAAATCACTGGTGGCCACCTATAAGATTACTGTTTGTACCGTGAGCTGATTCAGGGCATTTTGGCGCGTGTTCTGTATTGACCTAGAGATACCTACGTTTGCTGCCCAGGATATTTTGGCTGCGGTTTATCAGGATACAGGTTTTGGGGAAAGTTATCTTCAAATTTTTTTTATTCATATTAACAAATACACACACTAAATATTCCAGGGTGGGCACTCTTGTGAGGCCCCATAAAACCAGCGTTTGAATCCCTGGCAACCCGCGCAACTCTTTACACACTTTGTTCTGTTCATGGATGCGTCCGAAAAACTGAAACCTGGAAAAAAGCCCCTTGTCTTCGTGACAAACTTGAAAATACGCAATATTACAAACGATGCGGCTCTCAGGGCAAAAATAAATAACTAGCTAACAGCTCTGTTTGTTTAAAAATTACTAGCAAGACCATTTAACGTCACCGTTCTTCTTTAAAAAGTTCATGACTACGGTAAAAGCAGGAAAGAAGATGCTTTATAACCGACTTCTTGAAAGGGGATTAGCTGTTCAGTGATGCGAGACGTGCGGTCCCTTACTAGGAGATATACTTTTGATACACTGTCAAAATTCACAATCCGTTGGTTCCGGATAACCATATTTTATACAACGCCAATGCGCAACTAATTCACCGGGTTGAAGTAACTTGACGTAATGAGGAAAGAACCGTAACACTTGTGACCACTATCATGAAAACGAGATTTCGGAATGAGTAAAATGTAAACATGTTGTGCATAAAACGGCTGGCCGTAGCTGACAACAACTTTAAATAAGTACTCACAAAGACCTCGAAATCTGTGTTTTCAACTGAAAAATGATTTGTATTTGATGGTCGTCTTTTATAATTCTTGCTAGATTTGCGAGTTTTTCCACATAAAGTTTCCAAGTTTCACATCGATAAAAGGGTGGATCAACTTAACTATATCAGTTGAAGTGTAGGGTACTAGCTTAGATTGAGATCTATGGACGCAAATCCATCCTACCACAGGTAAAGCAGCCCGTGCTTCTCTGTGCCTTCTGTTGTTCACAGCTTTTGCTCTGTTATGCAAGTCTTCGACTACTCCATACTGCGAGCCACTGTCCCTCATTTCCAATAAACTGAAATTTTCAGAGAAGGGTACCTGGTTGCCGAACAAGTTGCCGCTTATTTATATATATTTTTTAATCTAAAGAGGATGTAGACCACTTATTGTAGACGTATTGGACGCCCGGAATCTAAAATTCTTCCACTAGAAGTTTATAAACGGATGCACTCATTTTTCGCCTCCACTCGTTCATGAACGGCGTTCCAAGTGCTTAGGCTTTATTGTATTTTTACATTTGGTTTCCTACAGCTACTTTACACTGTATTTCCTCAACCTGTTTCATAAGCATCGTACACTTGTGCTTTGAGCCTAACTTGTAACTGCGGCAGTTGTTGCTTCAAAAATGTTCCTGTTTCCTATACAAACCGATTATTTTCTTTTCTCAGCTTCTCTCCCGAGTTATTTGTAAAGAAGGTGGCGATAGGTTTGAGCAGTTAGTGCCCCGTGCAAATCATTCAGCTAACAGGGTCTTGTTGCCATAGGACACGCATCAGTGTACTGCAGGGATATTAACAATGTTGGGGTGTCATTATCATGTTCGGGTTGTCAACGATCTATCGGATTCTCTGAATGGTTCTCTCCATTACCTGATCATGGCTTTTATGTCGGTTACTTCTCGCATCCTCGCCTCACCTGGGCATTATTCGTATTGTTTTCTTCCACAATAATGATTTGATTTCTATTTAATTTAAACCATACTGCATACCCACAGTTGCTGAACAAAATTATCGAAGTCAACACTAATTTATACGAACAAGCCATATTCGGTGCATGAGTAACACTACTCTATAACAGCGCCGTCCAATTTACGGCCACAGTAGGTTCGGAAACCCTTCATATAATCTTCCTAAGAAGCATGTTTACTTATTGACCTAGATTCCCCTAGAACAATAAGACCAGATATCACAAAGTTCACAAGAAATGTCTGAACAAAACAGACGCGCAAAATTCCTTTATTTTCCTGGCTAAATCTGATTCAGTATCAAAACACCATCAGCTTATAAAACAATTCTAGGAGCGTTACGCACGCACATTTATGAATGGCTGGCCCTCGCTTTCAGAGATAAAACATGGTTACGTGAACAGTTTTTCTCAGGGGCAGGAATCTGAGGTGGTTTAAGGGACATTTCTACGTTATACCCGGTTAACCTTATCAAAACTGTGCAGGATTGTTGCGTCTCATAACCGTGGTTAATTTATTGAAATGGACCAAGCAATAAGATCAGCTTAGACAACGTTTGAACTGTGCGGATTTCTCTCATTGAAACACTCAAGCGGTTGGAGAGTAATGTTGACTTGGGTCAACAACGTCCCCACTTTTTTGCTCACCTGACCCTGCTTAAAAACTTGTCTATGTATTTGCAATTTATTTCTGTTTTTCCCGTTGTTGGCAAGACTATGGCTTTGCCTGCCCAACTCTTCAGTCCACAAAACACACACAAACTTGTTGACTAACTAGCAAGATTTTTGGCGACAGTCGTTCTACCTGATTACAAAGGATAGTCGCGTTGACTATTTTAACACAAAAAAGAAAACCAACGCAAGAACATAAATCAATATTTTTCAGTTTACATTTACCCACCGGTTTGCAATGCCTTGTGCAATAATAGCATCCAGTCTTGTCATTTCATTTATTTGCACTTTACTCAGACCTAAAAGAGGAAATATGAAAGAGGGCGTCAATTATCTGTACGTTATGGTGTCATAGAAGACATACGGTACGCCAGGACAAATAAACTTGCAATGGGACAGGCATTTCGGCGCAATCACTTGAGATCAACTATGAACCCACAAGGCCAATAAGGAAGCATTTGGCATGTTCTAGCCTTAGAGTGCATGTGCAACGTCTATTCTCATATTATTTGTCTTATGTAAGCTGCCGCATTTCCTTGTAAGAAATATTGCTTACAAGCACGATTAAATGTACATTATACACCATATGGCGAAACTTGTGACCTTACAGTAAGCCCACGTTTTCTACAATGCTTCCCTAACAAGTTTGCTATGTAGATACATTCACACTAAAGCCCATCCTAATTCAACTGATCTCACAGAAGAACCCATAAAATACTTTCCAGAAGGCACGCACCGTGAAAAATTTGGTGTTTTTGAGATCTCTTTCCGCATAAAGTGGTGTGGTGCAAAAGTTAATAATACACTTTGTCATATACTCTCATTGGGACGTCAATTTGTTTTTCCAGGAGAGACTCACCTGCATCTCAGCTGAATTTCTCGTTTATGTTGTTAGTCTTCAAGTGGATGCGCTGCAGAGGGCAGTCTCATGTTTCAGTTCGTAGGGCATTCGAGATATCATAATTTATGTCCATGATGGAACACAGCACTCATAAGGTTCCATCTGGAAAATATACTGCAATGCCTCGAATGTCTTGCCATGCATGAAGCAGCCCTTGTACAGCGCATTCCATTAAAGAAATGAATAAGTGAGAGATTCAGAATGAACTCCGCTAAGTCTCCCGTCAGCCTCAGATTTATCCTCAAATGAATGTTTATCGCAAAATATGCACAATTTGGTGTTCAAAAGGGAAATAAGGTTGATGGAGATTCGGAGACTGAGCCCACCTGATGAGCTCCAAGAAGAGTTAAACCAGTAATGGTCTGTCTAGGGTTGTCACCATGCGTGTGAATAGTACCGAAAGACCAACTGTCCTTCAGTTTGGGCTCTGAGTGATATCTAGCTAACTTCTTTGTTCAATCGGTAGAAATTCAAATTTCTTTGCAATTTCTCATGTATTTGTCCACACAGTAAAAAAACGGAAAAACTCTACGGAGGTTAGTGCTTTGTGGAAAGTACTGAATTCTTTCAGTTTTTGGTCAGCCCAGATCTAGTTAATGCATCCTCTTTGTGAATAGGTAAAATATAGGTTCAAGCGAACTGATTGATTTATTCCCTACAAACAACTGATGGGAGTACTTTGAAACCATCTCGTTTTCTTATCTGCTGGGTTGGCTGCCAACACAAAAAGTGAACTCAGCCAAAAGACAACCAAGGAAAAAATCACCAAAGTGACTTCTCAGCTAAATATAACAGACCGGAGATCAAGCTGGAATCCGCTTAGTTTACCCTTTAAAGCTAAGTTACTATGCAAGGTAACGCATTTCGCAAATTGGGTCCAATTCGGGTTCAAGTAGAACACAAAGCTGACCAAAAACCGGAGGCTGCGCCTACCTGATAGGTTCCAAGAAGAACGAAACCCGTTATGGGATGTCGAAGTTTTCAGTAACGTAGTAAGTAATATGTTGTAACTTACTTACTGCTTAATTCCCTTTTTGGATACAGGTGAAGCTGGTGAATCGATTTTCACAGTTATGCGTTTGTCGTCGTGTACAAAAATTTGTAATTGTGCTTTATGGAACATTCCTCAAAAGCGTTTCATTTTATTCATTTTCTTTATTTCGGCATCGAATTCGTATGCAAGACTAAACTTTCTTGAACTGAGCAGTTGAATCATGCAACAAGTAGTACAGGCGCGCATTTCTACAGTGATCACGTGTGTGCGGTGAAACTTACAAACACCGTATCCAGCTTAATGGTCGCATCGGCTAAGAACACTTCTGCATGCCACCACCTACAACTTTCTTTTTCTAAAACTGAAGCATTACCAAAATCACCTTACTATGTGGTTCAAATTCGCGGACAGTCATCGGACCACAGCGCTTTTTATAAGGCCTACTCTCTGACAAAACCGTTTTCGAGGCTGACCTCACTGGATTTTACGTGTTGCGGGTATTTGAAAGACCAACTGAAGCGACGTTGTTAACGTGTCAAGCTCTGATTAGGATTAAGCTATCATAGATTAAAATTTAATTTTTTATTAATCTGGGCCGGCGTCGGTGTTAATATGGCGCAGCTCCTGGAGAACTGTACCCCTCTGACAGACAGGAAAATACCTCACTTCACGTTTGTCAGTAGTGTATATATGTATTTTCGGGCAAGTTCTACTGCGTTTGACATTCTTAGATAAATTGATTTCGGGGAAGAAAACTGTGACTGGAATCAAGTTTGTGCATTTATTCATTGTAAGCGAACTGTGCTGGACTGGAAAAACTGACTTCGACATTATTTAATTGCAACAGATTGTGATCATTATTGCTATGACCCTCTAGTAACAAATTCAGAGATGCGAAATTGCCTCATTACTTCATATCTTACAAAGTTCTAAGGTAGTTACTTTTGAGCAAACTACTGTAATGACTTCTGTACGACACAGCTTTTTAGACCAATTTTGAAAACGTGTGCTGCTTGCAGAGTTCATTCCGACTCAGTCCTAATGAAATTCGAGTAGCCTGCATAAAGGTCTAACGTGATCAGACGATCGGGTAGTCACGCTGAAAGACCGGTGGCCAGTAGTTACGCCAAAGCTGCATAAACACTGTTGGCCTCTGGCAAAAATAAGAATGTTTATTTTCCATTCTTACTAATTATGTTGAACTGTGACATAATGATTCTGAAGTCGAATAGCTTTCTAGCAAATCATTTGAATGACCTAGCTGAAAACGCACACGGTCTCTTCGCAGTTGTATACCCGAAACTTTGTTAGACATAATACAAAGTAAAAAGCACAATGTGAATGTTTCCGATATTTCTCATTGGGTGCAATTCTGACAGATTTCAATATGAAGGATGTCCTTCTATTTGAAAGAGGGAGAGATCATTGTTGCTGACTGAATTAAAGTCAGCACTTTCCAATGCGCTGCTTCGACAACTCCCATTTTACCCGTTGTACATGCTGTTTATCGCCAAACTGCGTTTGGATGCCTACTGTCCCTCACTTTTTTAACCTGTCTTCTCTAACGGTGTGGACAAGTGCAACTCTATCGAATATAAATAAAGGACATTTATGAATTATTAAACGATATTGTTTACCTTCAACATATGGCCCCATGTTTGGATGCTCACGGATTCGCAAATTTTGCAGTTGTCCTTTGTTGTTCCGCTCAGCCAGCAGATCATGTATTTTTTCGTTGTAAATCTCCAAGATACTAAAACGTTTAAAAAGTAGTCTTTGAAACTCTATGGTTACGCAAAAGCTTGATGACAATCTGAAACGTCACTGAAAAGATACTCGCGGTCAACATTTGCTAAAGCCATTCTTCAAGTCCCATTTATTGGTGTATTTCAGCTGAGCATGCAACGAAGAAAATACTGAGCTTGTTCTAATGCAGTAAGCCTAAATCCTTCTCGGTTTCACAAGTTGTTCATTTTGCAAAAGGCAAGAACCTGACGTTGGTCAGGAAAGCTGAAACGTTGTCATGCAATGCGTGCTAATTTCTTCCTATTTGAGAGTCCCCAGTGGGGATTTTCGAAAAGGGATGGATCACATAATGATTCTAGATGAGTCAACTTAGTCACCTTTGTGAAACATCCAAGACTTTCACGAGTTGTATAGCCACTCAATAAGCTATTACCTAAGTCTGATGTAAAAAACGCACGCAAATTAAATGGGTAAATCTTGGTCGGTTACTAGGAAATTTCCGCACTTTCACACATTAATGCACCCTTTTATCCTTTTCTACAAATCCGTTGCCTCGTAGTCCACAGTGCTCAAATTAAACTTTGATTTCCTGGGACACTACAGGCAATCGAACTTAAGTAGGACGTAAGCAGCTGTCAAAACTGTTTGGACTGGTGGCTAGTATGGACTATTAATGGTGCTGATTGTTGATGTGTTTGTTCATAAGCTCCTAGATATAGTGAATACAATTTTTTAACTACTCTTCCAAAGGCGGACGCGAAGCAAATTCTTTAGTTCCGCGGTTGCGTTTGAGAAACCATATCCGTTTACAAACCTGCTTATCCCTAATTGGTCCAACCAAGTTCAATCAGACGGCTTCGATTTTTTGGTAACCGAGAGGATGGTGTGTCAAATATGTTTTCAGGATTTACACCCAAGCTGTGGTAATCCGATCAGCGATAATGGCTACTGATTAATTTTACTGAAACACTGGACGACAAGTTCCACGTGAAAATGTAACGAGTAAGCTGCCCTGTTATGTCAGTTACCAAAGTGAATGACTGACCAATTTATTTTCTTGAACAGGGATCCTTTGGAGCCAAGGGGTGAAAACAACAAAATTAGGTGATATTCCTGAATTAAGCCTGTCACCATGACAGGTGCTTTTTCAACTCCAGAATGCAACCATCGTTCATTCTGCATCGGTTTGTTTGCATGTTTTGCTGGATAATTTTTTCAGTGCGCATTGTACATCAAGATGCTACCTCTTGCTTTATGAGAGATTAAGAAGGCGCCGTAACATGAGAAAAGCCAACTTCAAGGAATTGTCTAACTTCTACTTGGACCACTATACGAAAACTCCAGTCAGTTCTGATCCGGCTTGGTATTAGGAATCTCTCTTAAAAATATAGGGTAATGTTTTCATCCCTCTTGGATAAGGTTGCTTTTCCAACTATTCGCAATATTATGCACACGCATGTCTCCTGCGTAGCCGAACAGAATACAATATTTCGGCAAGACGGATTGGTAGTTTCCACGTTTTTCTGCCACACCAGGGAATTGCCAAGTGCCACCTGCTATACTTTCATTCAGTTGTCAATAATTTGTCACAGCGATGGATAATGTATTAGTGCACTACATATTTGCCTTCCATCCATCTACAAAGAATCTGTAATGACTTCAAATCGATCGACTGCTCAGCGGAGTAGCAATCGGAAATGGACTTCCCCCAAACACACCCTAATATTTGTAGTTGCATTAAACCACTGGGGAGTTCAACACATCCGACCATAAACTGAGCGTCTAGTTCAGCGTCTGATTGGGTGCGAGTGGATTGCGTACACACCCAACTGCTTCTGAACTCAAGCATGGCGACAATCCACCTCGGTGATTACGGCTGCCAATTTCACTTCTGATATGTCACACGATGCATTTGTTCCATATGGTAGCATTGGTAAGCATACACATAGGTCACAGAAAACAGTACACGGCCATTTGCGGGTAGGCGGGTATTGGTTAACACTGAAAAAAAAAACTGAAAAATCCTAATCCTAGAGCAATTGTCAATTTGGAAGCGTCTTGAAAATAGTGGGGGAGTTTTCTACCATGACTTGAAAGTAGCGTAAACCCTGCACTTATTTTATCTGACAAAATTTTCTATAAGTTGTTTCCACATTTTGAATTTGTAATACCAACGATTCTATTCTGCTTTGACCAAAAAATAACTATTATGTTGAGATCACTTGACAATAATTAGTTTGTTGTTTGTGAAGCACATGCATGGTTCCGACTAATTATTCTTCAAATCTACACCTTCATGTCTTTTAAGACACTGTAATACTTTTGGGTGTTTAACCAACGCAGCTAATGAGGGCTTGCATTTGGAACACAGCAATTCTATTCAGTAATTTTATTGTCTAATAAGTCAGATGCGTTACACGAGTTATATACATGTATAGATCCAATGTAAGACAAGCGTGTTTTTCTCACAATGCTTTACCCTTTCAGAATAGGCGAAACAATGTTGGCCATTCATACCTTGTGGGGCGCATCTGTTTTGCAATTCTTAGGGTTCAAAACAAACCCCCTCAAAACGGACAACTCCGAATGCTTAATCTTACTGGTTGGCGTAATCGGGCTGTTACTTATTTTCGGTGAATCTATAAAAGTACGTGTTTGTAGTACGTGGATTTCATTGATGGTATTTGGCCACCCGATGGCTTGCTTATATACGAATAGGAATCTATTACACCCCATCTAGAGATTGGAAGGTATATTTGCTGGAGATCTGCCTGCTTGTTTTGGCTTTAGGATTTATTAGTTTTTTTGAAGTTCCATAAGTAGATGGAAACATTTTTACCAAACGTTTTAAGCAGACACTTTTTCTCTCTGATGTATTTCAGAGGATGACTATCGGGGCTGTCGACGGAATTGATGTGTATCGCATCAGCCAAAGATGTAAGGACGACCACCTGAGCTGGTATTGTCTGACCATGTAGTTTGGATGTACACCTGACGGAGAAACTAAGCAACAAACAACTTCTGCCAATTAATTTCAATTCCATTGAATACCATGGGATTGTTTACTATCAACGGTTTCCATTGGAAATCAGTTGCAAATTTACGGGAATACTGCATTGATTAAGTGGCATAGAACCTCTAAAGAACGAAAATAGTAAGCACGAAAAATCTACGGGATCACACCATTCGACTGTCTCCTCGACAGATTCTGGTGATATTTTGGGCCATGGGTGAGCTGGGCATTGTGGCTGCATACGTTCCAGTACCGCCCGAAGTGGTCATCAGTACTTAGTAGATGGAGAATATGTTAGTGCGCAGGCGGTGACCAGTGTTGTCCGGTTAAACGATGGTGACTGATGGTCATTACTGTTGGTTAGCCAGTTCTCGGCCTGGTCAACGTCCAGATGACCTTTGAGCTGGGCCGTGTTGACTGACATCTGGTGACTTTGTTGCCATGGCTTCTCTGGGTAGCATGCTAACCAGCTGATCCTCCCGTCTGTCAGTCGATTCTCTGTGAGTTGTCCAGTTTAGATAACAATCTTTCGCTTCTTTACATGCTGGTTTTTTCAACTGGTAACCGCATATCTGATTTTCGGGACCTGCCTTTTTTGTTTCATTTCTACATCTGCCAAGGTATTTGTGTTTTGGGTGGATATATCTCCCTCTTGATCTTCTCGTATTGAAAACCTTGGATATGGGATAGTTTTTTTACAGCTGCACTGTGTTCATTGATCGTTATGAACAGTTTTCGGCTGCCTGCTTATTTATCCGACGGTGTCACCCAGTTTGTGCACTACCGCGGCTACTAAATCCATAAACTGTTGATCTCATCGGAGTTCTTTTCAGCTGTCGAGGAATTTTTCATCCAATTTAAAGTGCGTAAGTGGAATATTCCAAGCGTTTGCGTGCGCTTTTCGGTTTCAAAACTCGCGTTGTGTCCGAAATGGTTGGGAATAATTGCATTAAAGTTTCTGTGGCAAGGTTGTGGTTGGCTGGCGCGAACAGGGCGTTGACTCCAACTGAGGATATGATTTGCTAACCCTGTATCCTGATATCCTGTATTTTGCTGAAAAACTACCCGATTTCACATATGGTGTGCTTTGATGCGACAGTTAGGTACGTTAGTCTTTCTACAGATCTCTTGCCAACTTGTTAGTTGGAGGTCCAGGGAACCTGATCACAAATGGAAGTGGTGTTGACCTTTGTTTATCTTCTATAGTCCGTGAAATTGTTCAATGCAGCTGTCCTTTTCTTCTACTACATTTTATCTTTATCGCATGTGCAGCCTTCAGTTATATAAATGTGGTGTTGATTCAAGGGGTTGGTTTTAAAGTGGGGTTTTGTTCGACTGGCCGACAGCTGCTTGTATCACTCGACTGGCTTGTCAAGTATGACTGTAATTTTCGTTCCACCTGTTGGGCGTACAACAACTTATCCATTATTTTACCAGTTCGTGAGTGCAGTATGTTCTTGTTTTTATGTATTTTACATTTCTATTCCCTACCATAATTGGTCTGCCGAATCGGTTGCTGAAGATCCTCAGGCAGATTGTTGTGTCAGTGGTAGTAAGTTGGTTTGTTCTTCCTCCCTTTGTAACTCTGTCACAGTTTTCAACTGAGATTTCTCGAATCTCCTTGCACTATCAAAAATCTTGGATAATTTCTTAAAGGTGTGTGAATGTATGAGGTCATCCACTTTACCAATCGTCAACCAAATTTCCTAGTTTCCAGGCTTCCGGATGGCTTATGGCTGGAACTCGCTGGAGGCACTATTTCCGTAGGTATTCATGGAGTGGTTCGCTCCGGCAAGCACTGAGGGCATTTAGGCCTCCTCAAAACCAAACCTCAGTAAATCTCTGTTTTGCCCTATCCGGGGTATGAATAACATTTGGACCAACATTTGATCATTCTTGTCCTCAAATAACTCTCGATGATGCGGTGAGCGCGAAAAATTGCTCTCTGTTGCTCACATGCTCGTGACAATAAGTGTCTACATTAAGCACTACAGTGCCCGAATTATTACCAGAACTATATTTACCGTTCGCTATCAAAGTTTTGCTCATTTTCTGAGCTGCAAGTACAATGCTACTAGCAATATCTCACCGAATTCGGTTTCTCCTGCACCGGCGCTGTGATTTAACAACCCAGAGCGTCTGGTTATTCTACAAGAAATTTTCCCATCGCCACCGCTTACTCCAGGTAAGTGAGGATTCACTAGAAGTTAAAAGGCACTAAAGATGAAGCTGTTTGCGTTCAAGACATTCCTATTTTTTGTAATTCAGAATCATCATTATATTGCGTAGCTCTCAACACATCCTTTCCCACCATAATGACAGGAAGCAATGTTAACTTCAATTGTGTATGCTCACACCTTAGTTGGAAACCTGCTCAGCTTACAGAATGGGTCAATCAGTGGCAGTCAGCTGTGAGTGGAATTCAGTTGCGCAGACCCAGACATTGGAATCCTAATGCTGTCATTTTTTGTCACAAGTAGACTAGATGAATAAAAAACCCTGAACGAGACGACTTTGCGATTTACGCTACTCATACCATCAAGACCCGGTTTCTTTTTCATCTCTCAAAGCTGTGGTGCTGGGTAACTTGTGGTATTAATCTCCACTTAAGTGCAACTCACCACAGCATACTAGGATATCAAGTGTAGAGAAATGTGAAAATGTAGGACCTCAGAAGTAAATTTCTGGCTACACACTAGTCAAAGTGCTACTTGCATCTTTGTAAATGCAGAACAAAATGATTTATAAGAGATTTCCATTGAAATGAATCTCACTGGATTTTCTAACAGAAAAATAACTTGTGGAATAGTTCCATAATTTTTTGCATGTATTTTTCATTTTTTGGTGCTTCTATGCCAGGTAGACAACCCCAATCCTTATACAATCCGAGGGTGATTTTTCACGGAAGCGGTTAGCTGCTGGCCAAAAAACACTCATTAAGATAGGCTGGGGGCAGAATTGTGATGACAGACACTACGGTGATTTACTTTTTTCCTGAGGCCTGTATTATTGATTGCGGAATCCTCCGGTTTGCCCGCACGAGATTGATAACCTAAATACAGATCAACTTTTCCAGCCACAGAGACGGGTCTGACATTGTTGTCATTCACCGGGTTGACTCGACGGTCTGGAAATAATTCATTAATCTCGCCTACTAGATGTGATTTTGTCGGCGGAAGCTGGGAATTCGATCTTTTCACTCAAAAATCTAAGATAATTAATTAGTTTTCAATGTGAGCGTTTTATGAACATTTCTTGAAACCTAACTTGCTACAAGGTATCTGTATAGCTACACGACACATCTCGGGAAACATACATTGGAATTATATGATTTCGATATGGTCTTGTCAGACAAATGAACATAAATATTATGAGGACCCAAAGGAGGACAAATCGCAATACAGTTGACCAGTAAAGTCAATCATTAAAATCATTCTACCGTTCGGAGAGCCACCTATCGGTCAGTAGTAGAGACACTCTTTTGGAGTGTTGGTAGATCACGTGACGCTTCTGGTGACCAATGGTGGATGGGCTTCGGCTGTTGTGAACGTCTTTTATCAGAAGGCACTTGATAGATGGCACTAAACGATTTGGCCCGTTCAGTTTGCATTAAGTATCAATCAAACGGGCAGCAATTCCACCGGTCACGTGGTTCGGCTTATCGGCATGTTTGCAGGATGGTATGTGCATTCGTTTGGGATAGGCCCCGTGTAGTTCGCCTCACACAGTTAGTGGAACACTTACAAACAGAGGGATAGATCAACATCGATGATTCATGGAGAGGGGCTTCACCTTCAACTTAGCGGTGACCAACTGATAAATGCCGGAGTTTGTTCTCAGTGGTGCTATAAAGAAGTGTTCTCTTAAAAGTAGTGGTTAGCGGGCGTGCATCTATTCCAAAGACCCTACCACGTATGTAGGGAAGCCGAGTGTTTATATACTTCTTTTCTGCTAAGTAGCTGCATGGTTTTGCATAAGTGCTTGATCTTGTCATGTGTTACAGCACGAACTGTTATGAATGGTCATTCTCCGTCAGCTTTACTGAAACCGGGCGCAGTTCTGCATTTGTTGTGACTTCGGTACAGATTCCGCGAGGCCAGGTAACTGATTTGGTTTCGGTTATATTTCAGTTATATATATATATATATATATATATATATATATATATTTGTCCGTCGATTTTGATTTCCCGATGTTGTTCTACCTTTACGCTGAAAAAAAGTCAGAATTGTCTAGCGTTGTCTTCCGGTTGATGTCAACATAATAGTATCAGATAAATGGAGAGGATTTTTACCAATGTCGTACCCTACATTGTTTTCGGCGATACCGAGTGTTTTCAAATAACAACAGTTGCTTCACCTTAACAGACGAACTTTAGGACAATTAGGCAAACCAACGGGTAGGTTCACTCTAGATAATGCCGTCAAAACTCAACCATCATCAGAGTATTATTATAGTGTGAAGCAATTATTGTGCTTTTGCTTAGTGTGTTGACAACATCAGGTGTTGATATCGAGAAAAGCCGTGCGGGTACCGCCTTTAACTGAACCCAAACTTGGTTACAGCACAGGTACTGCTGCCGATTTTGGATAAGTGTTCAATATTTGTCCCACCAACCAAAAACTGCTCTAATGAATTGATAATCCTTTACTCCATGGGGGATTTGGTACTTGAGAGAAGAAGCGAAATGACTGAAATTTATTGCTTATTAAAAAAAGTACCACGCTTGTTCAATATAAAGGCATCCAAAAAGATGTCAGGCTACTTTCATTCACGTTTTTACTTTGAAACCCCTCTCCGTCCAAAGCGTTGTTTACCAAAACTATCTTCAATAAACTAACGGGTCAAAGAATCCACATTACCCGACACCATGAATTTCTGTTCAAGTATGCGTGAGATAGCAGTCTGTGGAACATCATACAAGTAAAAGTTGTGGAATGACTGAACTGGTGCCTCTTAAATTCCAACCAAGTGGCATTAATTACTGAATTAGTTCAACAGCTTAAGCCACAACACTTGAAAGTCCCATGGTAACCTGCATTGCTCAGTAGTAATAAACACGCTGTTCTTTTTATAAAAAAACATGGAAGTCGATTGGTTGCTTCCGCTTGGTCACAAGACCATTACTACTGCCAAAAAGAATAAAGTCAAATAAGCTAGTAATTGTCACATAAGGTCGCCTCAACTTGGCGACAGCCGTAATGCCTATTACGATACCAGTTCTACTGGCATGGTTGAAATAAGCTGGCTTCCTTGTTACACTGCTATTTCGTCACAGTCCAAGGTTGATTCCAGACATTTGATCAACAAGTGCCAAATCGAGAATGGGAGTTTTTTGCAAGTTACCTAATAGGTGAAACTGAGCGCGACAGTCAGTGTTGTTGTTCACAGCTAATTGAGTAGTGTGAACAGAATTCAAGTAACATAAATGTATTTTTTTAACCTTGTTACTTTGCCGAGATTGCAAACTGTTGCCAAATTAACCATTCGGATCTCACATGATTATTGAGATCGGGCGCTCCAAGTCTAGTTTCACCTAAGGAGTGGTATGGAAACGAGTTTTATCGACGTTGTCAGGCCGCTTTATTCGGATCATCGTGTGAGTAGCTGCGTTAATTCCTGAGCAACTCGAGTTCTCCGGATGATAACTCTAACGGATTCCCAAAATCTTGGTATCCGCTACTACGAGATCTTTACCCTCAACTTTCCTTAAGATTCGTGCAGAAAAAAGGCGGTGGTAAATTGTTCGATCTCTAGGGTTGCTTACTATTTGGTATTACTACGAAAACGGCGGGGACGACTAGAATTTTGACCAAATCTACATATCATTATACACGTGATCACCTTAGAAGGTTCACTCATTTTAATTTATACGATCAAATAATAGTTATCTTCTTGAAGGAACGAGGTCACAGTTGTCATTTCTTCCTTACGTGCGAAAACGATATAACCAGCAAATACGCTCGCACTTTCTTTTAGATTTTGTGCACGTATTACTGGGCTCTGCAAGTGGCAAATGATCTTCTTGCATACGGAGCGTTGAGTTCCGGTGATACTCCTCTGTGTCAGAAGTAAAATCTCTGTCATTCTGAGTTCTCTAACTTGGACATTTTTGAAGCTACTCAACGTGGTTTTGTCTGATCACGTAATAGGGATCACAAGTAGTGTAAACCGTCTGATTGTCACACATCTTCGGATAAAATTGCCACAAATCCTGGTATTTAATTATGTTCAACGAAGTTGTCATTTTCTAAGTCAGCTGGACATTTTCCTTCCACAGATGGTGAACCAGACAACACCAGTGCCATCAATTTTTGTGGTCCAGGATCTGGGTGTTTACCAGAAGACGCTTGAAGCGACCGTTCACAGTGAGTCACTCCAGTATGTGCACACGAAGTGAGTGATAGAGACATACGATGTACTGAGGTGCACACTTTAGCTACGGTAAGTTTGGCTAACAGGGAAGTACAAACGCGTCGTTTGACTTCCGTGAACATTTGCCGCGAAATCAACCTAGAGTGATAATCGGTATGATCAATATTTCAAGTACATGTCTAATTGGTCTTCGTCTCAAAGTAGAACAGGTGAACGGATAGAGTGCTTTATCTAATAAAATACCAACAATGTCTTGGATGTCTCATGTGATCTGCTTCCCGACAAAAAATTATAGTAAAAGGGTTGCAAAAACCTCGGAAACTTGTAATCGAAAAAGCATTCCTCAGTTAAAAATTACGATGAGCTGAAACAAACGTCATTAACGAGACGGTCACTTTAGTAAACCGTGATTCATTCTATACGTGCTTAGTACTGTTTTTGCCTTTAGTCATTTTATCGTAGGTCGTTGTCAATTATTAACTACCGGACTGTGGAGAAGCTGGCCCGGCGTTGAGGGTAATGCATTTTACTCAAGAAATAATATCTCACATCTCTGAAACCAATGATAATAGGCAACTGATGAGGGAAGTTTACTTGGATCGTTTTGTGTTCATATCAGAGAAAATACACTTGGAGAAATTTTTTACTGCAACTTCAAAATATCCCATGACCAACCATGAAACATTCTAGTTCAATTTAGTGAAACCAAATTTTAACTGCTGTTGTGCTTTGACAGGGATTTTGGGCGTGTTGGCTTGCTGTAGACAAACACATTGAGGAGATTGGTTGTAAGGGCAAAGCAAAGCCTCAGCACGCTGCGATTGTTCGCTTGTGGTTCCCCAGTTATTCATTTTCTAATGTTGTTTAACTCAGAACATTCGACAGTTTAGAATTCACCAATAAACAGCATTTGTGACTGAAATGACGTTTGCTCTAGATTTAAAGACCATATATCTCTTGAAGCATGAAGTGTCACAGCGAAATTGTGCGAAAAATCAGCACGAATCAGTGTGTACAATATCCTGTACTCCTTATCTCTAATATTTTGAATATATCCCATCAAGTGTGGCAGACGTCTCACAGTAAAGTTTATGGATATCTACGAATTCTGTCCTTAACTCATCCACAGTAATAAAGTGTCTTTATACCGGCCACAGCATTATGGATCATATTTTGAATAAGTTTATGTGTGTACCTGTGTGCAAGACATTTGGCTGCTCAAATATGTCGCGAGAAGAACAATCATTTTGTAGTTGATTGTTGAACTACACGAGCTACCAGTAATTCAACACATTATCAATCATCTTGTTAATAAGTCCGCTAAAATGTCATTTTTTCAACTTTCTTTCTATTCAAGCACTGACAGAAATCATTTTGCGGTCCCCTGATATAGGAACGGCATTAAAACATTAAAAACAAACTTTATTGTGATTTTGGTTAATGTGACTCCTCTTCACAAGTGTGTGCCGACCAAGCTAGCTGACTTTTCAGATGACACTTTCTCATCGTTGAAAATCAACTTCGTTTGCTATTCTATAAGGCATATCATTTTTTCCATTTGACGTTGCCTAAAGTGTTTATTCTTAAAAATCAAATAGGGCTATTCACTCCATTATGTGTAAGACGTGTAGGGTTGACAGAGCACTTGCTGGACATGTCCAACTCCCAGCTGGAAGGTACTGAACCATCCAGATAAGTGTGAAGCTCACTCACTTTTGCATCGCTTTGCTCTACTGATTTGGTTGCACTTGAATTAAGTTGTCCCCAGATCACGCAAATTTTGTCGCATCGTGTCAGCTGTCTATTCAGGGGTTCCCATAGTTACAGTGAATCCGTTCGTCACTAAAGGCGAACCCACAAGTGACACAGTTATGGGGGTGCTTTATCAGTAAATCCTATTCATGATTCACGACAGGCGGCTTTGACAGCTTCTTACACAATGTAAGTCTCAGGGTTTGCTGATGGCGTAGAAAAATGTCATTGCGGAGAGAAATCCCGCGTTATGATCACTCAAGAATTCACCCACATGATGTGCACAGCATGAGTGCGTAACTGCGTTTTAGTATCCCTAAAGACTGTTTAACTTCTGCTGGTCCGCAATCCTCAGTCGTATCGTATAGTGTTAATTATTAACTAAAAATTTGCGGGTTAGTATTCACCACACCATTTTGGATATGGTTGCAGTCTGTGATTACCGAAAACGTTGAAACAGCTGTTCGCTGTCTCTGGGCTTTCTAGCATACATGAATTTCGATTGTAGGATATGTGAAACTTCAAAATTTCGTCACTAACCATAACCCACCCATATATTCAGACTGAGACTACGTGTGACGACCAGGCGGCGTGGTATTTTACGGTGAGCTGACAAGGTTTACGGAACACGCATTTTGTTTGTTTGCAAGCGTCATGTCCTGGGAGTTCGCAGTTGTTGACAACCAATGCAAACAGGCAACGTATACATCACTCGGTTGGAGGCATGTTTGTCTTGTTTACGTGTGGTAATCTGAAGGGAGCTATCAGATACTGTTTTGAGTTTGGATTCGTGGGCTAGCAAATACCCCCTAATTAGCCCGACTTTCTTCTCAGTTAACATAAAAAATCACCTCAGAGTGTGAAAGATGCTGCGTTTCATTCGATTTAGCAGCTTCCGTGTACGGTTAACAAAGATTTATGGAGATAGCTAAAGGTGTGACTGGCCATGCATCATGACAAGAAATCATTAATTACCAGAGAAGTTTTTTGTCTTATTTCTATTTACTTGGCTACCAAGGAACATTACTAACAAATCTATCAAAACGCCAAAAAGATATGTTAACACATGCCGACAACAGACAAAAACGAAATGTTTGCCAGCAGTCTTTTGCTGAAGCAAAGCTTGACTTTTGTGATATCTGTAATGAAAGTATTACAATCTGGGCACTAATATAGCTTTGAAGTTAGTCTAGACATCGTACAGCTGCCTCTGCTCTCTTTTTCTCTTTTAAAGATAACACTGTTTAATAATTAAATAGGAACACTAATAAGTATTTATCCGATTTAAATAAAAACTTAGTGAAAAGTATAAGCGCATCAACCCGAGCCGCTTGTCAGTTAACGTCTCACAACCTCAAGCACGGCATGCAGTTTAACTAGATCTTGTCTGTTGTGTAGGATATTTGTTACTGAATACCTTTGTAGACGATAAGAAATACAACTGTCTTTGGCATCGGAATAGGGACAATTAGGATTGTTCAATGAGGAAGGAATGTTGCATATATATGTTAAAACTACAGCTAACGTTTTTCCAGCATCTAGGTGTGCTTGTCTGATGACTAATGGTTTGATGAATGAAGTCGGCCACTGGTAAGTTGATCGCGAATCCTCTGATTGACCACCCTACCAGACAACACAGCCACACTAAACAGTTCAGCTCACTGTAAATAAGCAGGCTTTTATTGCTCCAGTCATTTCAGCTGAGCAAACAATATTAACTTCTTGTGAATTCTGTAACCTCAGTCCGTCAAACACCAGCACAGTGGGACTGAGAGGAACGCAGTTCCTATCCAACCCACAGCTAAAATCAGCTCGCTTCTAGACCGGTTGAAGTTTCCAAACTTTGAATCCCTTTGACTTTTGTCACAGTCATAAGGAATCTAATGCGCGGCAGGGGGTGAAATTGTGGGATTTACGTCGACAGCTACTTTACTAGGTAGATGTTTAGCATGTAAATAGCTAGGGATGGTGTTACTCCCAAACTAATGCGCACTATTTTCACTTTTCCAGTCTCCACATCCCAGTCTTCTTCCAGCCACTGACAGGTACCGAATAAACAGAAATTTGCGATCACCATCCGCTATCTGGATAAATAAAAATAAACCGTGGGAAGACTTGTACAAAACGCCAGACAGAAAACTACTTTTCACCAAGGTTCTGTCAACCACTCCATGATTCACAAGCTGAGTGTAGTCGCCACTATATTATCTTTCTACGCAAAAGTTCTGTGGTAAGTCTTCCGGACTTTGTACAATACTCTTCTTGGATTATAATGTCAGCCTGAAAGTCTTATAACATATTACGCTGGAAAAACCATTGAGCTTCTAATTGAATGGCGTTTTAGACCTATTTTGAAGCTTCCAACGCCATCATGTTTCGTCTACTCTCAAAACGCCTGCTCCTGAAGGCTTCCTCTGGATAAATCCCACTTGATGCCTCCCAGTGCAACTGTTTCCGCAAAACTGATGGCAAACCTGAATGCTTGGATCACCTTGAGACACCACCAGTTGGCTGCTCAGTGGAGTTAACCAAACCCTGAATGAAAACACTCCAGTGGCATAGTATAAGTACACTAATAATGAAACGGATCAGAAATCCCTTCAAGTTCACGGTTAAAGATTTTGGAAATATAGCGAGTTTTTCAGGTACGAAGCACCGACCGCACAAATTCCCAATACAATAGGGGCAAAAACAGCAGCACTAAGGTGGAAACAGGCTCAAACACATGTCAGCACACTGCTCGAAAGCTGAGTGCAGAACCCGAGAATTCCTTGTATATCCTAGACGGACAGAATATTCGTCGTCTATTGCAACTTGCCAAGTCTACCTACCCGAAGGGCTCAGCCAAATTAGTGTTGACAACTACATATTATGACTTGTTCACTTTATTTTAGTGGTATTGGTAGTCCGCATACAATTCAGTCTTGGGAAGACAGGGGTTTCAGCAACGCTTACCTGGTCTCCTTCTCAAAACAAAGGGCTTTACAATAAGTCCGGGTCTATAGAGAGCCTACGAAAAGACATTCACATTGTAGCAAAATCAATTTATGGTTCGTTTGTTTTAAAACTTTTAAATGACAGTACTCTGTGCCCATCCAGCCATCCTTCTCGGACGGCTTCACTTTATACGTTCGCTGTTAGATCACAAGGATTTTCACTGCGTATTGGCGACTCATATCGCCAAACGCCTTTATTCCTTTAAATTGAGTCCAGAAATCATATTTAGATACTTGCAAACAACTTAAATAAACTTTACCAAAGCCTAACTGTTTTGAAAACTACTGGCTCTTCAGCCCAAAGTGTTAACATGCCAGCCTAGTTCATTAATCTCTGAGAGCAAGAATCTCCGGTCTATGAAATAGATTCCAAAAAGCTGCACACACTACTTCTTGAAGCCAAAGGATTCATTACAGTCCTTGTGTACTTGACACTGCTAGTTCCCGGCCTTTGAAATGAGACAACATGCTACCTCCTTTACTCACATTAGATGTCATTGCCCAGGTAGTGAAGCTCGTACATGTTCGTAAATGCTTCCTGTTCCTCTACTGTATGAATTGACGGATCAGCAGGTTCGAACACCTGGAGATGAACCAATATACACCGTGATACTCTGTAGTAGATGACACGTTCAAAAATGCCCGGGAGAAAGCTAGATGGTGACGGATGATGTTTTACAAAAGAATCTCAATTTTAACGTGGCCTGAATGTCGTTAAACTGGAAATGATAACCTTTGAATCACACCTAAAACACGGTATAGCATAGGAAACTCTTTCAGAAACAAAAATCCACAAGTCTCAATCTCAGGAAGACCAAACGAGATGCACCCAAACAAAAAAACACGGCAGAATTTGAATCAGAAGGGTTGATGAGGGAAATACCTTGGTCGTGGTTGATCGAATATACTAGTAAATTAGATCAGAGAACTATCCATCCACGGGATTATACACTCTTACTGAGACAAAAAAAACTCCAAGGCGGCTTTAGCAAAAACACACTGTATGCTTCAAAGCATCTTCTTGAAGTCCAACTCAAACTAAGAAAATCCTTATGTCTTTGTCGGGTACCCAGACTAATTTCGTGGACTGCCGGAAATACACAATTTGGACACTCCACTACGTCCATTTGTGTATTATTTCTTTTGTAACGAGTTCAAAATTATCCGGACGCAAACTGAGAACCATAGTTATCGAAAACGATTTCAGCACTCCAGAGCGATACAATAGGTGGGCAGCAGACCGACCCCATTGACGCAGTGCGGATAAGGCAGCGAACGCACATGTGAAATGCACTTGTTTATTGTCACAATTCAACACATACGTGTCAAACGGACAACATAATATTTCAGTAAATAATTCACGCAAAATATCCGATTAACCCCAATGATGCTATCAATCATGACTACGACAGTAACAAACTGGAGCGCGACTCAGCGATCGCACTTCATTCATTAGCCAAGAACCACCGGTTAATTGTGCGGCAAGACCTCAGTAAGTGAGCAAACGGACGCTCTCCCGAATCAGTGTCTATTCGCATGATACTGCGCGTCAAAATATCTGATGCGATAGGGCTTTCTCTGTATGATCCGGCTTGGCGGATCGCAGGTGGTCTGACCATTCAGTCTCAAGGTCAGATGTGAAAAAATGCACACTACGTAATATGCACACACGCAAGTTCCCCAGGACACGCGACCATTGCAGCCCACAATACCACTTTCGGCCTACGCGTCAGCATTGTGATAATTTCGGTCAAAGCCACATTAGCTGTGCGTATTCTTGCAGTTCTGTCATGAACCAACTGTACACGGCACAGGGACTCTTCAAAGCTCTACTGCCGGATTATGAAAAAAAAAACATCCACTTAGTAACATTTCTGATTAATGAATCCAACTTCTTTCTGGTCATTCAATATAAGTAACTTATCAGGGATGTGTTTTAATCCACTGAATAACGTTTTTTGGTAAAGGAGAAAACCAAAAAATGTACACCGTGATGATTTTTGTGCATTCTGGCAAGGTTTCTATGTGCTGAGTTGCATTTTCCAATTGAATAAGCATAAATGAGATTAGTGATCTCTTGAAGAATGTTTCGGTGATCAGGGACAAACATCTATCGGAATAAGATGGCTTAAGATGAATCACCACCTGCGATTTGAAGCTGTAATGAGACTGAATTGCAGTCATGAAAAAGCATGCATCTTTTTGGGGCTAGACAAAATGGATTACCCCTGATACGACCGGCGATGACTTTAAAGGCTACGATGTATAGAGCTGTCAAATATGGATGGCATGACACGTCAATCCTTACCTGATTTCCTGCTCTGTCCTCACTTCTGGTTTAGAATGCCGCTGAAGATGATCAGCTAGTGCCTTTGGGGTTGAAACAAAAACGATGCTTCGATGAGCATTGGCAATACAGAGACGGTGTGGTCGGATGAAATTTAGCACATTAAGAAAAATGACAAAACACTGCACCTTTTCGAATATCAGTTAATCTAAAGAGAAACCGCAACTCATTACACTGTTATATTAGTCTAAGTTGCTCATGGTTATATGACGGCTGAATAAGTGATAGTGGATTAAGGCATTTAGTTTGTGCATGTCCTTCAGGGACTGGGTTGAATTAGTTGGTTGAATAAAGGAAAGCTGGTTAGTGAAAAGGTGATAGGGAGAGTCTAGCTACTAAGTCCACTAATCTGGGAAAGCCTAATAAACTAATTGTCTCTGATTAACTCTTGGGAAAACTAACAGTTTCTCTGCGTGAATTTGTGGCTCCACAAGCCAAAACAATATCGGTTCAAGCAGTAATCTTTGGGTGCATTGCAGAAGCGCTGTACATAAAAGTTGTTAATGTTTATATTTGGAGTTCCATCCAATTCTGTCAATAGATAAGCAGTAAGTAGTGTGAACGTCTCATATAAAGCAAGACAAATATTGAAAAATACACTCATTTGCATATAACCTGTGCTTCACCAGGCCGCCCCATATTTCATTTGATACGATATTTGAGAACATCATAAACCAGAGATTCAGCTGAGCTCCAGGCGAGTCGCCCGTCAAAACCAAACTGGTATGCAGATGGGTGCGTTTGTATAGTTTCGTGCAGTTTGTCTTCAAATAGATGGAAATTTGGTTCAAAATGATGGGAACTCGGGGACTGCGCCTACCTGATGAGCCCCAAGAAGGGCAAGACAGAGCGTGCGCTGTCGAAGAGTTTACAGTAACCTTATCAACACATATATTGTTCAACGCCCATCCTACCCACAACTCCGGCCATCGTAGGTAGGTTGGACATGGCTAACATCAGTTCGGCATCCCTGGTCCGTTATTACCATGATTCTATCAGAAGACGAATGACTGGAAATATGTGTCCTGGCGATTTTTTCCTCGATATTGTTCAAGGGAGTTTTTATTTCTACGTATTCGGATTCAAATTAATGTGGTATTTTAGTTCGCTTTTTCGTGGAAATCTTATCCCATAGTTTAGGAGAAACTACAAAATGCAAGACCTAAGGCAATAGGGTAACTGCAGTTGGGCAAACAACAAGGACGAATTCTTGCAATTGCACACAAATTTGATTTTGACAGGAGCTTCAGCTGAATCCAGCTGAACCATCTGTTCTTGTTGATCCGCTTCGGCTGAATGTGTTGCACAAGGTCACCTCCTTTTTCAATATCAACGGTATTCGAGATATCGAAATACATTATCTAAACATAACACACTTCTCACAAGGTTGCCAAAAACTCTTCGAAAGCCCATGACCGGCAGAACATAAGGTTGACGGGAACTCGGGACTGCGTTCCCCCAGAAAGGACAAAACCGGTCGTGGGCTGTCGAAGAGCTTTCAACAACCTTATGAGTAGTGTGTTTAGACGACAAAGAGTTGGAATAAATACAAGTTTGGCAAAACTTACTGTGCATATCCTTGGTAATAATCCCGGTGCCTCCTGAAGCAGAAAAGGCAAAAAAATACGATTTGCCTTTAATTTGCTGTAAAAATTTCTGAGATACATGATGGCCGAAATTCTCATCAGAACTGAATGAAGCTTACTGATTGTAGTTTGTTAGATGGCACGCAGTTCCTCAAAAAACAATTCATAGAAAGTTTGATCTTTACGGTTTCACAGGGTTTTCACATGCAAAATTAAATCAAAATTTTCCAAGTTGTGTATGTATCGAATGCAGAGCTTCCTGTAGTGTGAAAATCAGCAGAAAATGATCGGCTTGTGACGCTTTTTTAACGGATGGGAAGATGTCTTTGATACACATCGATGAGCGCAAACCTTCGGAATAAAACTCATAGGTTTGAGTGTACGGGGACAATGAGGTGGAAACTGTCCTGACCAATGAAGTTTACCATCCAAGTTCCATATTTTGATTTGTTGACTGATAGCCGACAATCTCAATTCCGTAACGCATCTTGATGACCTGATTCACAGTTAGTTTTTTTGCTTATTACCGAACGGCAAATGATGGGCTCACAGTCATTTCCATGTCTTTGAATTTTTCATTACCATTGCCGTTTCTAGACTTATTTGTCAATCGTGGAAAAGCATACTGTGTTCATCGTAGTAATATAAGTACCAGAATCGTAAAGGTCGCTATTTTTAGTCTTCTGTGGAAATAAGGTTTTGGAATCTCTGCGCAATCCACGTGTAAATGCCCCAAGCACAAATGCCTATTTCCTGTGTATTCTGGTGGATACGGACTAAAGGGCAGTTGTTGGTTCGTCCGACAACGTAACGGGCAAGTTTCTCCCCAGTGAAAGCTTCAGTATGCCATAGAACTCAGCAAACAGCCCATGAAATAAAATAAAACTGGCGAGATATTTCCGCCTTGTGGATAAGAAAACAAGCATGGTTGCGGACGCTAGGTTGCACGACTGAGTGTCGTCTGCTGTCCTTGATCTACAGATAACTTATTTCCTCTTTGCAAAGCGGATAAACAAATATACCGTTTTTTTTCATTTGTGACGACATCAATGCATGTTTCCGTAGGTTCGTGCGCCATGAGAAGCATAGTACGCATGCAAGACTTGGAGACATACTGATTCCAAGAGCGTTTGTATTTATTTCCCTGCATAGTTCTTTAATTCTGGAGCCTGTTTGAACTGTTGGTTCAGAGCCTGATTAATTGCTTACGTACACTGAACTGGACTGATTGCTTCGAAAACAGCTGTGGTTTATGGTTTATATTCTAACACTTCTTTGTAGAAGAAATTTCAGCTGCCTTTCGGTTCATCCATTTTTGCGTTCCCAGCCTTGAATCCGTTGCCACCACATGTCTAACTTCGACTTTCTGCTATCCAGTCTTGTAGATATTTGTTCGTCGGTTACAAGTTACGATACAGTTTCAGTCACACTGAAGTACAACTTACAGTCTATAAATGACCTATGTTCAGCAGTAAATTGCTTTTGTTTCATTTCGTATCACTGACCCACACAAACGGAACTAGCAGTAAATTCTGAGGGCGTATATCGAGCACACATCTGACAAGGTCCTCCATCAACTATTAAACTGTGTAACCGAAATTGTACATGTGCTATTTATAGCTTGGTAAATTATCGGGTACGCTCAATGACATCGTTGAGCTCAATACGTTTATTTTGAAAATCTCTGAAGTTTCTGAAAAACAGGGCGAGATTAAAAAAGCTGGTGATAAAAGTACATGGGAAACACAAAAGCATGCCGATGATGAGATCCAGCAGAGTCGTTGAACTTTGGAGGTTGCTGTTCTTCTCCCAACAACGGAAAGGATCGAAAACCTTGGAGAAAGGCGGACGTTGCAGATAGTCTGGTAGGGTGCAGGTGGTATAAAATTTACTCAAATGCATTACCTACTTCACTATTTACACTGATATTATGGTTGGACAGAGCAAATTTACAAGTGACTGTCTTCCCGAACAACCGGACTTGACTGGATAAGAATTAAAGTGATTGGGTCTGGCTTTATTGAGCCTTATTGAGATTGCAATGTTCAACTACCCTTATTGTTACCAGGTTACTAGATGAGTCCGCTGAGTCTTTTTCGTCTTTGCTGAGGCACTGGGACAGATTTTAGTTGCTTCACTCTTTAACCTATTCTGAAATTAAACAAAAACTTCCGCTAAGCTCGTTGATCAACTCAGCGTTAAATATGTACAGATGTAACCAAAGAATATGTTCCACGGTGCCCTACGAACCCCCGTGGTTGAATGAAATAATTTCGAACAATAGGAGCAGTGCATGAGAGAATGTTCTCTAAAACAATACTATGGATGATGTCGGCCAGCTACGTTACCATGGATCACGACCCAGCTCTTCTTCCATTTACCCTAAGTTACAAAATATTGTCTAGGCGAATTTTCAGAGCAACCGCCCCTAGAACCCAGGTGAGCGCTGAAACGACTGCTACTTTAAATTGTTAGACATGAGCTGGTATTTATCATCTTTCCTATCAAATATAGCTATCTATCCTGTATGATCAGATAATCAGGCATGATGTCCGGAAGATAACCATTCACTTCAAGGTAGCTTTGATTTGGCGCCGCTAAAGGTCTTACTGTGCCCACTTTCAAATAATTTACTAAAGGATATTCTAGTGGTGAACCAAATTTATATCGTTTTGCTCTTGCAAAGTAGATATTAGCTGTATCACGCCGACGACTGTAGACCGGATCTCAGGCGTCAACCGCCTACACTTGTTTATACACATGTTACCGATGCAGCCAACATTCTGTTTGATGACCATTTCTGCACAAGTTGACTCATTCTGACTGTGAGGAAACGTTTCTTATGGGCGACGGGAAAGATTCTATCAAGATTTGATGTAAGCACTGTGTCCACTTCCACAACCAGCCACTAAAAATGGACATAACGAATGCTAATATATTCCTCTGGTTTCCGGTTTCACAAATGAAAAAGAATGTTTTAGGAGTGGAACACAATGGCCCTTAGAATTGTGAGCTTCACCCGGGTTTCAATAATCCATGGGTATGAATTCATGAAGTTAAATAGAACTAGACAATCCAATGCTGATTTTAGCGCCCTGCGATTAAAACAGCAAAATTTAGCCCATACGTTTTAAACACTATTCACCATAATTCTTATATGGTGAAAGTCTCACAGAACTCCAATTCACGGTGACCGTTTTTGGGCGGCCAGTCAAGTCGGCTGGTGCGTTGCTGGAAGCTCAACAGCAAGAAACAAGTAACCAAAGCTTAGCGTGTCTGGTGTTTCTAAGTTCAGCTGGTAAGTCTTAGTAAGGACAGGATAGCTTGTGTGACCGAACCTTCCTGTATCCGGCAATGCAATTTTTGTGAGTATCCGGTACAATTCACATCCCAGTTCTTCAGCCGGAAACGATGGCCATATGGGTAAGACTATCTGACGATTATCCAGGAATAAGATAATTGTGCGAGGCAGTCAACTGCTTTTCAGGTCAGGAATCAAACCGAAAAATACTATTCACTAGCTGTGCACACTGTCAGACAGACTGAAATATCCGGTCCTTCTACGCACATTTGTTGAGCATAAACAGAGAAAAGACGCTCGCGTGGTTGATCTCTCTGGGATCCTACCACGATTTTACCGCCTCAAGCTATAAGAATGTGTCCATCACATACTTTTTCCAACACCATCTTAGCACTAACAAACAGCACCGTTCCGCTTCATCTATTCCGCAATAAACATGAATGGTGTATCCACAGCTAGGCTCTGATACCACGGCTGAACACTAAATATGTTGGTTTCTTTATCACTCTTTGAAGCATAATGTTACTGTATTTTACATTCCCAGAGTATTTGTGGGAAATTTTGGGAACCTGATCACAGGAGTCTGGTTTGAAAATTCTGATAGGAACGCTGGAGGTCCCATCTATATCCTACTAAGTAGGTCATCATGATGTGTAAACAGTACACGTAAAGGGACCAAAATAGAGTGATCTGGTTAACTTTATTTAATTTTTAACTCAGTTAAACCTGATTTTTCAGGTTTTTCCCGAAAGCACACATTATGGTGAGCAATGAAACTTTTAATCTATAGGAAAACAAAGAGCAATATCCATGGTTATCACTTAAAGTTGTTCTGAGTATGTATCGATGATCGATGATGTACAACAATACTACAGGTCTATCAACGTTAACCATTTTAATAGAGGTTTTGTCCCGTAAGTGATGCCAATCTATGCTGAAATACAGAGAAGCACTGTACAGCTGTTTCATCCTTATTGCGAATTATCTGCAGTGCACATCTTACGGAACCCAAAGGAGTCTCGAATCCGTGACCTCCAGGCTAGTGTTTTGATAACTTAGACCCTTGCTTAAGTGTTAAAAATACCAGCCCGATTGTCACGGGTTCACGGAGTTTCGTGAATTGTGCACTGGTGATGCTTCCCAAAAAGGATGAACCGGATATACAGTGTCTTCGGCTTTTTAGCATAGATTGGCTTCACCTAAGGGACGAGGTTTCCATTAGAAATCCCAAGCTCTCCTCGCGCTACCAGCAGCCTTAATTTATCACAGTGCTTCTGTCAGCTTGCTGTTCGCAAACGGTAGTCAGAATTCATCTATGCCGTTGCTCCCGCTTTAGCGCGTCTCTTTAGCCGTCTTACTGCTAGTTTCTGCTACTCCGTACTTAGTTGTCGGCTCGTGATAGCTCAATGGTTAAGTTGCAAACTTATTGACCGGAAGTTTGTGGTTCGAATTCAACCCCGGCATCTCGCCAGCCTCCGTCTAGGCTTGGGCAACCTGCCGGTATCTCGTGCTTCCTTCTGATAGCATGGTAGCTGTGCACTAAAAGACCATTACAGCTTAGCGATTAGTTAAAAGAAATTTTACGCAGTTGTGATCAGAGGTAACCCACTCTAGCAACTTACCCAAAGAGTGAAATACAAGGCGTCTGATCTTGGAACCTTGTCGTTCTGTCTTAGATGTGAGCATTTTATCTCTTAAGGTCCTCCCTAGCAGCTGTTTCTAACTTACTTCCTGACATTCAAATGTCCCCTTTCGTGTAAATCATGGTCTCTCTTTTACCTTGTCAGCACCCTTTATTTGGACAAAATACCGAACTGGTCTGTTCCAGTTCATAAAGGAGGTTCCCATGTCGGTAACTAACCAGGAGCTTGCACAGCTACTACTGTGAGAGCCTTCACAATAGACTTTTCTAAATTTTGAAAGCTCGTTTTGCTGAAATACAGACGGACAACCATTATTGCACACGTCTAAACTGAACATTGAGGAGTTACAAACAGGCACGTAACTGTGTTTTGGTTTAGGGTGATCATTCGTTGCAAAACATTGCCTTCTTTATCATCGGATCTATAAGCGAACGCCGAAAACAGCAGAATCAGATCTGAGAACAAGCTCACTCTGTTTTTTTCTAAAGACGTACTACCCAGCCAACCCGCTTCTTGCTGTTTTCCACAGAAACCGATTGATAAGTCATTGAAATAAACGTATCCGGTTACAGTTGCCTAATATTTCTATTACGGATAAACCAGACAGATAGCTGCTTATAGGGGGATTTTCCGGTGAAAAAGTAGCTGGTTTCTATTGTGAGAGTTCGTTTTCGATGATTCTGAGAAAACTGTGGATGGCCAAAAATTAGGGTATCTTTTCGTCTTTTCGTATCTTTTCATGCTCCGGTGAGATCAGGGGGCTCGGTTTTCAAAGGAATTGTCATAATTTCGAACAATGTAACAGTGTCACACAGATGAACAGTTTCATGTCACATTTACACAGGATGAAAAAGTGGTTCTTCCGGCTTTGGTGGGCCAAGCCTAGCAATCCCTTATGATTTCGTTACCAGAAAGTCTATCTCCGGGACTTGCATGGAACGGCTCACTCGAAGTTCTCCACTTTCTTACAATAAACATCCATTTTATATTTATGAGCATGAGAAGCCAACTCGGACCCGTCTCGGCTGGTATATCTATAGACCAGTTAGAGTAGAAACTACAGGAAAGAATCAACAATCTGGTCACCTCTAGGCTCCATGTTGATAACATTATGGCGTTATAAGCACATTCTTATCTGACGCACGAATTCTACTGGTTACTTCATTTTGTTCGGTCATTTAAAAAGAAGAGTGACGGAATCATTTTGCTGAATGGGATTCTCAGCGGAAAAACGGAGGACTGCCACTGAGAATTCTCATATGGACGGGGCATTACCTACACCCTAATGGGCTCTAAATAATCGGACATAAACTTACGCTAGTTAAGACGCCTTTAATTAGAATCCACTTTGCTAACAACTCGGAGCACCAAATACAGCTACCTAATAAAAATTATTGAAAGTGGCTATCCGTCCATATTCCTCAAGAAATACCCTGAATCTCAACGATGTGAGGCGCAACCATGCAAATAAGCTTGACCTCTCAATATAGATGATATATCGTCCAGATTTACAGTCCTTCAGCTGAAGCTGTGAAGTGAACGTGCAATGTCACCTGATTCAAGTAACCATGCCTTTGATCGACCTAATCGGCCTTTGATCAACCGACCAACCTGATTGTATCTGCGGCTGAAAGAAAGCACTGGCAAACCTGAATCACAGAACACATCCGGGATCTACTCACACTGTACTCACTGTATAATATGTGCCTTGTCCATAACCCGCATACTTACCTTTCGTACTGATAACCAGTGACTCTATGTGTAAAAACACAAGCACAAACTCTACGTCGTGCAGTACATCGTTTTCACCTCCTTTTATTTGCTCGCAAAAGGCATGAAGCAACTCAGCTGCTCAGAACCTCTTATTCAGTTTTGATTTTCTCTACCCATCGCACCTATCCGTTCATATTGTTTACAGTGTACACTTGATCACCTAAGTTACTTAGTTAATCTTTTTCATTTTCACGTTTTTGATGTGATGTTCATGATCCGAGTGTTTAAAGGTAGGTGCTCGGCTCTCCCCTCTGAGAGATGTCGATCTATCCTGCCGAGTTTTTCCAAGATAATGCGCATAGGATACTGCAGTTCAGTGTGCATTTGTAGGTTGTTAATAGGTCTGCGGGTTGATTTTAGACGATACCTGTTCAATTCTTCTTTTAATCTATCTACTGGATACCTGCAGCAATCTTAGAAAGCCAGATGCGTATCTTTAAATTATGTTCCTTCCGGCACACAAGAATAGCTTTCGTAAGCTTTGTTGGGTCACTTCACCATGCCCGCTAAATGCACCTGTTGCCTCAGTTTAAGTAAAGCTGGCAGTGTAATGCGATCTTGTGGGACAGTCGGATTCGGCAAACTCGGGTGACAAGTGTACGTTGTTACTCCACATAATGGGAGCGATTGTTCACATGCTCTGGTATCGTATACGACCTTGGAGAGTTAACGCCCACTCATCTGTGCGCGGTCCCGATGTAAACTTGCAGGTTCCGTTTTGCAGAAATAGCACCATGTTCGGTTTATAACAAGTAGTGTCTGCACACACGAACTTGATTTGGAACGTTTAAATTAAACAAATATCACACCTACTGTAACATTTCCTCCTATCAAAGCCACGGAGGAGATGCGCAACAAGAAAGTAGATCACGCCTTGTCCGACTATGCAACTATATTCAACTATGCGACTATATAAGAACAAATATTTAAACAAATTGAGTTCAAGGATATTGTAGGCGCCACCGCAAGTCTATGAGAACTGGTGGATAACTTTGGAGACGAATTGCCACCTCTCTAGCGGTTGATGTAAAATGTAGTTGTTGTGATTTTTGAGGCTGGCTTAGAATTAGTTCTGCTTTTTACTACAGTCGCATACTATGTATTCCTCCTCAGACTGTAGGCACAGAAACGCTACTTTTGTGTCATGTGTATCACCTCTTTCGCTGGCTGTCTTGTACTTTGTAACGTAGTGGATTTCTATTTGCTGACAGCTGAAGGTTTTAAGCACTTATGTGGTAAACTGAACCTTTTGGGGTTCCACTAAGGCATTTAGCAATCATTATCTCTAGGAAAGCCACAATTTCGTTAGGTTCTGGCTCAAGAGACACCAAAAATTTCGCGTGACTATTAGTAAGAAGGTCTAAAGTAACTTGAAAAGTTACCCCCACGAGCATACCGAAGCTATTAGACGTAGGACCAATCAAAGTACTGCATTGGAAATCACATCACAAAGGTGTCCTTTTATGGAAACATGTGCAGCTATTTTGGGTGTTGATGGAATGTTCATTACAACAATATGCATCTATCCGTATGAGGTACCTTCAAGGTCAAGTCGAATATTTTTCGAGCCCACAAAAGTAGGGTGTCTGGGGCGTTTAACTTATTTCCTCTCTTATGGCACGTAAATCCAAATATCACCTATTCAACTCTATTGAGAGGATGTTTTCTCTCTGGACTCACTCTCTCATCTACCATGCCAGTAGATGTTGTCATAGTTGTGACAAGAAAAACAGTATTTGGAAGTCTAAGGACGAACCCACCAATGCTTCGAGCAATTTGCTTGTGAATTTTAATCTAGCTTGACTGTGTTTAACATTCTAAAACTACACACCCCAACAAAAACTTTGACATCCATCTTAGTTTTCAATCACTGGGGTCAGCGGCCAGTCATCTGTTGTGAAAATCACTGGATTTGACCAGCTAAAAGTAACCAAAAACCTCCTATAAGAAACGGTTTGAATACATGATTGTCACTTTAGGCGTAAGAGTACCGGTGAAGTTTTGGCTGTCGCTCAAAAAAATCCCTTACTTTTGTCCCAAATATTGTGTAGGTTTTTCCCGTTCCAGTAACTCCATAGGCAAACAAACTGCTGTTGTATCCGTCCAGAATAGATGACAGTGCTTCCTGACCCACGCATTCGAAAATCTGCAGAGTTGATGGGTAACTGTGTAGATCTGACAAACCTGTTTCTGCCCCTCCTCATTCTCACTGTCGGTTTGAGCCGCAAATATGTGGTCAAATGTGAATATGCGTCTGCGTCTCCGGTTGTCAGCGACGTAGTTGTATTGGGCATCCTTGATGTCAGTTAGTAGCAGTTGGTTTGACCGAACTGTGATGCACTCCTGTGCTGCATCGCCAAGTTCACTAAATCAAAGAAAATGTGTGTAATCAAAGTGTTTCTTGGACATTCACGTGTGAGGTGTTATCGATTGAGCTGAACTACCACTCAATATTCAACTTCTTATAAAGAAGCCATTGAATTCAAAGTTCCATAAATTGATTTCGTAAAACCATGCAGATAGAGTGGGTCAAACCTAAATAGAAATTCAACCGCATACTGCAAAGCATTCGAAACCGGGCTTGCAAAACAACCCAGAAATTGAACTGTTTCACCAGTTTGAAATCACTATTTTATTTGGCAATGACGAACATATCGCCATAAAATGTTTTTGTATAAACGATATTTTATTGTCTCATTCCTACAAGGGACAAGCTACCAAAACACCGCACACAGATTTACAAGCAGCTAATTTGAAGCAATGTGAACATTACTCGGACGAGAGCTAAACAGTACATTAGTTCCGATGTGTTTTACAACTTTAAAAGTGTGAATCAGTGAACATGACATTTCGAAATGATAGAAAACCATCGAGATTCTTGATCGAATGAGTATTTTTTATTTTCCGTATTTCTAGGAGCGTTGACGTTTCTCAGAAAGCAGCGCCTGCTTGTGTTCAGATCAACTAAAGCTCTAACTGGAATATCCTCTACAACCAGTTCCACAAGATGAAGAAGCTCAGAAACAGAAATGTTTTATTTGCATTTTAAACAGCAATCCAGGCTTCCAGTTCTGTAATGGGCGTAAGTTATGGAACCACGACCTGTGGGGAAACTTGGCGTGTTTACTCTGGAATATGAAAACCCAAATACCTGGAGGCAGTCCACACCTGTTCCCATTGCAGAATGATTTGCGTTAGACTTCCATGAGGTAAAAGCTGCACAACGTTTTTAAAATTAGTCAAAAAGTTAATCTCACTGATATCACGATCTGCACCCTTTCTAGTGCATGCTACCACCTAAATCCTACACTCTGGATCTTTGGTTTCGAAAAACAAGTCACTGCGTTTAACACACAAGTCATAATGTTCACTTAATTCAAATCGAAAGTACGATCGAGTTTGTCGTCACTTGTACTGCTGACGGACCTGAGAACAAGCTATCAAAAGCACTATGACGTTGGTGCAGAAACAACTTTGTACCATTCGAGATTCTAGTTTTCAACACACTATGCTGGCTTGACCTTTTAGGAATCTCATAATATTTAGGAACGTTTGGTAGACCAAAAACAAACAAATCAAATATCCCTCTTTTATGGCCATTAACTCAGAAGTTTTTTGTTCGCTGCGACAATCAAGTGGTGGCAACCCACTCCAAATGTTGTAGAAGCCGTCTAAAAGAACTCATACTCCTTCCCCTGTGCCAACTCAGTAATATTCGTTTGCACGACTATTGTTCTTTTTCAATGCCCGCCTCTGATTTTTATTTCTTGTTTGGATGTGCCCGGAAAGCTCCCGCTGCAAACCATAGCAACCGTACTGTTAAAGTAGCTTTCGCCAACTTATAATCATTCGGGACGATACAGAAATTTTCGTCTATGTTTCTCAAACTGAATAGGTCTCAACGGATAACGACCATTACACGGCCTCCTTATATATCAACCAGAAATACAAGAACAGCAAGATCATAAACAATTTGACCAAGATGGGTCACCAGACTAGCCGTATGTTGCGAAACGCTTTAGCAGAGTTAAGAAATGGATAAACATGTATCAGGAATATGATTTTTTCATGCGACAGAAGCAGTCGCAATCCAACAAGGGCACACAAGCGGTTAACTCAGCCACCCCTCCCCGGACAGATCACAAAACAAAACAGCCACGGGTAAAATGTACCATTTTCATATAAATCTAATGTTGCTCGATGTCGTCCATTTTGTTTTTTCCCACTGTTGCTATAATTCAAGCAATACAAAAGTATATAAAAAACATATATTTCACGAATAATTTGCTGTAGGCGATCGTAACTAGGCTATTATAATCGAGATTGCCGTTAAAATAAGCCCTGGCTCCGTTAAAGCGGAGGTCTTTAAATAGCGACATGCCTCTGTATAATTCAAAATACAGACCTCTCTCGAAGTTGGGCTTGAAAATTCTCGGTTATTCACTTGCTCCGTTCTTTGTGCAATCAACAGAAAGCTCCGCGCTTATGTACTACTAGCTGATGGCATATTATAGAAAAAATTCAATGGATTCAGTCTTTGATATCTTTAGGAAGTTCTGATGCAGTCAATCAATAACGAGTAGTTAGCCGTACATCCGTCCTTGACGTCTGCCTCATGTCCACAATGGGTCCTTTGTTTTCTGATCATTTGCAACACCATAGCGATGGAACAACAAATTCAATACTCTCATGAATTGCATGCCCACTGGTCATACAATTCATACCAACCACATCACCTACGAACGAGTAAATGAGTCATCAGTGGGCGGCATCTGCTTCTACAGGCAGCCCCAGAGACGCACTTCTGACAGAAGCTACGAAAAGTAGACGGGAATGCTGCAATTCCCATTGCACCCAACTCCATTGTATGGTAACTTTATGGCGTGTTCGCTGAGAACATTCAGAGGGCCAGGGTGTGGCAGTGCCATATTCCAAATTTCCGGACGTTTTATTATCAAACTAACACCTTGAAGTTATTTGAACTCAGGTTGAAAAGCATTTGGGGAGAAAATGGAGGACCTAGCTACAATCAGTTTAAAACAGTTTATCTGAACATCTAAGTTACAGTAAAGTCGCATTAAGGGACAGTTGCCTCTGAACAACACAAGAGTGACAAAACCAGTACCCCCTATTTTCGGAACGTCGTAATAGAGATTGAGAAGCAGCTAACTGAACCATTTGGAATCAAATGAAATCATGTGGTTTGGTTCACACTGCACAACGACTGCCTCAAACCATTCAAAAAACAGTCGCCTCTAATGAAAGCTCCAACCACTATGGATCTCACAAACATCAACCAAGTTTGAGCGTGATGTCCAAACGCGTTTCGAATGAACCTGTTGTTCTTCAGTCCGTAAGGCAAACGTCACTGCAGGACACAATACAGCTGCGCATGTTTGTGTCCAGCAGAAAAATACCTAACAACTTAAACCCTGCCAAATCACTCAAAATACAATCTGAGTTGCAAGCGGCAACATCCTGACTCCGACCGACCGCCATTGAATGGACCCTGTCAGTATGTATTACCATATGGGAAAGAAAAGTTACCGATTCCCCCAACTAACCATTAAAACTAAAAATGTGGCAATGCTGTAAAACGACTATAGGTATTAATAATGTTACTTATTCCTGTTCTGATTCACACCACCAATTAACGCTCAATTTCCACTCAAAGTGGTAAGCCGTTGTGTGAGCATTATTTTTCGACTGCATACGGTCCTAGCCTGTGAGCGCAAAATAGAATTGGAGCGTACACATTTCATGAAATTAAAGAGGGTCAGAAAAGTCCACTGATGGGCCATAATAAAATATATTTGGTAACCATATTACAAGGTAGGAGTGAATGCGACAACAGATCGTCTGAAGTGAATAGTACTGTGGTCTATGCAATATCTGACAGAACTTGGCGCTGTCCCGGCATCACTGTCTCACTGATTCATGATTTTGGTGTTTTTAACTCAGACAATCATTTTTTAAAATACGAATCGAGATCGAACTCCTTTTCAAAAGACTTATTTGTACGGGTGAAATTTTAATGGATTAAGAGTGCAGTGAATTTGCTTCATTTCAGTTTACCCATCCATTGTAGTAATCGTTTCTTAGTTCTCTAGTGTCAAACTGAAGGAAAAAAAACGTTGAGTCGCACACTTGTTTTTCGCCAATCTGTCGTTTGATGTTTACGGAGTCAGCATGGTGAATGATGGTGGGATCCAACCATCTAAATACCATTGCAGTGTGGTGTGAAAAGCCGTTTGATTAATGCCCTCTAATCAGTGCACCTACAAGGTTCCACGGAAGCCTTCAAGCCTCAGTACGCAAGACTTGTTTTTCGTTCAATTCACTACGCACTTTGATGGGCCAACAACCCAATCACTTGTGTATGTTTATCGCGCCGGTTCAAAAGGGGAGGAAGTGGAGGGAGCGTTGGGCGTCGGCAGCAAATGAGCGGACTACCGTCGATTAAGAAGCAGAGTAAAATTGTACAGCGACCGTATGAAACTTTGAGCTCTAACTCAGATCATGAAAAGTTGCTTGATGCGCAACACAGTGGTTTCTTTTAAACCGATTTTGAAGAAGTGCAGATTAACTTCTCTGTTTTCTGTTCATTCATGGCTGATTCATGGCTGTTATTAGTCATTAAGTGGTCAACCCCACATTCACTTTAGTACACTGACTACCATAAGAAGTAAGTTATGCGGCCGTCGTTAAACTTGGCACGAGAGATGAACTAAATGTACGGGGAGTTTTTTGCTCTGGGGACTGTTCACTCTTGAGAATGGGTGTGTGAGTACCAGTTCCGGGGTACATAGAACTAAAACCTCTGGAGCAAGTTAGCATAGACGACAAATTGTGATGTATCAGGTCGAAAGACGTGGTTCAATACTTGGTACGATCCTGTGATCACATTAATCGCGATCCAAGGGCAATTCCAGTGCACCACCATACTTTTTAACCGTTTACATCTTACGCAGGAATTTTCTTCATCTGTAACTTAATTTAACATGGGCCTAATAAATAAATCTGAAGACCACTTTGATCTCCGCCAATCACGTTTTTTGAAATAACAGCCGATGTTGGTCGCATCAAGGTGACCTTCAAATTTAGGCAGAGTTTGATACTGTTCGGATGCACACGTCGGTTGGAAGTAATAGCACGCGGACATATGCGTAAAAGGAAAGCCAGACACGTCACGCTGATGAGTTGCACGACTCAAACCTGTGACTAATCGTTATCAGCCACCAAGAAAGATCGTGCATATCAAGCTTCACTCAACTGGCCAAAAGTATTGCAAACCAGTGTGCTTCGCTTACTCTAGCCTGGTCAGTTGAGCAGTCGCACAGTAGCAACAGATCCCATTACCGACGTCTACCTACACTCAAGGTTTGCCCAGTATTCATCTTCTTCATGTCAGAAACTAAATCATCGATACTCGCATTGTGGGTGCCGTAATTTTCAAGGTATTCAGTCATCAGTTACAATGTTTCAGGCACGGTTACCGCATTTCGTAACAGTTTAGCAGCAACGATTAGCATCACAGTTACTCTCGACGGGATTACCCGAACATGGTCGTTGCATAGGGGGGAGGCGGCTGTTGTTGGGGGTGATGTGACTACGAGCTCATCCATGGGTGAAATGTACCATGACATGCCATTTGTAGTCGTTCATCAGTTTCGGAAATAGAAAGGTACGTCCACCTTTTTCTATAAGAAAGGTTGGAAATTATTCTACGTAAATGCAGAATTCTATTCTACAAATGCGGAATTGGACAGGACTGACAAAGCGGAATAGTTTGGCATGGGTGGGCAAAGAAAGAAGGGAAGAGAAAGTTAGAACAGGTTTATACTAAATGTCATTATGCTGATAACGCTCCATACCCACAAAATATCGTGGATGAACTTCATGACGTACCCCATTGTTGTGTGGAACTAAAGCGTCCTGTCGTGATAATAGAAAAGTTCAAAATGAATGACCTTCGACTTCTCTGATAATCTAAGAACACTGCAACCCGCATTTTCGATAAGACAAACTAATCAGATGATACAATAGAATAGTTGATATTATTGTTGTTTACAACCATTCATTAGGACGCAATAATGAAGTTATGATTAGTCAATGAAATATTGTTTTGCACCTCTCAAAACAGACGTCTGCAGGACGAACGATTCTGACCTTTTGCTGCCATCTCATCTCATCAGACAAGATTCCACATAGGAGTTAAGAAAGTGGAGGAGCCGAGGATGCCGGAATGCTACAGGCCTAATATAACACATAACACTAAGTGCCATGTGCAAAATCACGTTTCGATGTTTTCTTTTCTTTCAATACACGCTAGGTTTTTCATATTTCTATGTCTACTTGGTGGCCTTTATTGGGGAACCTACATTCATGGTTGACGTATATTCGCCGCAGCTGCAGTTGCCAGTTTCAGATACCAGAAAGAGAGAAAGCATACAATCCGAAATCAATTCTTCATAGATACTATCTAAACTTTCGGACGACTCAAAAATGTGGAGATGCTGAGTTTTCATTTAAATCGGATAGAATTCAGGCTCAACTTCTCTGTGCGGGTCGGATGTTTCCTGACGAAATTACATTATGTGCGTTTACTTCTAACAAAATTAGTGAAAGCTCACTAACATATTGTCTTAGAGATAGTCCACTTTGGCACCACTGTGAGTTTTTTGGTGTTATTTCATATTTGAATGCCCAACTGCAGATGTGTGGGGCCAAACACTCGTCTGGAAACTGAAAAGTTGGGATCAAAATTAAACGAATCAGTGGTTTATGGCATTACCTCAGATTCCTTCTCATACTTTGTATTCTAGATCAAGCACGAATCAATCGCAAGGAGATCTCTAAATATTTCACACAGGACATTTCCACTTGGGCATTTTAGACTTACTATTTCGCAATTCTTACATGGTAGAATATAAGGACGTTTGAGGACATAAAGACCGAGCTTCAAAACTGACAATAAAGATTGAGAATACGAAGTGTGCGAACTAAATTTGGTTTGACACCTTCTCACTCCCAAACATCTCAAGTTAGACGGCTATTTTGCGTCTGCTTAATTTTTTCATCCCTATGTAGGTAGCAGACGATGACTTCCCTGTATGGGACCCATCATGTAGAAGTGGTCTCCGAATCTCAGTCAACCTTCTTACTGTTTGATATGCACGTATTCCAAATGGAGCCTTCCTCTTTAAACTAAGTTTTAATAAAAGACTCAAGTCATCCTGTTGTTCTTATTTGTACTTTCACAGAAAAGTTGCTTTAGGTTCATTTGGACCGTCATTCAAGCTTTCCACGTATGTACCCCAAACCATGCATTCAGGCGTCCTCTACATAAAGTTGAAAACAACAGGCAAGATAGACCATTCCGAGTCCGATTTTAAGTCTACCTCATTGTTCGAATGAGTATTCTACATCTACGTTTACTCAGTTTAGTCTTTGGCCACCTTTGTTGGCGTAAACCAGTAAGTGTGGACATCAAATCAACTTGTAGTTCAATGTTGGGGACAACGCTGCCTTGATGACTCGCGGAAGAGCAAAACACTCCTCCTTACCGGAAGTTCGCTTTTTTGTCACAAAATAAATGCGTGTTATTGAATAGGATAGCTTATTTTCGGAGACTCCTCCTCCACTGTAGGAAAAAAGTATACACATTCGATTGAATGGTTTGATCAGTGGCTCTTTGCTGCACTCCGCAATCGCATTGATGACTGCACTGAAGACAAGCTCCTCCCCTGTCTGACAAAGGAACCAAATTGGGGGCAGTTGGGTTAGGTGGTGAGTGTTTTCAGAACTGCTGAATAAGCTGGGTGGTTGAGCTCTCAGAAACCCTCATTAACCCAGGGAACATCGTGATCACATGGGCTTGGTTCGTCATAACGTGGCTGTGCTGGAATAGTTTGGAAAAGATAGTCAACAAAGGTGTGCACTGTAATTAGATCGGACAGGGGTGAAAATATGACCTGACTCACTGTCATGGATGTTCTCCAGACTAGTCACGTAAAGACTATACGAGGAGATGACGAGGCCAAACCTCAACCCATCGTCTACTACATGCGTGTTAATATCATGAAGAGTGAATAATATGAAATGGGTGAAGACAAACGCTTAAGTAAAAAAGACGAGAGGAATGGCAATTAACGGAAAAGCGAAGTTAACAGCGGTGTTTGATGGAAATCACACGCTCTTCTTTGCTGCAGTTTGACAGCCCCGATGAAAACTGGGCTTTTTGTGCGTCACTTTACCTCATTTTCTAGCCTCACTGGTCAGTATTGCCACTGAGCTTTGTTACAACATACCCTAGACCAGTTCGTTGGCCTAGCCAAGCCCAAATTTGTCAAGAACGGGATGAGACGGCAAGATACAATGCTAGCGGTGCTTATGAAGTCGATCATTCAGCTTAAAAGAAAACACGCAGTTATGCGTCAATAGCCCAGAACATTTCCGTTATTCCCGTTTCTTAGGGAGCAAGTCGGCTGTTTGGAGAACTGTAAATGGACTCCTGTTTGGTATGGAGCTATTTCTATCGCCAGGAGGATTATGACAGAAGGACTTCATGTACCTTGGAAGTGCGAAGAATGCGTCAACCTTTTTGTTACATTAACACTGCTCAATACATTTTATTGAGTATGAGCAACCAAAAAAAATTTCCCAGACCTAACGACAATGTGACCTTCGCCAGTGCTTAATAGTTGATAACTGTACCTCAGTGTAAATAGTGGTGTTCCGAGAACATGCAGATCCGTTTTATTGGTGAGATGTCTAAATTTGCTGGTGTTCGGTGTGGATAGCTTAGTCCACTCAAACGCTTCAAGAATACAGGTGTGTCTTGACACACCAGATAAGACCACCCTGGTGCTGGTTTGGCTTCATTGTAAGCTAAGCCGCCGTTCCCTTTAGCTGAAACATCTGGGGGTCTAACTCACAGAAGATACCGATGTTCTCAAAGATACTAATGCCGGTACACCAACTGTTCACTGCTTTGGAAGAATGCCCAATTCCCCAGAGACTGAGCACACTGGACCACCGGCGTACCTCTATGTGAATGCAACCCATACCCATATAGGTTTTTCTGTATTTCAACAGTACTATTGTTGTTGAAACTTTAATACAAACGCTTCGTACGACATCAATCGCACGGCTATGCAGGTTAAATTAAACGGAACCCTTATTTTACCACGCTCAAAAGGTTTCAAGAAGAGGACTAATTGGAGCAAGTTTATATGCACATTACCTCCGAAGCCAGTTTCATCCAATAATTAAAACTTTCCTAACTTTTGAGTGCTATAGTTATAGTCATATATTTAGCAAATCCCTCTCGTGTCCTTAGCTCCTTATGGGAAAAACAAGGACATCCTAGCTTGCTGTACTAGGTAGGTATCAGCAAAGTACATAAATGGGGAATTTTTTAGACCCTTGGGTGATGGTGCGGTATTTACACGTTCTGACGTCAGCTGGAATGTGTTTTTACGTCCTTGATATTTTTCAGCTAAAAGGTTATCCCAGACGATCGATTCTGCTTGCAATATGTGTTATGAAAACGGCGTTGGAGATATAATAAAAGCACACGAATAAAAATACTGGAAAAACGCTCCCAGTTCGGTGGTCACTTTGTAGTTGGTCCCTGAAATGCACGAATAGCCCCTTTTGGCAGTGTACCGAAATGTGAAGAGTCTGTCATGTATAGCGCTGAAACATCAGTTGGAAAGCACCAAGTGATGATAAAATTAGTTGTGAGGACCAGCAATGAAGATATACAGAAAGATCAGCCCCCATCGTGATCGGGCGGCGCTTTCCCTGGTGTGTGCCCCAGTGGTGTTTTCACTAAGCTGTCAGTTGTCCTTGAGTGAGAAATATATCAATCTCTCTTTTACATTCCCGTTCACGCAGCTTCCACGGTACTAAACACGTAGGTTTTGAATTTTCTGTCTTAATGCATATTCACACACGTGAAGACGATTACACGGTACCCATAGGCTGTTGCTTCTCCTCTTCTATTCTTAGGTAAAACGAGATTCCCAGTTTTTTGGTTTCCGTTTTGCGTCTATACCGCCTTTCTTGTTTTAACCTTAACGTAAGCCACCCTCTGACTTTGTTATCCCACGTCTTGTTTAAATCAGTACTTAGGTTTCGCTACCTTGTGGCCACCGTGCCTTGAGTCGTAGTGAACTCTGGGATCCCGTTTGTCAACCAATTGCTGATAACAATCAAGGCAATATGATTGATCAGGTGCTCAAAAACCCTATGACCCAACAGTGTGACCTATTCACATCCACTGTTAGAGGCGATTCTGTTTTTGGGGATTTCATCATAGAATCGCGCCAGTGGCCATTAGGCTACAAAAAGCCTATAGCAAAAAATAGTACCAGCAGCTCAGTGTCAAGAAGGTCAGATTCATTGAAAAATTCCCAGAACGCTCGAAAACCCCTGAGACCCTCAAACCACACCAAGATTTCAATAGGAAACCCGGCAAGCATTCAGGCCAATCAATCAGTCAATTAATTCAGCAACGGCAGACGAGTGTTCAGGCACTCTATACAAGCACGGCGCACGGTAATAAGTGGAAGCACGGTCGATGATAATGGGCGTTCACCAATCGCCGATCAGACAGCCTGGATCAATGTCAAAGTGCCTTTTAAATAGCGCGAGGCCCCTTATAACTTTTGCACTCGCTTGTTCGCAACAAAGTTTGTGTGTTCCTTGTTGGCGAATCTTTCCTGACACTAAGACACTGGATCGTGGACAGCAGTTAAACACAACAGATTGGCGACGGGATGGGTTGTGAACTGAGTACCATTGTCGGGATACCGAATTTTGAAAACAAATTACGCAGTTTAGTGACGGTTGCTATCATTGTTGTCTCATACATAACAAAGACTTCAGGCCACTTACCAGACGCATCAACAACGATGAGGAAGCTTTGCCAGTTAATCATTCCGGCAAAATTCATATGAATGCGCGAAGGTGGTTTTTCTGGCTGTGGCCAAGGCTGCGTTGACTGTCTTTTGGGTAGATTCTGGGCAGTTGCGCATCGGAAACAGATCCGATATACCTGCCCCGTGTGCTCATCCATACCGGGCTAATAAACATAGCTGCGATCGAGGGCCTTCGTTCGGCTTATCCCTGGATGTCCCTTGTGGAACTGTGCTAGAACCCGGCGACGAAGTTTGGTGAGAACGACAATTCGGTCACCAAAGAGAAAATAGCCACTGACTACATACAATGAATTCCGTCGTCAAGTTGCCGGAGTTCTCTTGATGGACGGGTTGTGGACCAGCTGGTTTGGTGGTAATCCATTGCATTCTGTGGTACGCTGTCATTTTTGGTGTCATGGCGGACCATGTCAAAATTCGCGGTAGCTAGTTTATGGTCTCCAGCACCACAGCACGAACTTCCGGTCCTACAGCAGCGGTTGCTATGACGGTATCTTCCGCTTCTGTCTCATGGGAAGCAATCAGGCTCGCAAGCGCACCGGCCTGCCCAATCTTCCCGGTTGAGGCATACTTTATGATAAAGTTGCAGTCAAGCCGAATCGTGCCCCACCGTTGTAGACGGTTGGCTGTGTGAACCGTGGTACATTTCTTGGAACCAATTGTAGCCAACAGCGGTTGTCGCTCCGTCACAAGCATGAAGTGTCGGCCGTAAAGCATTTTGTGGAACCTGTTCACCCCAAAAATGTTGGCCAGTGCTTCTTTCTCAATCTGACTGTAATTTCGTTCAGTTGGAGCCAGCGACACCGTGGCGTGAGTGATCGCCTTTTGCGTTCCATCGGGGAATGCGTGAGATATGACTGCTCCAGCCGCATGTTCCGATGCGTCAGTTGTGAGGATGATAGGCGGTTTTGGTTTCAGACTGCAACAGCATCTACACTTCTTCGAACGCAAGCTGACAGTCGCGTGACCAAACCTACTTGCTTCCCTTGGTCAAAGGCTGGTTGAAGAGTGCAAACGATGCATAGTTGGCATTAACGTGCTGTGGTAACTAATCAACCCAAAAACGACTTGAGTTCAGCAAAATTCAATAATGAATGCTTTCTTAAAATTGCGTCCGTATTTGACGGGTTGGTCGGCGGCCATTTTTTTATAATAAAACCAAGGTACTTCACAGAACTCGAGAGGAACTCAAATTTTTCTTACTTTAGTCGGAATCCATAGTCATTTATCCGTCCAACTGGGACAGAAGGTCATCTTTAGTGGCTCCCACGACAATGATGTCGTCAAGGAATGCGGCAACTCCGGTCAGATTACACAGCACCGTGTCCACAATCTGCTGGAAGATTTTCGGCGCAGTTTTTACTCTGAATGGCAATCGAGTTTACTGGAATGGGCCACAATGCGTATTAATCGTCAAAAGATGTCTGGATTTCTCTGCGACTTCAATCTGCAAGTAGGCTTCCGAAAGATCCATTTATGCAAAATATGCACCACCGTTCATCTTGGTAGAAATTTCGTCAGGTAAAGATGAAAGATACTGATGACTGTCCAAGGCTTCATTCAGACCTGTAGACTAATTGGCATAGATACGTACGCCACCCTTTGGCTTTTTGGCAACCACGATTGGCGCAGCCATGAGGAGTAGCTCACCGGTTTCAGGACTCAGGCATCTTCACGTTGCTTGAGTTCGAGGATTGGTAAAGCCGCGTACGACACTGGCCTTCTGAAATTAGCTGGACCTTCGGGCGCAGATGAGGCGGTGCTTTTGCTTTTGAGCAGCATCCAAGACCGTCGCTAAAGGACGCCATCATATTTCTGTCTAGTCTTAGAATCGCAGTATCGACTGGATTACTGGCCCCAGGCACTCTCAGAACGGTTTATAGATTGAATAACCCAAGCATTCCTGGAGAGGTTGGTGAAGATTTTGTTCACATTGTTTCAGCTTAAAGAGTTTCGTTCAAAGTGACAGTTATATTTTGATACAAACTGGGGACTCGTGAAAATTCTGGCCAACTTTATGTGCCCTAGAAATCTCACGCAGTCAGTCTCTCATGCACTATCGTAGCGTATGGCTAGCTTCCACAAAGACTGATTCTATAGGCAAATAAATCTAAAATCGTTCAAATGGACAAATATTCTACGGTCAATTACACGAACCTCCTATAAGAAGATGCAGCACACTCAGTTGCCTGCAAACATCACAAACGAGAGATTCAGCTGGGTTCCAGGTGAGTCTCTCGAAAAACCAAATTTGTTTGCAAATGAGTGCATTTCGCTAAAATGCAAATCTGTTTTACTGAGTGGCCTTAGACGACCATGTTAAATGCGGAATGAGGCTTTCTTGTATGGATAGGAAGCATACTTACTAAGAGGGTAGCAGAAGTAGCTGATTATGCTTTTTCAGGATTCTGAATATGAGCCGTTTTCTTTGTGCACAACATTAGAAGGGCAAGAAATCCGTAATGGTGAGGACGATAGGATGTTTCAGTGGAAGTAGAACGAATTGATCAGGCTCTTCACACCACGCGGAGGAATAAGGCCTTACCAGTGTTTCCTAGCAGCACTTTAGCTTTTCCCAACTCTCAAAAAGACGAAGACTATCTCTCAAGATTCAAGGCGTTCCAAATTGGTCAAGACTACTTTAAACCTGACTTGTTTCTGGCGGAGACAATCCGCTCTGTTAACGAAAAGACGTCGTGTATATTACTGCACACCAGAACGGCACCTAACTTTGTTGCATGTATTCCGGTATGCTCAATGCGATAGGAGCTCAGATTTTACTTCGATTCATATTTTTCGTTGTCAACTTTTTTGTTTTCTCTGTTATTGTTTGACATAACATGGCATTAAAGCTAGATTTAAAAAGAAATAATTTTCGTCATGTGTTTGCTTTGTTTTGGGTGTATTAGGTGAAACACTCATGCGAAACCTGAGCTCTTCATTCGAGCCAGGAATCATCAGGCCGGCAAGCATTGCGGGTTCAAACTACACCCATGACACCTCTTGCAAGGGAGGGAGTCATTCGAGAAACAGCCTTCAGTTCAACGTCGGGGACCACATAAATTTCTCCAGCTTGTTTTGCGCAGGAGCATTTTGTTACACCTCAATCCAGCAAGCCAAAATGAGGTATCTGGTATCTGGTATCTGGTATCTGGTGCTACTGATGATTCCCTAGTTCGGTGCATTTGCCACCACTTTTCGCATGCCTTGGTAAGTGGCAGTCATCCCGGGTTCGAAAATCATTTTCCGTCTTTCTTGTTCTAGTCAGATTGGCGTTGTGAGGCGGTTTCTTGCTAGACCCGAAAACACATTTCGTAAAAAAATCCCGAGGCGGCCGCCGCATTCTTAGAATTAAATGACCCTCTTCCAAGGCTGGGGGTCATCCAACTCAGTATGTGTCCATTGTGCTCAAACAACAACAAAAACTGATGAAAAGGCACGTTCCTTTGTACCTGAATAATTTATAGCAAAATAGCCTGGATAGAACCTTTGTAGACATCACCGGAAGAGAAAATTCAAGACAAGCCAACAGCTCTTTCGGTATGGTCACGGAACCAACCATAACTTCGTGGAAGAAATTTCAGTTAATCAAGAAAGAACCATGGGTCATTTTTATGGGGGTAAGCTCGTTTAACTTACATTGTGGTGGTCGAGTAACTTGATGAGTAGGGCGTTACCTTGTTTTTATTTCATTTCGGAAAATGAGAAAAGGCCCAGTCGCTTAATTCCTTCATCATGACGTCTTCAGTAAGTTAGCTGAATGATACGCCAGTGCATTGCTTCGGGTGCCAAACCTACCCAGACCTTGTAAAGTTATTGCAGGCTGTTCAAACAATCACCTACATGTAGCACATTGTGGCCTTTCGGAGGAGAAATTAGATAAATTTAAATGAACGGAATTCAAAACTGAACAGTATAAACATAGTACTACTCAATTATGTAGTGGCGAACTATACTGAGGAGTATACAAAACTCATATTCTGAAATTAAGCTGTTGAATAGTAAGTTATGAGGAGTTACCGCGCACTGTTGGAGATAACATCTAGCTTTTTATCTGACACGCGAACAGAGTTTTGGTGATGCAAAATGTTTGTCTGAAGTCTCGTTGATATCCT